>JABFEO010000003.1:0-478942 GCA_019649515.1 Hanseniaspora mollemarum | reverse complement strand
AACAACAGCAGTACGGTGCTAACACAGCACCACAACAACAGCAGTACGGTGCCAACACAGCACCACAACAACAGCAGTACGGTGCCAATGCTGCTCCACAACAACAGCCGTACGGTGCCAATGCTGCTCCACAACAACAGCAGTACGGTGCCAATGCTGCTCCACAACAACAGCAGTACGGTGCCAATGCTGCTCCACAACAACAGCCCCAAGTGCCAAGTGCCAATGGTTCTCCCCAAAATCCTACAAATACTTCTGCTGGACAAAATTTGCAACCTTTATATGATGCTCAAGGAGCTATTATAGGATATATTCCCCCTCAAAATCAAGTTAGTTCTACAAACACCATAGACACTGTTAATCAGCGACCTGCTGCTCTTTTACCAGAGGGGATAACAAATTCACCAAATGAATCTTTTCCTCCACCTTCTGCCGCAATACCTCAAAGACTGGATTTTTCTACTTTGCCTCCAAGAACTAGTTCTCAACAGAACATAAATAGAGAACCTCCATCAATTCCCCAGAAAACGCTTTCAGTGTTGACACCAGATAACGCATCGTCTCGCAATAGTGGCTCTCCTCATTACGAAGCCAAACCTTATGAATACATAGAACCTGAAGAAAGAGAAAAATCTACCAAGATTATAATCGAAAATAAAGTTGATGTTACTAAGATGCCTCCTCCACCACTGCATATGGGAAGAGGAAGTTCATTAGAAAAAAAGTTCAGTGAACTTGTTGATGAAAAGATCAAGTCTCAATCGTCCACAATTAACACATACAGCAGCTCTCCATCAGCTTCATCACGCACTTCAAGACTCAATATTGCAATTCCGGATATTGATTCTGAGGAAGAAGATAATCGACATAATGCTGAGAAAAACGTCTCTGTTGCACCAAAATTAGAAATAAGAGAGAACGACACAACTAATGCAACAGAATCTTTAAACGAAAAGTCTTTAGTTTTAGGTAAATATGATTACTCTAAAAAAGTTGATTTTCAACCTCCTCCTAAGGCATCTATTCCTGACGGGTTTGTATCCCCTTCCACAAGACATGAAAATATGAAACAGGAATCTGAAAATAAAAGACATGTTACTAACACTAACAATAGACAGCTTCCCCCAAGACCTTCAACAAGCAGAGGAAGTAGTGTCTCTTCGGCGCCTAAATTACCACCTTCCAATTCACGTGTTGCTCCTCAAAGTTCTACTGTTAAGAGACCAGAACAATCAAAGGCTGGCTTAGCCAAGGTGAATGTACAAGAGGCAAGTAGAGACACTGTAGAAAAATCAGCAGTTTCAGGTAATTATGATTACTCTAGACAAGTTAATTTTCAACCTCCACCAATGGCAAAGAGAAGCGAAAGAGATATGGAATTTATACAACAAAAGCAAGAAAGATCAAGAATAACATCGAACTCTAATTTAAGGCAACCAAAGACTCAAACTCCTGCCACAAGAAAAGCGATGACTATCCTAGAACCCGAAGAAAGTACAGGTGCTTTGCCACAGCAAGCTGCCCCAGAAGCTAATCCGCCAGCCTATTCAAGAATGTTTGGACAGTCAAATTCAAATGACTTTTTACCCCCTCCGCAACGAAGCCAGGTTAATGCATATGCACCACCCCCAAAACCATCCAAACCGAGCCAGCTCAATTCTTCTGCACTACCACCAAAACCAAACAAACCGAGTCAAATCAGTGCTTCTAAACCACCTCCAAAACCTAGCAAACCTGGAATGTTAAAAGCTCCGCCAAAACCTAAAAAGCCTAGCTCAATACAGATTGAGAAAACCAATTCAGACGACAATCCTTTTGCTAAATATGACCCAAAAAGCGCAGTTTAAGATTATCATTTGAAAGTTAAAGCCGGTTAAATTCGAATTAGGTTAATCATTAAGGAATAAATATATATTAGTGGTTTATGTACAAGATTTTTCTGCTGAATGGGTTTTATTATTTGTTTAAAGTCAATCAAAAAGAACGTTAGGCAAGCACCAACTTGACAAGCTCATCTCTCCTCTATAAATCAAAACTGCTACCACAACCACAACTGCTTTTCAGATTTCCACCAATGATTTTGAAAGAGGATCCTATCAATTCTCTCTGAAATTCTAAAATGGTTCCATTCAGCAAAGCTAGTGAATCAGAATCGATCACCACAAAAACATCTTTCGCTTCTGCTTTACTCAAAGTTTCTTCAACCTTTGAGAGAGCTGATGCAGCAGAGTTATCTTCAGATTTTGGCAAATCAATCTTTTTAAAACTGTTGCTTAGACCCACAAGATCCCTTTTATCAGGTTTAAAAAACGGGAGTTTAAATGTAGTTAATTCTGTCTTTCCAAACTCGTCATCATCATTAGGCTCTTCTGGAGTTGTGTTTGTTTCCGTTTCAAGATCTGCTGGTGAAGGTACCAGTGTTAAATCATATTGATATCCGTGACAGCCACCACTGCTAACCTTTATGTTTAGAGAATCACCTGACAAAGCAAGTGCAGATAGTCTCTGGACAGCCTCCTTGGTGAAATTGATACTATTCGGAGAACTAGGATATTTGGATATCGGCTGTACTAGTTGAGAAGTAGCAGCAATTGAGTTGAACCGGGCAAGGAATCCAGCTCTTGGAAAAAAACGAGGCAATACAAACAAAGAAGTTCTAAGGAAAGGTAACATATCTGGTGTCTATGTAGTGTTTAAACAGGACCTTTTATGCAGAGTTTGGGTTTCCTAAACCATTACATAATTGCCTTAATCGCGAAGCGAAAAGAGAAGGAAATCAAGTGAAACTTCACGTGACATCAAGCCACGACGAATTAATAACAACTGCAAAATGAGCTCTTGAGCAAAACCTCACTAGCCCGTTTTTCGTATATATTAGCACTATTATATAAAGAAAAGACTTGGAAGCCTTTGGCACCTTAATCGCTTTTGGCAGATGGCAATTTCTTTTTTGGCTTTTTTGTCTCTTCTTTTGGAGCAGCAGCGGCTTGTTGGCCAAATGGTCTTTCGACTTCTTCACCCAAGATGTAAGCCTTGAACAATGGATGTTCCAAGGCTGATTTGATTGGTGAAATACCTTGCATGACCATTGGCTGGGTATACTTCATGTAGAAGTGCATACCACCCATCATCAACCAGGAAGTGTACATTCCTTTGATCAAAGTTTCGATTTGCTCCAAATCATAGTCGACGATGGTTTTTGTCAAAACCGGTTCTTCGGCTTCGTCAGAAGCACCACCTTTCAACAACATTTGCATGGCAGACTTTTGGTTTTGATACTTGATTGTTTTCAAGTTATTTTTGTTCTTGATCTGGAATTTAATGTAGTGGTAGATGGCGTATGTTAGAAGATTGAAGGTAACATAGAAGATTCTCAAGTAACTAATGATTTTTGGGTCTGTCATATCCAACTTTTTGCAAACATAGTTGGATAGTAACATAACACCAATGTTGGAGACTAAAGGATTCATTTTGATAGGTGGACGGTAGTGTGTCAGTTTGGTGTGGAAAAGGCCTTTTCTCTGTTCTTGTTTTGTTCACTTGAATTACTGTCGAAGGAACTTTTTTTCGCAGACTGAATTGACACTTCAGGCGGTGGCAGCGTAAAGCCTTCTGGAAGGCTCCAAAGGTTTCCATACAAAAAATTTTCACGTAGGGCTCACGTGCAAACGGAGATAAGAAGAGAACAGTTGTTTAATCAATTAGACAGGAATGTTTAAAGCGATGGGTAGAAGATGCTGTATGTGAAGAGGGAGTGTATTGCGATGAGGGGCCTAAAAGAGGGAGGAAAGAAGCCGAATGCGCTGTTTTAGTGAAGTTAAAATAAAACGTTTTTTAAATGCATAGACATAGATACATATTTACATACCTGCTTTTTACATTGGTTGAAGTGTTTATTTATTCGAATTCCCCATTGACTGCTGATAGTATTGTTGTTGATACATTTCGTCGTTCATTGGTGGCTGCTGCTGGTATATTTGAGGTTGCCCATCAGGTCCTTGGGCATAATAGTAGCCCTGGGGCAAAGACTGCTGGTAGTATTGAGCATATTGCTGCTGTTGCTGTTGCTGTTGATGTTGTTGTTGCTGTTGCTGTTGCTGCTGAGACTGAGGTTGACTTGGAGGCTGCTGAGATTCCTGTTGCTGCGGTGGCTTTTGATAATAATAGTCATATGAAAGCTCACCACCACCGTATAAGCCAGGGTTTCCCGAAGCAGCAGCAGCAGCCTGTTGTTGTTGCTGCTGATACAGATAATACTGCTGCTGCATTAGGGCGGCGGAGTTTTGAGACTCTGCAGATTCACTCTGGGGACCCAAAGGAATACCGGCGGTGGCTGTTCCATTGCTGCTTCCGGCCCTGGCTGAGTTTGTCGTATTCATGGCCAAGGATGAACCATAGCCGCCCATGGATGCAGCAAGAGCTGCCTGATTGTACATTTCATATTGCTGCTGATCATATAGCTCCTGCATGTTGTCAACAGAGTTGGAAACACCGGATGCTTTGAGCTGCGGATGCTGTCTTTGCTGCTGCATGAACTGGTACTGCTGCTGCTGCATCAGTCTCATCTGCTCGTACTGCTGTAGCTGCTGGTACTGCTCATACTGTTTTTGTTGCTGCAGCTTCATCTGCTCCACCTGCTGGCCGTTGGTTGCTCCTATGTTGTTTACATCCTGGGAATAATATCCGTTCAAATGGGGATTTGGGCCCATTTGATGCTCTTGTGTTTGCTTCAAATAGTCCTGCTCGTTCTCTGGGGAGAGATCCTTGCCTTCATCGTTTTTCTCCAGTCCCGCCTGTTCTTCATGCTGCTGCATCGTCGGCCCTGTGGGGAAAACGTTTTTGGCATGCATGGTGAGGCCTTGAAGGGGATTCGAAACAACGTCGTCCATCATCTTCTTGTGCTTTTCCAGCGCCTCCATCACTCTCTTCTGCTGCTTCTTCAAAACTTTTTCCTTGTCTCTCAGCTCCCTCTTCGCTTTTCTTCGAACAGGCTGGTACTTGTAGTCAGGGTACTTGATCAAGTGGTCTTCTCTCTCCTTCAGCGCTGCTTTTTCCCACACAGCCTTCTCGTCCCGTGAAAGAGATCTCCACTGAAAACCAATCATCTTGCTGATTTGAGAGTTGTGGGGAATAGGTTTCCCTGATTCCAGAAATCCATTGATGAAGCTCTTGTGTTGGTGGGATCTGAACAGAATGAACGCGTTTCTTGGTCTTCTGATCTTTCCATTCGAGTTTTTCAGATCAATCCGTTCTGGTATGGTGATGCTGTCCAAATTCACCTTCATCTCTTCTTCAGGCGACTCCCCTGTGATGATCGAGTTGGATTCGCTTTTCTGGATCCTTATACCTTTTTTCACATCCGGCAAATCCTCCATACTGTTATGTCCAACATCCTCGTTCCCCGTTTCCCGCTTCACCGCTTCTTCGCTTTTTTCCCCCGGTTGTTGTTCGTCTTCTTCCTCCTTCTCGTCTTGTTTAGTTTCTGTTATGCTTGTTGGGGGGTTTTCCTCAGAATTCGACGGCACTTTTCCTCCGTCTTCGTTCTCCATCCTTGTATTGGTTTCCTGTTCGCTTTTAACCATAATGCTAGATGAATAAAAGGATCTAGTTGATGTATTGGATTGCCCGTTTGGTTTTACTCCGATTACCTTTTGTTTTATTTTGGCCAATTTTCTTTATAGCTTGAAGAAGAATTTAAAAAACAAACAAACAAACAACTCAGCAATGCAATTATTGTTTTTTTCGTCAACTGAACAAAAGGAAGAGAGAAGAAAAACAAAAAAATGAGATATTTTTTTTTCTGTTTTGTTTTGGGGAGAGAAATATTTTTGCATTGCAGGAAAAACAAAAAAGAGGGCGGAAGAGTACCCGGAAGGAAGGGGGCAAAAAAGAGTAAACCCGAAGGCAGAAGGTCACGAGGTGGGCCAAGAAGGGTCTTATAATCTTTCACTCACAGGTAGCTAATCAGTTAGTTGGGTAAAGGTGCTAAACGTTGTTATGCACATGGTGATCTTGTTGCTGAAGATTAGCCTTATTTGAAGATATGAACTAGTTGGTTCTTATATTTTGTGTTCAAGTAACAGATAAGATATGAGAGATGAGAGATGAGAGATGAGAGATGAGAGATAAGAGATAAGATATGAGAGATGAGAGATGAGAGATAAGATATGAGAGATGAGAGATAAGAGATAAGAGATAACAGATAACGAACAACAAATAACAGATAACATATAACAGATAATAGATGACAGACGAAAGATAACAGATAACAGAGAACAGAGAACCGATAATGCTGAAAGTAGTCAGTTTTTCTATCCTCCAGTACACTGTTGACAACATATTTGCCACAGTATCAACAACATCCAGTGCAAAATATCAAGTGACGCGTCATTGCAGCCTTCAACCTTAACACCCTACAATAACCGTCTTACTTTACAAGAATTCGGGAACGCTAGAAGAGTACTTTACGAGCAGGACAAACACGTGACCAAACGGCCCTCCATGGCCAATCTAGCTTTCCGAGCCCAGTGGTGTCGTTGCTGCGCCAGCAGTTTGCCTTACCAGATAAGACGAGTTGTTCCTTGTCTTGCTGCATACGGGTGACAGATATAAGTTGCAGTAGTCAGTATTTCTCTCCTAAAGCAGTGATTCGGTCGGGGAATTTCCTCTGGTTTAGCAGCACTCCGCAAAATTATCATGTGACTTGTCTGCATACTCTCGGACTTAGCGTTCTTGGATAGCCACAGCAGCGGCTGCTCTCCGCCTGCGGCGTTGTGCTTTTTGCCCGTCTCTGTGGCTAGCCACATTTGCCATCAGACCAGCAGAACAAACCAACAGAACTCATCCTTCATATGGCACAGGCTGCTTCCAACTCCAAATTCTCTCCCTTCAGAGATTCCTCTTTGGCTGTCAAATATGTCCACAAAAAACTGGAAAACAAGCACTTGAATTTGGGTGCTTCTTCTGTCAAAGGCCCCATGACCAAGATTCTTCCAATGGTTTCTCTGTTCCTCAAAAACAAGGTCATTGCCTGGACTGCTGTTGTGATCTACATGTATTTTTTTTTCCAGCAGCAGGAATCAGAAAGCACAGAAAACAATGTTTCAAACTTCACCGCTGGAATGGATTCCTCGCTGATTGACTTGCTGTCGTGTTCAGTTGGGCTTTTTGCTTGCTACTTTGACATCTTCTTACCACAGGCTGGTAGTTTTCCGCAATAGTCGTTTTAGCTGAGCCGTGGACGGAAAGGTAATTGATGGTGATATTTAATACATATATAATACTTACATAGCGCTCTTATTATTAACTCAGGACTGGATATTTTCCTGTAACATCGTCGTCATCATTCAATCTATGCAGCAGGTACTCAACTTCAACCTCTTTAGTGATCGGAATGATAAATTCTTTGTAGATTTTGACCAAATACTGAGGTGTTATTTTTTTGTTTTTGATTGATGGGTAAATGTAGGATTCCCCTTTGCCTTCCAATCTTTGTAAAATCTTGTCTTCAACCTCTTGGTTCGTGATTTCTCTGTAGATTCCCGCACTGTCTTTATTCTTGATCAAGCTTTTAAACTTTTTGACGTCTTTTCTGTACTTAGACTCTGCCACAAACAACCCAAAATGGATTCTTCTGGATAAAATCTGCAAAAGCTCAATGTCAATGACAGTGATGGATCCTAGTTGCTGAGCCATGTATTCCTCATCCACAGTGTTATCGGCTATAAGTGGTAAAATCTCCTGAATGTACATGTCTCTGATCTTGTTGTTATAGTTGATGTCGCCCTTAGCAAGCAGCTTTGGATATTCAATTTTCGTCAAAATACTTGGTACAATGTCATCAGGAAAAAACGGTGTTTCATCAGGAGAATCAAATCTTCTCAACTTGGACTGCAAAATCTCCAGTTCCCTATGCATATACTCCATAAAAGATCCTTCAAATAAGCGGTCTGGCAATACTGGTTTCTGCAAAACATCTCTGGAATAAAGCTTTTGGGAGATTGGATACTCACATCTCTTGATGAACTGGAAAATAATGAAATCTTCCATTTGCACCAGCTCATTTCTGATATTTTCCAAGTTGTAGACTGATTCTGGATTCAAAAAGTTCATAGGTACAAAAAGCTCGTTTTGTTAATGGCGAGGTTAAAAATTCTCTAAACAAGCTGAAGATCCAAAAGAGGTGTCTCTAGTGCTGTTGGTTTCCGTAATACTTCTTCTGCTTTATAGGCGCACTAGAAATTTAGCAGGATTGTACCTGAAAAAATTTTGGGCTATGCTGTGTATGCTTCAGGCAGCAGAAGCACGTGAAGAGCACGTCTAGGTTACCCGGCCACAGTCCAAGCAGTAGATTACAGCACCATGGGGCAGTGTTGTAAGACGACTCTCAGTCAGCTGCAAGGCGGGCGGCCAGCCCGTGGGCGACTACTTGTGTGCTTTTCAAAATCTATTCAACTGGGTTTACTTTAATTCTTATTTATGACACTTTGCTTAATATATATGTGTAAGGAGTTTTTCCCGTGTGTTCGCTAAGCCAAGGCTCTCATAGAAGCTTCGAAAGCTAAGAAAGTGGCAGCATTGACGGGGAAAGATCTGATCAAAGCCGGACCAATACCTTTGAAGAAGCCCGCAGAACCATTGGCTATGTATAGTTTTTTGAAAATCGCTATGATTCCTTCGGGTTTGACTTCCAAAGAACCGGTTTGCTTGATTGACTTCACAATGTCAATCGGATAAATAATGGACCACAGCACTATACCAGACAACCCACCAAAGGTACACAGCTTCCAGGACTCAAGATTCTTTCTATCGTTATTGTAGACTTGAGGGTATTTTTGCAGCTGTCTGTTGACTAGAAATTCATAGAAAGAAAAGTAGCATCCCAAACCAAAACCATCTCTGATGGAAGTGGTTAAAATACCTCTTCCCAAAGCACCATTGCTTTTGATGTTTTTCATGATTTCAATAGCACTTGGCGCATGTTTGCTAACATTGATCTGCTGTCTAATTCTCACATGCTCAATAACACTGGCCAAAGGAGCATTGGCTACACCAGCCACAACACCAGAAGCAAAATACTGCGGCAATGCCATCGGGACATCTTTGCCATTCAACTTGGCAAAATACGATTTCATAAATTCATTGCACCCAAACTGAACTGAGACACAGGCTCCAATACCGAGTAATGGGGTGACGGTACCTTTGTAGAAAGCGCCATAGCCTTCATTCGAAATTATGTTTTTCACCACAGACACAATGGAGCTGTTGCTACCAGGTGGCGCTGTTTGCAATCTGACTTTGATACAGTCAAATGGCTGCCCTGTAATGACTTGAGCAACTCCTCCAAAACATCCAGAAAGAATGGAAACCATTGGAGAAGGTTCTGCGGAATTGTCAATAAGCTGTGTAGCGATTAGTTCATCAGACATATTGTTTGTCTAGGGATGGGCTGTAAAAGGATGCTGTGCAGGTGTTGGAAGCATAATTCATTTGTCTCTGTCTTCCACTGTTCGCAAATAAGCTCAAATCAAATCAAATCAACTCACCTTAACTACACTGCGTCAATATAGCTAAGCGTATTACTGCACACCAGAAAAGAAGATGCGTAAGGGTGAAAAATTTTGTCGCTTAACAACGTCGCTGCTTTAGGCAAAGCGATCGGAGAAAAAACTCCGCCCCGTTCTCTCCTAAATTAATTCCGCTGGTGGGTGAGGATCAGGATAGAATGCTCATGCACCCAGCGTGCAACTAAGCCACATGACCACCTCTTGATAGAAGTAACTTAGAGTTCAATGGGAGTGGCTGAGGATCCCAAACCGGCGCTCTTAGCATTTGCATTGACTGGTTTGGCGACCTTTTTGACAAATCCTCTTTTATTCGTACTGCTCTGTTGTAGCTGCCAGTATTTCAGTCTTTTCAGCGTCTTGATGTCAAACTTAGACCCACAGCACGGACAGTCCTTGAGCTGAGCGGGAATATAAGAGATAATAACTAGGCACACATTGCACACAAATCCAACGGCTACTGTTTTTCCTGTTAGGAAACATGAAGTTCTAAAATCTACCTGGGATGTCGTCGGTTTGAGGAGGATATCATTGTGGGAGGTGACAAAAATGTCCTCTTCGTCGTCTTTTGCGCTATTACTGTCATTGGCTATTTCAGTTTCCAGTTTGTCGACTGAATTGTTGATTTTCAGCTTGTTGTCAATCGCAGTAGAAGTGATGATAGTGTTTAAATAAAATATTGTAGTCAAGTATTGGATCATTCCGTTCGTTGTGTCCAGCTCCAGATAGATCCCGTTTGTGGCATCTGTGGCTTGCTGTAGAAAAGAGTTGCTTTTTGCCAGTGTTCTGTTCAGGTTGACATCGTTTATTTTCAAAACATCAATAGGACATTTAAGCTTCATTGCTGTGAAAATGCAGTTCATTATAGGAATATATTGGTGTGATTGGATAATGTTGCTGTTCAGAGTTTCTCCTGTTATAACCACAATTCTGGCTCTTATTGATATCGATTCCTTCAGAATTCTATGGATGTATGTCAAGCCACAGCTTATGACTCCAGCAAGACTGGATCTTTTCTTTGTAGAACTGCTATTAGCAGCTGTAACTGTGCCATCACGTTTGTATTCTTCAATCAGCTTTTCCAGCTGGCTCAATATGGTTTCATCAACTTTCTTAAATCCTTGGTACATGTCTTCTTTCAAAACATTCTCTGCGTCTTTAGCCTCGGTAACAGGACCTGCTTCCTCGTTCGGATACAAAAATTGCACCCCGTGCTTGTCGTCATTCACTATACAGCACACCTTGTTACTTGAAGAGTATGCTATATGGGCATTAATAAAGATAATAATATTCTTCATTATAGTTGAAATATCGCTTTCAAGATCAAACTGGATCAGTTGTTGAAAATCAATGATGATTACAAGCAGTGATGAATTTTCATCGTGCAGAATCAGTTTGTCATTGTTAAGCGTGTTTATATTGCTATTTAAGTTGTTATAAATGTTCCTATTATCAATAATATTATCCATAGTACACTGTTAGATGCTGTTCCTCTTGGTCGTCTTTTGTGTTTTGGTATTCTTCAATGCAAAGTGTGATAAAACGGCAGTTCTGTCTAGCGGGAACTTGATGTGAGCACAACTCACGTGACCTTAATACTAACAATCGTCTCTTTCAAACATATATAATAACTGCTAACTGTATATAGAATCACAGCTGGAATATCTTACTTGAACCACTGTCAAAAGCTACATTCAAATAATTATCACCAGCCTCGTCAATAAAAGAGTCCATGGAATTGATATGGCAAGGTTTCCCTCCTTCAGTCTCCACATCATCAAACAAATAACAAAGGTTTATTTCGCTTCCCGAAACCGAATCTATTTTCCGTTTCTTCAGAGCCTTTCCTTCATCATCCTGAGAATCATGACTTCCTGATTCTTCTTTTTTAATTACAGGTAGAAGGTCTTTTTTGAACAATGCACTGACATCAAAAACACTAATTTTTCCATTAATTTGACCCAAAATGACATAATTCTTATTATGAAACACACTGCCAACTACAGGAACTTCATCATCTCCCAGCAAAAGCTCACTGCTCATGTTACAACTGAAGATAGCAGTGTTTCCGTCTTTATCCTCGTTTTTCAAGTTCATGATCCAGTTTGAAAAATTTCCTTTAATTGTGATTGCAGATATTAAAAATATATCCTCTTCAATCTCATTTGTGTACACATCCAAAATTGAGTCGTCTTCCGTAGCCAAATCCAATGTTACTGTAGGCAATAAAAAGTTCTTTCCTTTGTATATTCTGATTTTGTTGTCATCGCTAGCTGTAATTAGAAGCTTTAGTCTAGAAAATATGGACATTGATAGAATGACACTGGTTGATGATTTAAGTTTTCCTATAAATTTAACACTTTTAATAGAGTTGAGAGTAGATATTTCAAAGACTCCTACATAGTTTATAACATCTTGTTCTTTTATAGGAATCATGAATTTTGCGTTGTCTATAAACAGGAAATCAAGTCCAGCAGGAAAAGAAACTTGTTGCTGTTTGTAATTTTCAAATATTTTCAATACAGTAAAATTTCTCAAATCCCAGAGAATGGTATTTCCTTCTGTATCCATCGACAGTAAATTTTCACTGGACTCATTAAATTTACATGAAATTATGCTGAATTTGTGCATAGAAAGTTTTGTTAAAAGCTTGATTTCAGGAAGTGAATAAAGAAGAATGTCACCGTCTTCAAGACAAGAAACAAAAAGACTTTTTGCGTTATTAACTTGAATAAAATTAGACACTGGCTGATTGAACAAGGCAATTTCCTCTTCTTTCACTTCGTCAACAGATTCATTGGAAGAGACACCATTGGCGGCAGCGGTAGAATTTTGCAGATGAAAAAGTAACAAATCTTTGTTTCCAAGAAGATTCAGTGAGAGGCTTTCGTTGTTTTCAATATTATTTCTGTCACTGAAACTAGAAACAACATTCGTACCATCGCTAGCCGCATTCGTTTTTGTCTTTTTTATTATAGTCTTACACATTTTAATGTTATTAATATCTTCATCAGCTTTGAAATGTCCCAGGTCTTTTAAATTGATCGAGGATAAAAACCCTTTTTCTCGACTAGGTGTCTTTATAGCTGCCAATAACGAAGAGCCCTTTATAGTTGCAAAGTTGCAAGCACTATAACTTACTAGGGGCTTGAGTATCGATGTCTTTTTCACCAAATATTCGTTATTGATATCTACCGTGTCTTCAACAGCTTTAGGCTCTATCAACACAGAATTATCATCATTTTGCAGTAGCTTTAACTTTTGCCTCTCCTCAAACTTTGTAAACAGATCATCAAACTTGTTTTTGAATTCTTCTTCTATATCCAAGTAACTGAGAGTTTTTTCATCATGAAAAGAGGTATTAGCAGCATCAGTCCCGTTTGTTTTAACAGTATTCTTTTTCTTTTTGCCACCTGTTTTCCCTGTTTCATTGGAAGCATAAATCAGTTTGTCTTGATTATCTTCAAACAACTGCTGCAGCGAGTAAATCTTGTCGTCTATCACCAAATTTCGGGTGGTAGTATTAGTATTGGCTGCCAGTGTCTCCAGCTGAGAATATAAAATCCCCTTTTGTATCAAATTTACAAGCATTCCAAACGGCACTTGCTTATTGTTATTCATTATTTTCGAAATTTCTGTCGTTTCGTATTTTTCTCCTAACTCATATTGTATAGCTTTGTAGCTGAGAAGTAGGTTATTTTCTTTCAAATATTCAAGAATGAGATTATTAATCTCCAAAGAGCTGATACTCATCTATTATGCGCTTCCTCTATGTGTTTCGCCAATCGTATTATGATCCAATATGCCAATAGGTGAGTAGCTCTCTATACAGCAGGTGATTAGTATGTGCCAGACTAATTAGTTAAATGTTTGATAGTGGGTTGGTATTCACCTATTTTGGCTTACCGTGTGGTCCTTTAGTTTTGCTAAGATAAATGCGTTTATTTGGTTTCCTTGAACTGTTTTTCTTGTCTTGCCTTTTACTAGGAAGGAATTATGTTTTTCATTTTTGGAGAAACAACTCTTACTGTTTTTCCTCGGGTTTGTTATGTAGAGCTTGGAAGAAAATTTTTTTAATGCCAATTAGTGATGTTTGTCTCAATGGAGATATATGTGCGATAATAAGCCGCATTGGGAGATTGCTTGTTTTTCAAAACAATTATGTCACGTGCTTCAATGGCCTAATGGGAACTGGGATACTGCAGAAACACAAAACAAAGAAGCCAGAGAAGCCAGAGAAGGACTTGAAGACACCAAAGAACTGAATACACTGTGCAGTCAGTTGGATTGAAAATAACCCTGGTTTTTTTTGCTTTAAACTGCTTTTTATTAAACTATTTGAAAGACAATGGCAGAAAACAATGGAATTATTGACAACTCAGAGAGAACTCACAAGACGAACATCAAGATGAAAAGAAGATTATCTTTTCATCATGCCATCACAAACAACACTTTAGAGAACGCCTTGAATGAATATGGTGAATATGCGATGCCTGCTATAGATCCAAATCAATTGCGAAATGTAGATCAGATGTCAGAGCAGAAACAGCAGACTTTAAATGATAACTTAGTGTTGTCTTATCTTGACAGTGAGGAGTTTGATTACAATTCTATTTTGACAAATATATTGCTGAACAAAAACAGATCCAAAACAGAAACACTGAGCATGTTCACCAAAATAATAGATCAGCTTGATTCCAAGATTAAAGCAGAAAACAAAAAATTAAACCAAGAATTAAGTGACTCCATTTTAGATACCATTGTTTCCCAAATAATGAATCTAATAAAAGATAACAAAGACTTTAGCAGTGAATTTGAGAGAGTAGAAAAGAAGTTTCAAGACTTACTCACCTTTGTAAATAACAAAAAACATAGCCACCAAAATAAAGAGAATACCAGCACTAGCCGCAATGCCAGCAAAAGAATTAGCAGTATTAATTCCACAGGCCAAAGAGTAACATCTATGATTGGTGGAATGTCTCCTCAAACTCCTAGATTTATTTCTTCCTCTTCCTCGCCTGATTTATGGGATGGTTATAACAATGGTAATAGACAAATTAGTAATGGCAATATGAATGCGCGAATTAACAGTAGTACTTTTTTAGATGATTTGGATAAAGACTTGATGGATTCATACGATTTGTATTTTCAACGAAAACAATTTGATAAATTGTATGAATTGGTTTTGGAAAACAGTAATGAAAAAGCCCTTGTATTGATGTACGAAGGTGTTATCAAGAACAAAATACTCAATGATTTGAGTGGAAAAAACGTGTTTAACAATAATGTGATAGATGATTTGCTTTTGAAAAAATATTTGGGTCAACTAAAACAACTGAACAGCACTTTAGACCTTGTTCAGCTATTTTTAGCTAATAGAAAAAACAACTTGTATTTTAGTATAATAAAAGATAAGAAAAACGACATAACAACAATATTGCTGACTTTAGAATATATCTATCAGGTAATTAAGCTGCATAATCAGATATTTGTTTCTGAAAAACAAAACATCAATTTAATCAAATTTGTGCAAGAAGAAATAACAAATGAATTAGTGCGCAAGGATACTGGCATTAATGAGAACAAAAAGTACGAGGATATAATAAAGAGTTTCTTTGAAAAATACGAGAATGAGTTCAAGTTAAATTTTTTTTACCTTCTTGATGAATTTAAAAACAGAAATGAAGTTGATGAAAACAACGGTTTTGTTTCCAATGATTACAGTTTTGATATTACTGGGGAGAATGGAAGTATTTTGACTGGGGAAGAGGATTTGTTATAAAAAGACATAACAATAAAGCTTATATACAAGTAGTACGCAACAAAAAACATGCTAGACATAAGGGCAAATGCCACGACAGTCAAGGAACGCACTGCTTTGGACAGTGTTGGCAAGACCTCAGTACTTAGTGCTACCCAGAAGAGATCATAGCTTGGGAACGGGGGCTCCTTATAGTCACGTGCTTATATGCAATCACATGCCCTCTAGTCATGTGATAAGACTGACTTTTTCTTCTTCCCTTCATTCCCTGCGAACTTTCCAGAAGAAAAAAGAAATTTCTTAAATTCAATGAGCTTATTATTCTATATAAATGTACTTAGAAATAGACTGGAAGACGATTCATAATACAGAGAATTTGCCTAAAACCAAATCCTTTCACTGTTTTGAAGATCCTTACTAAAATCATAACATGGAAAAATTATTGCAATGGTCTACTAAGATTTCTAATGGCGAAGATGTTGATATGTCATCTTTAACCTATGAACAACAAATTATGCTCAAACAGTTATTACTGAAAGATCAATCCTCTCAGACTTATGATGATCCAACCTTAATGAAATTGAATATGAAAATAATGGAAATTACCCTTCAAAAAGGCGTTGCTTCTGAAGAAGAATTTTCTAACAGAATTCAAGCCTCAGAAAACTTTTTATTTTTAATTGAAAACATCGATAATAGCAGTGTTTTAACTTACATGAAACTAATAGATGACATTCTGGATATTTTGAAAAAGTTTGAGAAGGAACTGGAATATGGAAACTTTGAATTCATGGCAAACATTTTAGAAATTATTGGCTCTAGTTGTCAAAATAATGAGCCTCTACAAAATGATTTTATGAAATTCGTTACCATAGATGAAAATGAAAAGAAAGTCAATGTTTTGGATTTGATCATTCAAATAGTTATTTTTGCTTTGCAAAAACTGTGCGAAAACACTAAGTCTTTTGACTTGGTAATCACCAAAAGTTTCTATGCCTTGTCAAACTTACTAAGACATAATGAACAATGGGGGAAATTGTTTTTTGAAAATGCTGATTCCTTGAAAGTCATTGAAAATACATTTTCTCTATCACAACAATTAAATAGCAGCGTGAAATTAAAACTAGTTTCGTTGCTACACTCTTTATTAAGTGTTAGTTCATCAAGCAACCAATCTTGTGTTGCATTTTGGCAAAACTTGAATAGTGTGAAAGCAGTAAGTGATTTTATCGAATTTAACGAAAACAACAAAAATATTTATTTAATTGATAACAGCATCCTGTTTATAAATGAATTACGTGGTAAAAATATAGTTGAATCTAGTCCAGTAGAACTCAACAAGCTGTTAATCAAAAGATTGGATGTTTTAAAGCAAAAAACCGATTGCTGGGAAAGATTGAACCAAGACGACTTCAACAACTTATATAAAACTTTGTGAATGTAAAATAAGAATCATTTAGAAATATAAAAGCTCCTGTTGTAACTATTTACGATTTCTTACAATATGTCATCTCCATTTTCACTTTTCAAAAACTTATGCATTAACTCCAAAACTCTTTTTTGAGCTCCTTGGCAGCTATCGATGTGCAATAATTTGTCAAGTGATTTTTGCATGTCGTTAAAGTTATTTCCAAGCATTTCAGAAATGCTCTCAATGTTGTTTCTTGTTACACCGTTTATTCCTAATAAAAAACTATTAAAAGAAGTTTGATATCCGCTGACAGTGTTTGCTGATTGCATAAAGGTAAATGTGTTTTGATCCTCTTGTGGCTGCTTATATCTTGCTCTTAAAATAGTTTTCAGGTAATTCAAAAACCAATCATTAATAAATTGTATTTCCGTTTCTATTTGCTGAATGGAAATATGTGTTTTATACATCATCTGTATTTTCAAAATCGACAATTGAACGTCTACGGCAGAAAGACTCACATACTGTTCTGGAATCTTTTTTCGATTATTTTTCAAAATGCTTGAATTTTTATTTATATCATTATATTTGTGCAATTGCTTCATATTTTCCCACTTGTTCAAGTTAGATAGAAACTTGGAGGTATTTGTTAAAACCAAAGCAATTTTTTTATTTGCTGAGAAGAATCTCTCCAACAACTGTTTTTTACTTTCGTTTTCTTTAAAGTGAAATATCTCATAAAATTTTTGAATATCGAGCATCAAAATACATTCAACCATATCGACATCAACAAAATCTAAGTTCTGAGATGTATCAATGCCGTTCTCAAGAAGGGCTGAAATAGGCAAAAATATACATGAGTTTAATTCAAACACAGAGGTCAATCTTCGTGTAAATGTTGCAACTTTCAAGCCTTCAATGCTGTTTTGTAAATTGGCCAGTGCTGAAGTAAGTGTATTAAGCTCTTTTTTCTTTATCATTAAGTCGTTATTTGATAAATAAAAGATGGTAGGATCATCATTTTTCAGTGGAATATCCATATTAGTTGTTAGAAAAAGTTCTTGAAGCACAATGTCTTTTTTAAAGTTTTTATTCACTTTATTTGCAAAAGAATATTTCTGTTTGGTAACTTTATTGGTGTGTAGAAACTTCAATTGTCTTTCCAGGTCATCTCTAGTTAAAGATATCGTGGCAAGATATTTTGGGTGTTGCTTGATTTTCCAATCACTAGTTATGGCATCAGCCTTTGGCAGAAGTGCTTTGTGACTTAGCTCGCATTCACCGGCATCTGAGTCTGTACCAATAGCTTTTAGTGACAAGGAATGATTTTTTGTACAGTTATCAAAAACAAAACTTGTTTCAGCAATTGGTGGCTCGTCAAAATCAAGTAGCTTAGTACCTTCATCGTTTTCAAGATTTCTTAAATCAACAGATTCAATATTCTCTTTATCCTCAACGCTAAAACTGCTTTCAACAGAACTTAAAAAAAACTTCTCGCCTAAACCTTTAGTGTGATTTTGCTTGTGGTTATCACCTGAGTCTTCTGTCTCTTCAGAATTGCTATCGGCAATCCCATTACTCTTCACATCATCATCATCATCATCATTGCTATTCAAAAACAAAGAAGCTTTATTATTTTTATTTTGAGTCAATTTCTCAGAAACACCAGGTGAAGAAATTTCATCAAGAATTGAGGAGGATTCCCCAAAAAACTTTTCTAAGTTGTTGACTTGCTCTTTTGTGCTGTTATTATTTATCTTTTTTACATTTTCTTCCAAGATCATAAATTCACTTGTGTTGACAAGACTTTTAGACATTTCTGAGTCTTCATCACCTGAGGAGGATAGTAAAACAATTACCTTACTAATATTTTGCACATTTGGATTATTCTTGTGTCGCTTTTGTTTTGTGGTATATTCTCTTTCAACCTCAATTTCATATGGTGCATTTTTTCGTTTGCAATGCACATCATTGTTTATGTGAGAAGTTTGGGAACTTAATTCCAGGTTTTCATTCTTTTGATTCAAATTTGTTTCTTTTGCTAAATCCCTTTCTGATAGAGAAGTGCTATTATTTAATCCTTTCTGTAAAGACAAACCATTCCGTTCTTCTGGTTGCTCACTGACAAGACGTATTTCGCTGTTTTCTTTTCGATTAATAATATCTACTATTTCAAATCCATCACTACTGTCGCAGTTATCACTCATGGTTAATGAATATTTGAGTTTTACAATTCAAGATCCAGTCGTTTTTTCAGCGGTAATCCTATCATAAATGAGTATGCCAATATATACCGGGATATAACCAGATATGTCTATGGTTGTTCTTTGCCTACTTTCTTTGAAGAGTAGATATACAAGGCCAAAAAAATCGTGGATAAATGTATTTTTACGCGTATGGATTCATTGAATAATAGTCATTGTATATATACATATGTATATAAAAGCTGTAAAGAAACGTGACTTTCATGAGGAGTAAGATTTACCATATACTGAGTTAATATTATAAGTTTCCAAGTATATTGCTATATTGAAGTTTATACCACTCATTTCAACTTTTTGTAAGATTCATCCAGTCTCTTTTGTAGGATGCTGGTGTTATTTCCACTTTCATACTCAAGCTTCAACTTGATCATGTGCTTAAGCGAAGCCAAAGGATAAAGGTTTTTATGCTGATTGCTAAATTCTATAATATCATTAACATTTAACTCATAAACCTTTAAGAAATCTATGCTTCTGGTGATATCAACAGTTGCTTGCAAATGTTTCAAGTTATGTAAAATGTAGGCAATTCTGTCGTAATATTTCAGATTAATAAAATTATTTACGACGATAAAATTCATAAATTTATCAATCGTAGAACCAACAGCAGAAGGCATAATTTGATTTAATTTCTGTAAAATTGTGTTGATAGTAACGACATTATCGTCAACATGATTGTCTTCTCTCAAATACAGATACTCAAATTTATCAGCCGCCCCTTTGGATTTTTTCAGATTATCGTTTAAAATCAATCCCATCATCAACTTATTCACCTCAAATAATGTGAACAGTTGAACTTTTTCTTTGAACAAACCACCAAAGAATTCATCATCTAGCTTGTTGTATATCAGCTCGTGTAGCTTGTTGTTCAGGGTAGGTGATATCAAAATTCCATCTATGCTTGCCGCATACTCGTTTTCATCAATGTGACTATACTCATAGAAACGGTCATTAAGCAGCCACATCTCTTTCAAATCTTCAAAATATATCCCCTCATCAAAAGCAGCTTGTTGTTTCAAATCATCCACTAGGTTTATGTTACCTAAAATAGAAGTTTTGAACCAAGTAGTTAATTTATTTAGTCCTTTGTAGGTTTCCAAAATTCGTAGGATGAAACTATCGTTAATTGTTGCATATTCGGTGGATCCTTTTATGTGATTAGCGATACTCAAAAAACTTTGAAAATCACTGAAACTGGTTTCATTCAAGGTATTTACATTAACAAACATTTTGATGAAATTTTTGAAAGAAGTAACAATAAAAGTTACAAACTTTGAAAATGTTTCATGTATTTTTGTCATTAAAACAGCATTGTATTGATATTCCAACCCTGGAAAAAAATTTAAAATTTTGTTTATTATAGTAATAAAAGTTTCTATCACTTGATTTATTTTGAAAAATCCTTCACCGTGAGTTAAATTAATGTTGTAAATCTTTGTATTTAAAATGTAGGTAACATTATTGTTAAACAGTTCGTTGATGTAGAAGTCATTTAGAAAATTCACCAAAAAAGAGCTATGTGTAGACTCGCTAAATTTAGTTAAAGTTTTTATTATACTTGTCATGTTAGGCAAAATGTATTTTAAATTAATTAGATTGCTAGGTATTATTAAGAACATGTCATTTTTAGTTATAGCAATTCTGCTAATATCTTCTTTTGTTTTCTCAATTGCTTTATTCTGTTGAGATACCTCAGGCAAAACTTTATTAAACAAAGCTTGCAAATTGCTGTATTCTTCTTCTTCCTTTTCGCTACCAGTTTCTCTGGTGCCATGACAAGCTAGTAAAGAATCTTTATTCAGAACAAACAGTTTTTTTTCTTCTACATCTTTGTTCAAATTGTTTTTGGGAATATTGACATTATTGTTCAAAGAAGGAATCAAATACATTTTTAGTATTTTCAGCAAAAAGTTTTCCACAATCTTGACAATTCTATCATTGCCATTGTGTATAATGTTGTTATTCATATACTCACATCCACTATCCATTAGATCAACTAATAACAACAGATAAACAATCTTTGCATTCAAGTTTTGAAAAAAACCATTGAAAAATTCAAATACAATTATATCTACTTCAGCGGCCTTGGCAAGAGCGGCAGAGTCCAGATTAGCATTATTCAAGCTGATCTTAGAAAAAGAAGAATTTAAGACCTGAAATTGTTCTTGCTCATCGCTGTATGACAAGAAATCTTTGAAATTTTTGAATTTATATTTTTTGATTGTCTCATATTTACTAGGCATATCTTCTCTCAAATGGTTGACCTCACTTTTCAAAATGTTTTCAAACCTGTCCAACAGAGTCTTTTCCAAATTTTGCAGAACAAATTCATATGAAGAATTGGTATCTGCCTCACCAGCTGGATTTTCAAGATCATTGCTGTTTATTTGATCAAATAAGAAAATGATGTACTGCAAATCTGTCTTGATGTACTTAGCGTTGCTTAGGTTATTGCTTTTTCCTAAGGTAACGTTTTCACTTTTGAAAATCAAATCCATCAAACAACTAAACAAATTTTCTCTAATTTTTTCTTTAATTTTATTATTGTTGTTTAATATAGAAATATCATAGAAAAGATATAACTTATTAACAGCAATGAGATTATCCAAATTTTTGTAGCTTTTGATAATATAATTATACTGGTTTATGTTAATGGCCCCATTGCTAGTGTTGAATATTATATTAATAATGTCCTCTTGTTCTTTTGTAATGTACTGAACTAAAGAAATCAATTGAATCATCTTGAAATTTTCAACATAGGTATCGTTCAAATAACGCAAATTTTTGGTGCTGTTTCCATTTAAATCTCCCTCTGTAATAGCTTTAGTGCAATCAATACTTTTGGCATGTGCATATTCTCTGTAAATCTCCAAATAAGTGGTCATATTATCATTGAGTATTGAGGAATAATTATTTCCCACGTAATCCTTCAACACCACATTCAATCTTTCGTTATCCTTCAAATAATCATTTAGTTTATTATGTAGTCCTATAGAAGAGGTATCTAGCAGTTTTAAAGACAGTGGCAAGGGGTTGTTGTTTATTGTTGAATTGCTGCTCGAGAAATCATTTGATTGGGTTGAGATTGGGTATTTAGTTTTTATTTTATTAAATTCATATGTAAGCTGTTGCATTATTAATATTAAGCTGTGCTAATAACGTATATTAATACTTGCTGGTTTTTCCAATGTTTCACTCCATAGGCTAATATTAGGAATCATTTTTTGTACTGTTGTTTATTAATATTCCGGTGAAGAGAATTTTACTAGTCGGACATAATCCCTGAAACTGATGTGAAATTGTTCAGTCTTAGCTATACATTGAAGCAATTAAGCTAAGTGCAAACGTCTATTGGTTAAATGAGTTCCATATGGTCTTTATTGGGAATATATAGGGATGATTTGTTTAAATTTTAGACACTAGTTGGCCATTTTCATATAATAACAAATCGGCACCAGCATTTGTATAGCCCGAAGTTTATTTGCGAACCTCAGTTGTTTTGTCGCTTAACATAGCAATTAGACAGTATCATGCTAAGTATTTACCGAGTATATCTTGAAATATTTAGTTTAATTTCTATTGGAAAAACTTATTAGGTTTAAATAAAATCACCAATTTGGCAATGTAATTGTGGTTTTACATATCTAAGCATCTTGAGTATAGCAATAGAAATATCCATCAACAGTTGCCAGTAGTAACACTGATGTACCATTTTCCAAGTAAATGAATCTCGACAGTATGATATTGGTGTTGGTAATATTGTTGTTGATGCTGTGCAAGCCATTTTTTTTACTATGAGAATCTTTACTTCTGTAATAAAGCTTCAAATAATTGTTTAGATTGTATCTTTTGTAAAACGTATTACTTGCAACATCATTGGTGTTGGTGAATAATACTTCTCCACAATCCTTTGCAAAATCAATATATGATACATCTTGTGAATAACTATCATAAAAGGTAATTATATCACTATTATTGGTAATAAAATTGTAAAATGTTTTTGAACCAATAGTTAAATCATTGAAAGTAGGATTGTAGTGTTTTGTGCCAGCTTCATATTTTTTCAAAATAAACTTATCATAGAGGTCATCATCAGTAGTGAAATTCTCTGAATTACTGTTTAAAATTACCCTCTTTGCAGATATGATATTGCTTACATTGCCACTGGAACTTTCATTCAAATGAGTCAAGTCATTAAAATTAAAAATAAACAACACTGATATGTCATATCCACCAGTTATAATTAATTGATCATTTCCATGTAAATTGACTGACGTCAGGGGTAAATACGAATTGACTTTCATATTTCTGTGTTCATATAGTTGATACAGATTTCTTAGAACCAAATACTCCAAATCAAATACATAAACATTATTCATGCTAGTAATTAATATTAAAAAACTTTCATTTTGGATAAAATCGATAATAACTTCATAAGTATCAACAACATTAGTAGCATTTTCGTCATACGCGTCTTCAATAACCTTTGAAGTCCAAGTAAACAAATATTTAAAGGAATTTTCAACGTAATCATAGTCAAAAAATCTGTTGTAACTTGTTAAAATTAAAATTCTATCTGGTGTAGTTTTTATAATATGACAATATTCTCCATTTCCATTTAATAATTTAGTTTCTTTTAATATTCCAATGTCCAAATTGTCCAAAATTTTTAAAAGTAAAAATATCCCATTTTCAAAGCTAATAACTAGAATATCATTATTCCAAAATTGAATATCATGGATTTTAGACAAAACATCATTGCTTATAGTCAATAGTGAGATATCAATTTTTTTCGAATATTGATTGTGTTTTGTGATATTCATAGTATTGAAATTATAAATATCATAAATCAGAATGTATTTAGTGTTCTCATCAATGGTTGTAATAGCAATATATTTGTCATTAGCTATTATTTTGTCAACAGTATCACCATAATCACAAAATTTTTCCAAATTAGAAAGGGTTGACATTCTTTGAGGTACAATGTTTGAAACTACCTGATTGGGGGAATTATAATTTACAATTTCACTCAAATTAGCAAGCTGTGGTTTTATTTTAACTGATTCTATAAAGTTTAAAATATTGTCATCAGCTGTATCATCAATTGTTTTATCGACCCTATATGATGTTTTGATAATATTAACCAAAGCATTAGCATTCGTTTTAGAGCTTCCGTTTATTTTTCCACTGACCACCGGGGCTGATACATTAGATTCATTAACATTTCTTAAAGCATCATTTAATAGCTTTTGCGATATTAATTTTGTTGAATCGTATCTATTTGTATTCGTGCTTTTTCTTCTATTGTTGAGACCACTTCCAGGATGCGTGTATGTAATTCTATAGTTCATGGAACTGGTATTAATATTTGTTTTTCGTTCTAAAGTTGTATTGTGGGTTGATATAATAAGCCTATTAACATCTTTTTTTGGTTTTGATTCAATATATTCATTCCTTAAATTTAATGATACACTTTTAATTATTCTTTTAACATACTTTCTTAGCTTTGCAAGTTTCCAAACTTGATATAGATCTAGTTTGTATTTCTTTATAAAAGTGTCAATGTACAATTTGTCATCCATTGACAAATACTGGTTCATTTCATCTGGGTTAACATAGTTGTTATATTGGAAATCAAAACTGTTGTCTGCTGAACTTGTTTTTTCCTTCCAAAATAAAGAGTTTTTCTCTTTATAAGACATGGCCCAAATAAACAAATACTGAAACTGTTCTTCAGACACACTACTTCTGCAGTTCATTTGCAATAATTGTTCGTCAATTTCCATATTCATATGATAATAGGATTTAATCACCGGATAATATAGACAGTAACGCTCAGCTAAATCACTTTTGTCGATTATGATGTCTTTTAAAAGTTGGATAGCTGCTTGTTTCAACTGCTCGTTAGGTAAAAGTAAAAAATGAACTACATGCTCTTCGATCAATGTTTTGAAGTTTATAATTTGCTTGTTAACAACAAAACCACTGTCATCAGTTATTATTTTATGAAGGTTTTCCAATACTGTTAATATTAAATCTTTTTGATCAGGTAAAAGATACAGATTTTGTAACAGCAATGGATAAATAAACTCTTGAAAACTTATTTGTCCTAGATATGGTGATATTTTGCAAAGACACTTTATTAAAGCCACTCTAACTTTTACTGAAGATTCATTTAAGTAAGTGATCAAATGAGATAATATCAAATCATTGCTAACTGTTTTGCCTATAAATTTAACTAAATGAGGTAACTGTTCTAACAGTATTACTTTGCAATCAATATCTTCTTCGATTAGCAAAATACCAACTATTGAATTAATACTCTTCTTGAGAAATTTGTTATTGAGAGTAGCATGCTCTATGAGTTTTGGTAGTACATTAATTACAGTAATCGTACTAGTAGTATCCAATGAATTGTTGTTTAAGATTTTATTCAGCAGTGGGAAAACATAGTAGCATAAACTATCATTCAAAGCACTGTTGTTCTCGTGTCCTATAATCGAAAACAACTGAACTATCTTGTTAAGAGCAAATGATCTACAAGTGGAATCAGATGTGTTAACAAAGAATGACATTAAGTATGGCAGCACCAAATCAAGTTTTAACCTGTCGGAAACATACTGGGACATTATAATCAAACAATCTAAGCATAACAAAAGATCCTTCACAGAGTCAAATATTCTTAATAATTTACCAAAAGTATTGATGTATATTAAAGCAGAGTTAGTTTTGATGCATACATTCTGTTCGTAGTTAAAATTCTCAAACTTTTGCAAAATTATTAATTCTTTGTCATTGAAAAACTTTACAAAGTCGTAATTTTGAAATACTTCATTTTCTGATCTGCCATCTACCTGTTTAAGGACAGGAACCCCCATATTAAAGCACGTATCCTCAAAATTATTGCAAAAATCTTGAAACTTAAAATCTAAGCATTCAAAATCGCTTAAAATTTCAATGTTATCAGTATAAACATCAGTGTAAAAAAAGTCTGGAAAGAATGTGCCCCTGTATTTTGCCAAAAGCTGTTCACTAGAGAGTCTGTCTTTTGGCCTTAAATTACAGCAATCTCTTATTAAATCTGCAGAAAACGAGTCTATAGAATTCAAATATGCCAGTTTATCCTCAAAAAAAGAAAGGTTGTTATTTTTGAACTTAAATATTTCTTGAAAGGAGAACAGCTTCTGTCCTGTATTATGCAATATGGCTAATATCTCAAATATAACACAACCAACGCTGAAAATATCACATTTGGTTAAATCTTCACCTGCAAGCTTTATCTGATCAAAAATTAAAAGCTGCTGAGTAGCATTTCTTTTTTTGCTGTCTAATCTTTCTGGGGCAATGTAAAATCCTTTACTCTCTGCATATTTATTTGCTCTATTAGTTCCTTTTTGAATATTAACTTTTATTCCACTCATTTCTTTAACTTTTGATATTTCTGCGTTCAAATTATTTGTTTTTCCTAGTTCTGTCAAATCATATGGTGACATTAAGCTACTACTATCTGGTACAGTATTTCTACCAAAATAAAAATCGTATTCGTTGGGATTGTCTTCTGGTAAGTAAAAAGGTTTCAAAAAATAACTAAAATCTGTCAATACGGCGTTATCCATTGCCGTTACCAAAATGTTATTTGGAGTAATATTTCCATGAATTACACCTGCTTCATGAACTCGAAACAATGTTTTTAAAATTTGGAAAATAATGAATTTTATCTCAATCAATTCTAACCTGTTGTTTGTGGTGTTATGGGGTGAAATTCTTTCACTAAGTGTTTGAAGCAAAAATGGTCTAAAAAGGTATGTTGATCTAGATAGGTTTAATATGTGAGGGTAGTGAATCACGTTTTTAATGTCCTTCAATTTCTCTCGTTCTTCTATCAAGTATTGTATAATGAGGTTTATATTAAGTGGGTCATTACTGTTATCCCTTGTTATATTACTGCTATTGTTTTCAAATTGATCTGGCTTTATAAAAACTTTCGCTATAACTACTGTACGATCGTTATCAACACTTATACATTTGTTTGTCGATATAAATTTAGAATTATTATTTAAATTTTTAATGAATTGAAGATCCTGAATAATGTTGATGTATGACGATATATCAATATATGGCGTTGTCTGTGCCAAAATAGACAATTTTTGACCCATATAAATAAAGCTTAATCAACTTTTCTGTTGAAACTATAATTATATTATTAATTTTATTGGTGATTGGTTATGGCTTTCTTTAAGGAATGTAATATTATATTGCACCTTAATGACAGTATACTCTTTTGTTTATGAGATTGATGATTGCTTAGATTGCACAAGCTATGCAGATCATGTGATTTAAAGCTTGCCGCAGTTTCCATAAGCAAAAAGACGGAGTTAATTTTTCATTTTTTAGTTTAATCAATTCCAAAATTTAACCTAAAAACCTAAATAATTAACACAAATACAATACCAGGATTGCGTAAATGGATTTAACAACTAAAAATTGGTAATATTTGACTTTATTTTTTAAAAATAAAATTTTTCTGAATTTAAAAGAAATTAAATTATTGGCCAGGTCTTGTACATAAAAAATAGGATAACCATACTGCAGCCATGAATAAATATGAAACATTATTTAAAACAAGTTACTCAAAAAACATTCAGCTCAAACAAACAGAAACCGTTACAAATAAAAAAATAAAGTATCCAAAAAAGGAAAATGATTTGAGATTCTGTTATTGCGAAGTTGAAAATAATGAAAAGCACTCTAGCTCACTTCAAAGCCACAATACTGTGAACTACAACAGGGGAAAAATGATATTACATGAAAAATATGGCTTTAAATTGCCAGAAAACTATCAAATAAAAGAAATTATAGGAAAAGGCTCTTACGGAATAGTTGCAGCAGCAATAGAAGTTACGTGTGAAGCACCTGTTGCTATTAAAAAGGTTTCAAATATATTCTCTAAGGAGGTATTATTGAAACGAGCCATAAGAGAACTAAAGTTCATGAGATATTTTAAAGGCCACAAAAATGTTGTAAACTTGCTAGACTTAGAAATTATTTGTACAAAAGGATATGATGGACTTTATTGCTTTCAAGAAATGGTTGACTATGATCTTTCGAGAGTACTACACTCTTCTGTTCAACTATCGGATTTTCATATTCAAAGCTTTTTTTATCAAATCATTTGTGGCTTGAAATACATTCATTCTGCTGATGTAATTCACCGTGATTTGAAACCTGGCAATATTTTGTGCACTATTCAGGGCACTTTAAAAATATGTGATTTTGGTCTTGCTAGAGGTATGAATGAAGACTGTTTCGTAAGAATTAAAAAAAAAACTGGTAAACATTCACACATTACTTCTTATGTGGCTACTAGGTGGTACCGAGCACCAGAGTTAATGCTTTGTAGAAAAAAGTACAAAAAGTCAATTGATTTATGGGCCTGTGGCTGCATATTAGCTGAATTTTATGGAAGACGACCAATTTTTATTGGAAACGATCAAATGAACCAAGTCGTTGAAATTCTAAAAGTCCTAGGAACCCCAAGTAAAGAGACTATTATAAATTATGGATCTTCGGTGGCAAATGAGATTTTTTTCCCGCCAAAGCCCCAATATAGTAAAGTGAAATGGACCAATATCTACCCATTTGCAACTGATCTAGGTTTAAATTTAATAGATCAACTACTAAAATGGGATCCTGAAAAAAGATTAACGTGTGATCAAGTTTTAGCGCATTCATTTTTCAAAAACGTTAGAAATATTAATGAAGAGCCCATATGTCCTTATGGAAGTTTTAATTTCTTTTATGAGTACGAGATGACCTCTTTAACTGATTTAACCAAGACATTGTTTAAAGAAGTTGAGGATTTTAAAAAGGGGAGGATAACAAATAGCCTGCTGCTTCCTGTGTTATAACAAAACAGTAAATTTTACTTATTTTTAAAAAGCAGCTCAACTGCTCAAGCAGAAAAACAACAATATTATTTTTTAATTATATAATATATTTAATTATTAACGCTTCTAAACATCTATAAGGAGCATGTAACCGTCTTTGAGCTACGAATATCTGCACATTATGCTACATGCATTGTCAAAGTTTGGCACGTGACTGTTTGTTTATGCTACCGCCCTCGGAATTAGCAGGCTCCATCTTGTTCACTTGAAATTTGTGATAAATAGCACTAGTACCTACAAATATGAACATGCTTTAAACTAAAACAAAATAAAGAAAACCCCAATTAATAAAAGAGCTAATCATTTATTTTTCATTTTCATATCTATTTGATTTGGTTTTATAAATATTTTAGCATTTCAATGACAGACAAATTACAAAGTACGGCTGTATTAGCAGAGACTCACTCAGCCTCTCCAAATGGCAAACAAAATCATATCGATAAAGGTCTCCAACAGCCAATAGATACATCCAATAAACAGCATTCCAAGAAAAGAACCTTTTCTGAAACACAGGATGAGAATTTTGAAGGTAACTTCAGTCAAGAAACATCACAAGAAGATTTGCAGACGAACTCTTTGGAAACTTCTTTTCTAAGACATGTTATAAAGCAAAGATCAGGAAACTTTCCAGAACTAAAAAGAAGATATGATCCAACACATCAGAAAGAATCTTTGATTTTTGATGTGATCTCGTCTAATGAAAATACAAACAGGAACAAGAAATTACTTCAAGGAGCTGAATGGGTGAGCAGAAACAAAATGAATAATATGCTCTATGAAAACAGAGTGTTTTATAATGGGGTTGAGCATAGACTTTTGAGCAGGAAAAAAAGTAAGTTCAACGCAGAAGGTGAAAGAAACAACCCTAAAGTACCTGAAAACGATGATGAGTTTGACATTAACAAGTTGTGTCATGCTGAATCAATTTTGAAACCAATCTCTTCTTTAAAAGATGTGGTATCACATCCAAATATTAAGCGAACATTTTTGAATGATAAAATTTTTAATTCCCTAGAATTGCAAACCGCTTTAATGATTGAAAAAGCAAAAATGGAATCTAATGTATTTAATAAGTATCTAAGTGTCTTCCTTGGAGATGATCCACTGCCCTACTTGGAAAATAAGATCAAGCTACCTGAGTATGACCATCATATAGACTTTGAAGATGATGAGGATACTGGTAAAATATATTTAGATATTAACGACCTACTAAAGGAAAATACCAAAGAACCAGCAAACAACGAAAAGGTTGAAGATCAGAAACAACACGAATTGACAAATTCGAATGACCCTAAAGCGACGTCAATGAAAGAAGAACTTCCAATTGCCGATGTGAACGCTTCAAATTCTCATCAAGAGGATGCTGCCAAGGCTGAAAAAATTCCATCTTTGGACCCAGTTAGTCAATTAATATCAGGAAATGACAAGAACACCCATGAGTTATCTAAAATTTGCTTAAAACAAGACAAACAAGTTGATATATCTTCTAATAGTAACGATCCTGAAGTGGCCTCAAAAATAATTAAAGAAAATTCTTCAGGAAATAGTCCACTTGCTGATATTCCCAATAAAGAATCAGCCTTTATTGTGCCGGACACTATTGATGAAGGAAAAGAGGTTCCAAAAAGCACAGTCGATGAAAGTGTTACAAAAGGATCAGATATGGAATCTGATGAAGAATCAAAAGAAGATGAGTTTTTTGCTCTTCCCAGATACGCTAAATCAACCTTACAAAAAAGACTTAGCTACCTAACGGGTTATGATACAATCACTAATCAACAAATTGACTTTAGCCGACAACTTACCCAAATTTTGTTACAGCGTAACCAGGAATTCATAAAGAATTTAATTGCCATAAGAATGCATTTGTTCAAGATTGAAAGAATTAGAGAAAGAATCGTTAAATGGGGATACGAATTTTCTGGCATTCCTGAAGACGACGTTGAGATACCAAATGTTTTAACAGCAGTAAAGAGAGGATTGATTAGTGCCTCAACGAATAGATCTAGTGCCAGTGGCATTTTTGCTTCTGAAAATCAAAGTGGAGGAGAAGACGAAGAAGAAGAATAAACTGACAAATCGCAATATTTTATAGTTATAAAAAGTATTTTATTTATTTCTATTTTCTTTTACTTACCAAGATTTCTGCTCAGCTGTTAGATCCAAAACTTTAGTCATGTTTGTAATACAGTGTTTCTCAAAAGTACCACCAAATTTAGGCAGTACTGCAATATTTAAAACATTTTTAAAAAGCTCTTCAATTAAACTACTTAATGAATCACCTGTTTGTTTGAAATCTGGGTAAGAATTACACTCCAATAAGAACACTGAATTATCTACATCGACTAGAAAGTCTAATCCAAATATTTCATATGCGTTCTCGGATGCCTGGAAATTGAATTTGTCGTTTTTAGCAGCAGTAAACAAATGTTTGACAATTTCATGGATTTGTGTTTTAATATGATCTTTAGTTTCGTTGTTTGTAAACTCCACGTCAAATTCAGTCACCACATTAGCATTTTTATTTTTCTGTTGGCAAGTATTCGTTAAATGGCTCGCTAAGAAATCAGCATCATTTAAACACTCACTTGTTGCTAGTGGAGTTTCATATTTGTTTTCCGAAAACAAGCATAGCATTCTATCAAAAACAAAAACTTCCAAGTCACCAACTGCAACTACATAACATCTTATATGAAACTTTCTATCACTATTTAAAAGTAATGGATTCATCAAATATTTTTGAATGATAAAGTGTCTGAGTTGATTAATTATTATTCCGTTGTATCCTTCACCTTCTTCATCTTCATCAAATTTGTCAAAAATTTCCTGCAACTGATCTATGGATTGGAACAGTCTAATTCCTTGACCTTTATCAGACATTGAAGGCTTCATTATCCACCACTGATTTTTATCATTTTTTTCTAGCTCTTGTCTCAGCTCCCAGTTTTCATCTAAAGAATCATCCAAAAACTCAGCATAGTCTAGTTCTAAATGATAGCTCTCTAAAAAACTTTTTTTTAAAATAGACTGTGGATTTTTGGCAGTGAAGTGCTGTATTGTGTTTAGGAGATAATGTTTTCTAATTAAAGACTTTCTAAAGGTGTAGCTGTTCTGGTAGTAATTTTTTGAAGAAAATGCATCTTGATGAAGCAAATCTTCATATTCTGCAATATGGAAATGAACCTCATTGTCTTTTGCATCTTTCAAATGATTTGGTTCAAAACCCTCAAATATCTCAAAATTGTATTTCTCCTGGCAACCCAACAACAAGGATTTCCAAATATTGTTAACATAATCAACTTCATTACTCAAATAGACAAAATTCTTTTTGATTTCTACACGCTGTCTTAACTTCAACTCCTTACCATAATCTTCTTCATGCAATCTAACTGCAAAGTTAGCAAGAAGGGGTGTGATCGTTATGTTTTTCCCTTCAATTAAAGAGCCGTCATTCTTCTCACCGTTAAGCAATCCTTCCGCCATTTTAATCTTATTAGAATTGAAGTCGGGGTTCCACTTGAAGGTGATGTCAACATCGCTTGTCTCTTCTATTTTGTATAGGGTCTTCCATGTATTATCTTGAATAGGCGCAGCAAGAACTTTGGTGTTAGGATCCAAACCGTTTTCTAAAATTGGTACGTTAACAGCATAAACTTCAGCATCTAGACCCATACCATCTTCCATCAAGTGCAAAACTACTCTCCATGACCAATCGCTTGTGGAATCCAGACTGGAGTTTCCAACATTTTTAACATTATCAAAATATGCCCATGATAAACCAATCCCATTAATTGAGCCACCAGATGTGATAAATGACTCCATCGTAGCTCCAATTGTACCTGAAGATGTTATATATGGTCTGCTAACATTTCTGCCAACATTGGGCCCAGAAACAAGGTTCTTTATATCGTTTCTCAAAGATGGCTCTACCAAATGATGTATACCAATATCTGTCGAAGTCGCAGGTGTTCCATTAACTAACACCCATTCTATATCAAAAAAAAGCTTTATATCTTCTAAGCAATTAAACTTTCTGTTGTTTATTGTAACTGGGAAGCTATTGTAGTGAGTTTCTAATAATTTCACATCAGCCTTGAAACGTGTTGGCTGAAGACCTTTGTGCAAAGACATTGGCAATGGTTTAGGGAAAGGCCCAATTTTGAAATCGTTGTCAAAAGGCAATTGAGAAGAAGAATACAAAAACTGAATCTTTATGTCTTTATTGGCAAAGTGTGCTTTAGATATCCAGGATTTCTGTTCGCTAGGCACACTTATTAGCAATTTTTGATTATAAACAGGGCTTTTGTCATCATATTTGGCCAAGTAATGGTTGACAAAAGGTGCAATATACTGAGAATGCAAATTGTCTAAGGGACCATCATCATTAGTAACAACGATTGTCATTGTGCAGCAAACAAAAAAAAGCTTTTGGTTCTTCTTTGAGGCTTTTCTTTGTAACTTCTCTATCGTGTAAGAATCAGCAAGAATTGATTAAAGCTCTTCAGGTCTCGTGTACAGTGAGCATTATACCTGAAAATTTTTTCCTGCCAGTGCATTTCGCCACAGTAAGCAAATAGAACCCGTGAAATACGCCCACGTGACCTGGATAAATTTGCAATGAATTTGTGAAACCGCAAAGGTCACATGGTCTGCCACTGGTTGGTTGTGGACATCCAAAAAATTTTCTCCCTATCCTCACTGATGATGAAGATTGTGGCTTGCAATGTACGCTGAACTTGAGTGAGAGTTTCCGACCAAGAACCGGCTGTTTACCTATTATTTGGAGACTTTTTGTGGAACTTCTTGTTTGGATTCGTATTACTTATTAAAATGTCTTTTTTCATAAACAATGCCAACGGTGTTCAGTACAGTGTTGATCCCAGAAAGATCGAAATGGCAACGACACAATTTGAAGCGATGAACATAACTTTTAATGGAATGCTGGATACTTGTTATAACAAGTGTATAGAAAGGGAACAGTATAACGAAGGAGATGTTACTAAAGGGGAGGGTAATTGCATCAAAAGATGCGTGAGTAAATATGTCTACACTAACAAGTATATAGGAGGTTACTTGCAAGGCAAATATTATTATACTTTCACACCAAAGAGCATATTAAAGCATTACGATCTCTATCTTAAGAGCATCTCAGAATCAGATAGAACATAAAGTGTTTGTTGCCTATATATAAGTACAGCCCTCAGTAATAAAGCTTAGTTAGGGTAAAAATAGCTTGTTCTGTTTTGAACATATTTTGGATAGAGAAAAATAGCACCTGTAAATAGCAAGGCACATATTGTCACAAGCATTGGAAACAGTCCAAATCCAAGGAATTTCATTATTATTCCATCGCAGTATGGGATCATTGCGACACCTACTGACCCAATAGAAATCGCTATTGATATACCTCTGAGTCTAATACTTGGTTTCAACAGTTCAACAGCCACCACAGATGATAACGGAAAAATAGGGCCAATAAATACACCTAAACTGAAAACCAGGGATGCAAAAACTAAGAAATATAGACCGGAGGCAGCCTTCAAAGCAGCAAAGATTGTTAACATGCAACAAAATAAGAAAGTGCTTTTTGAAAAAAATCTTAGAGCTTGATATTCATTGGGGAACCATTTGCTGAGAAACACTCCAAAAGCAAACCTTCCAAGAGTAAGACCAAACCAAAACGATGATGTGATGTATGCCATTTGTTGTGCAGGGCCATCTTTATAATTTAGCAAATAGTAGTAGATCCATGATCCAAACCCTACTTCAGTACCCAGATGGAAAAAAAGAGCAATGGTGTAAAGAGAAATGATGGGATATTTTCGGACCAAAGATAAAGTCGACTTAGAAGATTCATAGTTGTCAGGACTATTGTTTTCTTTTTCTTCGTTTTTCATCAACATGTATTCATATTTCAGTTTAGTTTCATTCTTAAAGGCAAAAAAGCAAGCTATAAGACCACTGCCTGAAAACGTTAATTGGCAAAGGAAAAAATAGTTCCAGTACTTAGGTCCCAGTTTACTGATAATCAAAGGAGTTAGAAACGAGCAGCAACCGTAAACCCCGTGTACTACAGCTAGTAACTCGCTCCTGTTTTCCAGGAGTGAACCGAAAACAAGATTTACTATCGAATCAATCAATCCTATACCTATGCCAATAGGATAATAACACATTACATATAAGATAAACCACCTGACCTTGGAAAACAGAATGATGGATGGAGTCACAACCAGCAACCCACCCATCATTAATGCCCCAAATTGGCCATACTTCAAATGTACTTTTTCAGTGATCATGCATGAAGACATGTAGCCAAGCGTCTGCATCAAAAAAATGTTGCTCACAAAAACCTGTGAAACGTTATACTCTTTTTCCAGTATGGGCAGCAAATTACCAGTTGCCTGATCATTCAAACCAATAGTTGTAAATATGACAAATAATGCAAATAATTGGAACTTAACTAGCGGAAGTCTATATGTCAACGGGTAAACTAGGACGTACTCGCCTTTGTAGGGAACTTTTTCAACAACTAATGTTGGTGCATCATTCTCAGCTAAAACCTCGTCAAAATTTGAGTTGGACACTTTCACATGGTTTGAACAATCAGCTTTGTCCCGGAATTCAGAGTTTGCATTTATAGTTTGATCTGTCAGAAGGCTTTCTGAAAAATCATTTAGCGAAGCTGGATTGGAGTTTTTTCTTGAATGTAACCCATCAACATTAGTTTTTATGGGAAGAGCTTCAAATTGTGCTAGCTCTAGATTTGATGAGTTCATTGGTTTTTTTGGTCTCTTTAAAACATATATATAAATGTGCCTTCATGCTTTTCGACTAACAAACATTTGAAACCATATTTCAAGTAGTGTCATGATCTCTGAACAATTCACTTCTTTAAAGAACTTGAGATAGCCTACATAAATCAGCATTAGATTCTTATTTCCGAAAAAGAAAAAAGCCAGAGTGAGTTAACAAATAAGGAGGCCATACAGGACCATGAGCCTGAAAAACAACGCTTAGTCACATGACTTGGATTGCTGACCAAAACGCCTTGTGCTTCCATCTGTTTGCCGGGTCAGTGCTCTTGAGGAGCATCAAAATGGCTTGGATATGGCATGCGTCCATCCGAGCAGGACCGGGATCCCTCGCCGATGGCTGTGGGTTGTGTGTTTATGGTCATGTGATAAGTTCTTTTCAGCCTCCCTCCCACAATGGAAGCTAGCAGTTACAGAAAACCAGTGTGCAAGCAGATGTATATAAAGCCATCTTCTCTTATATAGCAGCATTTTAGTGTGAAAAAGAACTTCTCAGCAGTCAACCACAGTAGCTTGAAAGCAGGTGTCTTATAACAGGGGTGCACATTAGCGTATTAGGCTAAAATCCGCTAGACTGAAACTTTTTCAGCCACACACATGCTCTGCACTAAGAGGCTCTGAAACAGCAAAACGGTAAAACAAGACCAGACCTGCCTATTATTTTTTTTCAAGGTTAGTCCAGTTTAAATAGGTTCCGTTTTGTTCTAATTAGTACATTCCAATCTCTCCTCTCTGCTACGCTACAGTCCCTAGTCTCTAGTCTTGTTTCCATCTGTGTCGGGTAGCTGTACTCCCGCCATACCATAAACGACACTGCTATTTGTGCAATTCCTTATCTCCGCCAATACATTGCTTTTTCTCTCTTACCCCCCACCATCTTTAAATTCTACCTTCTTTTGGACCTCCTGAAATCTAGAGCCTTTTTTCAACATTCACTAACCACTTCCCCCCTAAGTACATAAAAAACGTGCCGAGAACAAAAAGGCAGTTCTTTTTTTTTTGCTCCAGCGAGGTTGCCGTTTTGGGCTATAAAACATGGCGCAGGTCAACCATCCTTATATCCGACAGTAAACAAACGTTGTTGTTTGTTGTTGTTGTTTTTTTTTCCAAGGGAAATATTTATTTTGCAGTATAAAGAGAAAGTGAGATTTTATTAGTAGCTAAGCAAGCAAAATTTAGTAAGGTTAAATTACTAAGAAATTTTTAACTAGTAGTAAGCAAACAGCGGCTGAAAAAAAAGTTTCACTTGTTCACGTTACGCGTTAATTAATATACTAACAAACAATTGTTTATTATATACCAAGAAAAGAACTAACACACATTTTTTTTAAAAACACCAACAATGTCTGAAGAAACAAAGCAAGTAGTCATTCCAAATACTGAACCTGTTAAGGTCAAAAAAATCAAGCAAAAGAAGAAAAAAGACCCAAATGCTCCAAAGAGAGGATTGTCAGCTTACATGATTTTCGCTAACGAAAACAGAGACAGAGTCAGAGCTGAAAACGAAGGAATTACTTTTGGCCAAGTAGGTAAAAAGCTTGGTGAAGAATGGAAGGCCTTAACCGAAGAACAGAAGCAAAAGTTCAAGGACTTAGCAGAAGTTGAGAAAAAGAGATACGAAAGTGAAAAAGCCTTATACTTGGCTACCAAATAAGTCTAATGTTGAGCATTAACTATCCCTTACTCGCTGCCAGTAGTTAAGGTATATATACTTCATAGGGTTAAGCTTTCTTGTTGAATGAGGATCGCTGAACATCAGCAGAGCACTATATCATCGCAGGAAGCAGTGTAAGATAAGAATAAGATTATATATAATTTTAGGTTAACAAAATACAAAAATAAAAAGGCAAAGACGCATAGATGTGTTTGGGTTGGGCTGAATGGATATGAAAGCAGAAGAGGACGTCCAGGTTAGCTTTGCAGCAAACCAAGTAGGATCTGCTCGGTGAGCAAAGAGCGAAAGTTTTTCACGTGACACACGGATGCAATTTGCTGATCGCGTGACATTTATGTTTTGAAAACCGCTTTTGCTCGGTTCAGCGCCCATCACGCACATGGTCACGTGATTTTTATCTTATGTGCTCAGGTTGTTCATGACGCGTCAAGTTCTCCCCCAGCTTTAAAATTTTTTCTTTTTCACCTAGTTTGAAGTTTTCTTTGTGAGAATCGCTGTATTTAAGGATTTCAATAACGCGTCATTATATTTTAGATAAATTAAAAATGAATGCTTCTACCCATAAACCTGTAACTAGAATAAAAGTACTGTAATCCACATATATTCAATTGATCAAACATGGTGTTGGAAGCAAAATTTGACGACTCAACTATTTTTAAAAGAATCATAGACTCCTTCAAGGATTCAGTTTCTCAAATCAACTTCATGTGTTCGGAAACAGGTATAGAAGCACAAGCTATTGATGACTCAAGAGTGCTGTTAGTTTCTCTGAGCATTCCACCGAGTTGTTTTGAATCTTATAGATGTGATAGACCAACAACTGTAGGTGTTTATTTGTCATCATTATCTAAACTATTAAGATCATCTTCGTCTTCCGCTACGTTGACTCTTTATGTTGAAGATCAGCCTGATGAATTGTTGTTATTGTTTGAAGAAAGCAAAAACAATAAATCCATGGAATACAAAATGAAGCTAGTTGATATCACAGCTGATATCCTAGAAGTTGATTCTGATATGAAGAGTGATGTAACAGTTGAGATGTCTTCAGTCGAGTTTACTAAGATTGTTAGAGATTTAACTCAGCTAAGCGATTCCTTTACTGTATCTGTTGGAAAAGACGGTATTGTTTTTTCTGTTGATGGAGAAACTAGTTCAGGTAAAGTCCTGCTACAGCCAAAAGAGGACTTAGCCAATCCGGATAACAATTTGTCCATTTCTATGACGAAAACTATCGACTTGTCTTTTGCTAGTAAATATTTATTGGATATTATTAAGGCCTCTACATTATCTAACATGATTTCTTTGAAATTTTCTGAAGAAACCCCAGCATTGTTTGAATTCAAGATGGAAAAAGGTGGTGGTATTGGATTCTACTTAGCTCCAAAGTACGATGAGGATGAAAATATGTAAAAAAAAATTGTTTGTGTGTATATAATAATGATTTCGACCTGAATTACATTATAAAGATGCTTTTAATTTTATTCAACTTGTACTGTGTTTTCCAGTAGCTCTTGTCTAAGAAAAACACCCCTCTTGCCTGCTTTCTCGGTCAATCCTAGTATCAACATGAAAGCATCTCTACCTTTTTCATTTTCATTATAGTAGTTTTTGTATTTTTTCAAGCAAATGAATCCAAATTTCTTATACAGACTTAGAGCAGATTTGTTGTTGCATTGTGTTTCTAATATCACGTCATCGCAGTTTAGATCTTTAAATTTATTCAAAATTTTCTGGATTAAGTATTTGCCTAGATTTTCTCCTCTTTTTCTCTCACTAACCACTAGCATCCCTATATAGCCTCTCATTTTGGTGGATTTATGTTCGTCAAATTTTCCTATTATACATGCTATCATAGCATTGTTGCTACCTGAATCCTCAATGTAGTAGCAAAGTTCGGGAAATTTTTTCAAGAAGTATATGTAAACGTATATGGAATATGGCTCAGACAAGTTTTCGTTGATTAACTTTATGATATTCGAGGTTATTTCCAGGAGTTGGTTTTGACTGCACTCCTTCAGGTTTTTCACAAGGTAGTTTTTTTCTATAAAAACCACCTGCTCTGGGCTTATTACTGAGGCTTTCATTGGAATGCTCAAAATTCTATTTGGTTTGTGTTCTCAGAATATAGCTTATTAAATGATGTTACAAGGCCATCATACTCTTCTTGTGAAGGACATCATAAGACTGCAAGAATTGGTGCCTCCTACTGTCTAGCACATTTTCCGGGTAAAGTCAAAAAAAAATTTTAGTCATGGTTTCGCCTAAACTGGCTATCCCTAGTTCTAAATCAAACCTTTCAGCCGTCTTCTTACTGGCAAAAACAAACAACGTTTTTCTATCAAATAGCCTGTTCTATGCAACATGTGTTGTATACCACTTCTTTCTGGGTTAACTCTGTAAAAAATATAAGGTTTAAAAGCAGTATTTGAGAAGAATGAGCTGGACAGATGATCTTCTTGTTGTTGATGTGGCTGCTGTTTTGTTGCGAGCTTTTTGCTGTATTTTTTTCTTTTTCTTTTTCTTTTTGTTTTTGTTTTTTCTTCCTTTGCTCTTCCTTTTGCGTAGAGAAAGAGCTACTTATTCCTCTTCTCTTTTAATTAAACCTCTTCGCAATGCATCCTCTTTCATACTGCTCACGTGACTTGTTTTTGCTCGCCTTCAACTCCGCTGGAATGGTTCCTTTGTGGGCTTCCCCTTCACTGGCGCTTCACCTTTCTTATTTGGGAAGTATTTGTTTTTTCAGGTAAATTTGGGTCAGCTCATCTCGGTCACATCTTTTTTCCTTCATTTGGCTCTTATATAAGAACCAATAAGAACTGTTTCTCAAATATACACATTGCATAGAATAATCATACAGATTATTATATAGGCACCCCAACATGGCATCGAAGGATGATGATTTGAAGCGCATAGTAAATTCATCTGCACCAGGGCAAGAAACCACGAAAGCTATAGATGCTCTGACGGCAGAGACCTTAGTTGACGATTGTAGAAAATTTAGTAATATGTACCAATTATTGGATTACCTTATATTGCTGAAAAAACCAGGTTTTTATAAAGAAGTGATGAAGGAAAAAAATGAAGAAGATAACAAGGATGATAATTTCATTCTCATAAATCAAGATGGTATCCAGCTGAACGACACAAATTACAGCAAAACCCTAACAAAGATTATATTTGTTTATCAGCAACGAATGTTTAATTCCAATAGCGAGCAACTGATTAGCGATAATTTAAATCACTTTTTAGATCCTTTACCAAACCTGATTAAACCTGTAAAACCTTTGGACAATACTAGAGTTTCTTTAAAAGGGTGGCTGTTAGCGCTTGAAGTCGACGTTGATACGTATTACAAGCAGGTCATATTGAAATTTAACAGCAATCATCGAATGTTTGATGAGGTGTTAGTTAATTTGCTTAAATATTTGGATAATTTTTATGAAAAGAACATAAAATATGATCCTAATCAAATTGATATTAATGAAATGTATAGTTATGATTACAACAGTGTGCTGGCCAAATTGAAGGGTATTAGAATAGATGATAACCATAGTCTTATAACTCTGGTAGATTTGAACAAATTTGATAGTTATTACCTTAACTTTAAAGATTTGAAATATAAAATTCATAAGTTTGTTAATGATATTGTGAATGAAAGTTATAAAAAGTTGAAAATATCATACAAAAAAATGCAGCTCACATGTCACAGCTTAAGGCAAGGTATTCACAAACTGCTAGCTTCGTCTTTGGAGTTTGATATAGATACTCTCATGTTCGATAAGTTTAAAATGATACTTGAAGGTGTCACAAATAACAATGAAACTGTGCAAAACAACAATTTAGCTGGTCAAATTGATACACTCTATACCATAGCAAACTCACTTTTTGCCAAGAGCAATGAGATTTTATTGATTAAAAGAAATATTCAAGCTTCTATTATTAAATTCATCAGTGGAGAGATTACCACCCAACAGATCAAAATAATCAACTTCAAAAATCTATTAAACAGGGATTTAAACGAAAACCTAAGTCTCTTAACTGTCAAATATGAAACTTTGTTGTTTCTTCATTACGATCTTCCTCTTCTGTATGGACTGAATCTTGTTGAAATTTATAGAAGAAAGGTTTTGTTCAAACTTAAATTTTTACTTAAATTTGATAATCTAGTAATTCAAAAGAATCCTTGGATTGAAGACGACATTGAGAATGAAATCAATATTAGAAATCAATATTTGGATAGTTTTACCCAAATTTACAAGATAAAGTTCATTAATATCAAGCATTTTAATCAGAGACTTTTTATTAAAAATACTTTTGCAGATCTCAATTATCTGAAAAAACATATTAATTTAGGTGAGGAAGAGGAGGGATATGAAGAGAGAAATAATTTAGATAAAAAGATGGATCAAGAAACAAAAGATATTGTAAACTACTGCCAGAATCTAGATGATTCTGGTTTTACTTCCTTATCAGATGAGCTTTTGCGTAAGTTTGAAGATATGAAAAAAGAAATCTTGAATCAATCTCAGTCACTTATTACAGAAGCTAAACAAGTTAGCCAGGAAAACAAGTTAATAAGCTCTTTGCAAACAAAGGTTGACTCATTGAAGTCTAAATTAGTTTTGCAAGATCTTTTTAATGTTGATGAGTGGCCAATTGTTTTTACAAACAAAGAAAATGATTCGGTATTAACTGAAGACTCAAAAGAGAATAATAATGATCCCCATACTATGAATTTTTTAATTGAAGAAATGAAAAAGCAAAAGATAGAAAATCAAAATTTAAAAGACAATTTAGCAGAACGTAACATAATGTTCAAACAAGATTTTAGTGACAGTTCAAATATCAATGCAAAACTTCTTTCTGAAAATGCATCTTTGAAAAAAGCAAATGAAGATCTCAAGTACTCAAATGTTGGGCTAACACAAAGGATTAAGGCAGATTTATACAAAGAAATATCTTTGCTTGAAAAAATTGGGCTATTGTTAGATGCTGATCAAATGAAAATAAATCGAGTAAAAGGATTGAAAAAATCAAATTCAAACATGACGGAGTCCACAATTCTGCTCTCAAGTAATGCCAATATAACTGAGAGCATTAGTGTAAAAGCAAATATAAGCGCCTTGAAGGAGATGCAGCAAGAAAAAGATTTAATTAAATTCGATGAGGATTTCAAACAAATATACATAAACGGTATAGAGAAAAGATTTGTAGATTTAGAGGAACTTGCTAAGAGACTAAACAAGGAAAACAAGCAACTCAAAAAGCACATTAAAAAATATGATGAAGACGCATCTGCAAATATATAAATTTTTGTGAGGAAATATTAAAATTACCAAGTTTCTTGAATGAATTTATCTGTCTTAATCAGCGAATTAATATACTCGTTTGAATTGAGAACGCCATACTTCTCTAGTATAGCAACCAATGTTAGCTTAACTTGTGTAGGCATTTTTCCCGCAGACCCACATAAATATATTATACACTTCTTATTAAAAATCATATGATAGACATATTCTGATTCCTGCCAGAGCAAATCTTGAACATATTTAACTCTTTTAGATCCTATCATATTATTCTCATCTCTAGAAAAACAACATTTATATGTTAAACTGTAACTACTATCCCCACTCAATTTTTCAAAAAGAGCACTATACAATTTATCTTTCTTTGAAAATCTTGAACCAAAATACAAAGTTTTATTGAAATCCTTATAATTGTCTTCTAAAATAAATGATTTAATAGGTGCAATTCCCACACCTGGTGAAATCAACAAAATATCTTCTACACCCTCTACTATGAAGGGTTCAATTTTATCAAATAACTTCATTTTATTAATTTGATATTGAATTTCTTGTCCCTCTTTTAAATTTTTAAGATAATTACTACAAAGGCCAACCCTTTTTTTAAACAACTGAGTCTCATATTCTACCACAGCTACTGTCAACTCTATGTTGCCATGATTAGAAGCAAAACTGCTTGAAATTGAATACTGTCTTGGTCTAATCATTGGCATAAGATCTAGCAAATATTCCAGAGGCAATTTAATAAAGTAGAAATCATATAAAATTTCCAGGATTGATCTTCTAGGTCTATACACATATTCTAAATAATCATAATCGTCTTCTAAATGGCCAAATTCATACAACTTTTGCTTATGTTGGCTCAAAGTATTTGCTGCTGATACATCTGAAGTCTCTTGAAAATTCCATATTTTCATAAAGAATAATCTGTTAGGAACGCTCGAAAGATCAATTTTGTGTTTTAACAAATGATGCAAGGATGTAGATTCAACTTCTCCCCCTTTTACAATGTTCAACACATTATTCAAGTATGGTTTCAGGTGAGGTTGCAAATCCAAAAACTCCCTTACAACACGGTCTTCATTACATGGCAATATTGATACTGTGTCTCCAGGTTCAAATTCCACACCATTTTCTATTTGTATTGTTCTAACATCTTGAAAGTGATCAGCAGTTGTGATTCTACTATTCATCACTACCCTGCTCTTTATCCAGGAGTCGGAAACTTCATTTGAAACGTTTGAGCTCTCATCCAGTAGAGCATCAGACAGCTCCAAAATATCCCCCATTGGAATATACACGCTATCTTCAATGTAGCTGTTGTTGTTTTCTCCAAAATTCTCTTTGATAGTATTTAAAAATTGTGGAATGACCATCTCAACATTGCCGTCTCCTTTCAGTCCACTCACATCTATCTCCATCTTTAATTCCATATTGCCGCCCAATCTATCAATAAATCTCAACTTTAGCAAACGGATTGCGTGCTGGAACTTCAAATATAGAGAATCGCCCACTCCTAAGAAATAAAAATCCATGTCTTTGAAGAAGTTCATGGGCAAATCCTTTCTTTTCAAAAAACTCCACAATGGTGCTTTTTTTATAGATGTTGGTAGTTCTCCCTGCCCTGTTGTACTGGAAATGACTATTATGTTTTTTATGGCACCGCTAGTGTACAGATGTTGAAATTTTGACAAAGAAATGTCCTCGAATGATGTTAGCAAATGTGAGATCTGCCAATGAAGCAGTTGGTAAGACAGTTTATGGGCGAGTTCTTCTGACATTCCTGTCTCTGATCCATATAATATTAAGGTTTTGACCATGCTAATAGTGAAAATTCAATTATATAGTGGTATATAACCAAAATGTGCTCGTTTTCGTTATATGTGTGTCTTTTGTAGTCAAATTTACAAGATATTGCTCCTCTGGGCACTTAACCATTAGTAGGTAATTTATAGAGTGAACAATTTTTTTTCGCAGCGCGAAGCCAGAACGGTAGGCAGACAATCTAATAGCATCTCAGCCTAATTTCTTATTATCGCACCAAACTCTTCTACCAGTTTTTTTTCAATTCCACTGTGCAGTTCATTGACTTCTTCGTTGGTTAAATTTCTGTCTAGATGCTGGTAATTGATCCTGAAGCATTGGGATTTAAGTCCAGTTTTCGGATTGACAAACTCATCAACCAATGAGCAACTCTCAACCATATCACCTAAGTGCTCTCTAACAAGTTCCATAAAATCGTTCAAGTGAACAGGCTGGTTGAGCCAAAAAGAAACGTCTCTTGACATAACACCATGATTGCTGAAAGGACTGAACTTGAAAATACCGTTATTGTCCCTGAATTGTCTTACAAAGCGCTCGTCCTCAGACCAGAGCAGTCTAATGTCAGGAATGTCGTAGAGCAGCATAGCCATTCGGTCTAGACCAATTCCAAAAGCCCAGCCCATCTGCGATTCGTGGGGAAACCCTGAATTTTTGTAGGCCAGCTCTCTGACTAGGCCACATCCACATATTTCCAGCCATTCACCATTAAAAAACACCTCTATTTCAAAAGACGGTTGAGTCCAGGGGAAATAAGCTTCAATCCATCTCATTTTGATCTCAGGCACCTCTTCTTTAGTTTTTCCTGCAGCAGGAACGTTTTGGTAACGCTGCATAAATAGGTTGGCTACAACTAGTTCCAAGGATCTCTTCATGTGAGAGATCAGCAGAGAGGTCTCTTCATCAGTCATGTGACTCTGCTTGCAGTTGGCTGTTCCAGCCTCTTTCGTGTAGTCAATGTCCTCGATAGCCAGGTTTTTAAATCCTCCCAGCTGTTTTTGCATGTTCCTGATTTCATCCGTTATTTGTTTAACGGATGCTTTGTCGTTTCTTGCCCAGGTCTTTGATCCCTCCATTTGATAAAAAACGGGGTAGTGAGACTTGTCGATTTCATCTCTTCTATAAACATCAGCTGAAATAAGGTATCCGTTGTTCTTGTGCTCACCCATCTTTTGAAAACACCCTATTTCATGTGCAGAAGTGTGGGTTCTTAGCAAATGCGAATCATTTATATAGTATGTATCTGATTTGCTTCTCCCTGGATGGTTTTTTGGAAAACCTAAGTCGTCAAAATTCTGTTTCACAGTCACAACTGGGTTGAAGTTGTTGTATTTGACAAAAGGTTTTGAGCTGGTAGAATCAATGCTTTTTTCTATAATCTCTCTTATATTGTTTATCGGGTGTCTCTGTTTTAGATGCAAATTTTTCCCTACGTGCTTTATGATATTGCTAGTCACATTTGTCAGGTCTGTTCTGCTGTACTCATTATTCAAAATATTGATCTTATTGTTGTTGGCAGTCTTTTGTATGGTTTTCAGTATGTTGTTACTGAGTCTAGTATGTGACATTTCTGATACTGATTCTCCAAAGAAGGTTATTATAGCAAAAAAAAAATCTATAAAACGCTAAAAAAGCCAAGCTGACAGACGCTGTATAAGTGTCTTTACTGTAACCTTTCCTTGGGGGAAATCTCTCTTTCGTTGGAGTAGAAATCCAGCTTTGTTCAATAGAAGTTCTGCTTTGTGCCTGGCAGGGATTGCCCGGTGCATGAAATAGAAAAGAAGTTTCCGTCTCATTGTGTCAGGGTAAAGTCAAAAGCCAAAAGCCAAAGATGGTCATGTGACTTTATCTCCGTCGCTCTTTACGTTTTAAAAATTTTCACTCTTGTGCTCTTGTTCGCAGCCCAATACTTGTGAAACAAGCAGGTAGTGACAAAAGAAAGTATCCTCCACAAACCCAAGAAAGCAGTCTTCCACAAATACGACCATACTTTTCTGGTATTTAGAAATAGACAAAAGCATAAATGCTGGGATTCAAAAATGCTTTTTCACTAAGAAAACCTCTTAATTCCACTGGAATTTCATCTGCCCTTCCTAAGCTTAATAATCTTCAGGTACAGTCATTGAGATTTGCAGGAAGACATTCTAAGAAGCAAGGGCACAGAGAAAAGACACAAAAAGGTAGAGTTGCTTTGAGAAGTGGTGGTTCTATTAGAGGTTCCACCTTAACAGTTGGTGATTTTGGTCTTAGACTAAAATCCCAAGGTCTAAGACTTATTGACAAGCATTTCAAAGAACTGGACAGAATGATTTTGAGAAACAGAAGAAAATTGGGAGTGGAATCCCACCTGAGATTAAAGACTAATATTCCCGTGTTTCACAAGGGTAACCATATTAGAATGGGTAAGGGTAAAGGTGCTTTTGTTCATTGGATGATTAGAGTGCCAACAGGTAAAGTGCTTATTGAAGTGAAAGGATGCCATGAGCTAGTTGCCAAACAGGTGTTAAACAAAATAAACAAAATCATGCCTGGAAATTGGGAAATCATCAAAAAAGATGCTTACCTTCCTAGAATCTCCACCACTGAGGTGTTGACCAAACAAATTCCCGGTCAAAAGGTCCCACAAGGGTTGCCGGAGTCTTTTAAAATAAGTCCCGAGTCCATAGATGTTAAATCTATTGTGAACAAAAAGACGTGGAGAAAATACGAATGCAGAATGTTGGCCAATTCAAGCTACTACTCTAAATTTACTGGTAGATACAGAAAAAGTAAAGAAGAAACAATCGTTAGATAAACGTCATTCGAAAACTCAAACTATATATATAACGTGTAAATAACGAAACCATAACAAAACAGATCATCTTTTGAGAAAATTAAACTTCCAGTATCATTTTAGTGATAAAGCCTTCCAGATGGAAGATATCTTTGGATCCAAGCTTCATTCTCTCGTCAAAAACACTGGCATAGTAAATTATGTTGGTGATTTTTTCCTGTCTGATCTTTACCAGGTCTTTGTTTTCAAGAACCCATTCAACTATTTTTTGCAGAATTAGCTCTGCAGGTATGCAATGTGCCAACAAGTCATAAAATATCCCTCTGATTGTAAGTACAGTGTCCACTGTTTTGTTTTTCATGGCCAGCAAACAAATTTTATCAATGCAAACCATCCAATCTGGTTTAACGACGTTGATATCAGTGCCTGAAAGATTCATGTTTTTCAAAACAGCCATATTTTCCAAGGTAAGCAGCCCCAATCTGATGTTTCCTTTGCACAATGAGCTTAACTTATCCAGAAATGTTTCTCCAAGTGCCACACTTTCTTTTGAAGACACTTCTTGAACAATTTCCCTGAATTCAAGGGGGTTTGGTGAAGAAAGCCTGATATTCAGCATTCTGGATCTTATAGGGTCAATGATATTGGAAAGAGTCTCACAACACATGATTATTCTGATGTTCTTGGAATATTTCTCTATCGTTCTTCTCAACGCATGCTGTGCAGCTTTGGACAGCTTATTGGCATCGTTTATCACAATCGTCTTGAACCTAACATTTGGCAAAGTGGCTCCATTGCTTGAGCTAACAGGGGTAAATTGGTGAGATGTTGAACCCAGTTCTTTGATCAGTTCTTGTATCACAATCTTGTCGTTTGAATAACCTAAATCAGAAGGTGTTATTTCAATATGGAACGGAGAAGAAATAACATTTAGTTCCAAGGTCTTGCTGTTGACCTTGAACTGTCTGACATCTATTTTCAGCTTATAAACCTGGTTATTATCTTGGCAGTATATTCTGTTCAAAAGCGACATTATCCTGGTCTTTTTCCCTGCTCCATTGGGTCCATATATCAACATGTTTGGAATGTTGTTAATGTTGCCATTTTCTGTCGACGACAGATTGGCTAATTTCTTTGTGATTTCTTGAGAATGACTCAATTCATCCAACGTTTTAGGTCTATATTTATCAACCCAAAGATATGACATGCTGTGCTAATTGGTTACCCTTGTCTGTTTTATGTGGTGGGTTTATAATTTTTGGTCCAAGGATTCTTTCATCAATCTAGCTAAAAAAATTTGGTGTATGGTTCACGCGTTGATGGCATCACATGGCCAAACAGAATCTAAACCCAGTCAGGTAATGATCAAGCACATGATCTTTAACATTTCGTGATCGGCTGCTTTGCACGTGCTTTCTTCTGGCGCAGATCAGCAGGCCCTATTCTTTTGATATAAGTCTTCAAGTCTTATTGGTCAACCAGAGAGATAGTTAGCTAAAAGGTATTCCTCCTTGTCTGTATTCCTTTTAGGCTATAAACCAAAAGACTTTTCCCGTTTCTAGAAACCACAATTCTATTTCTCTGGAAATATTCTTGAAAGTTTTTTTGAAGATGTCCTTAAAATCTTTTATAGCAAAGACGAATAGTCTTTTAGAGAAAGACTATATGACTTCTATTCAATTAATTCAAGTAGAGAGGTTTCAGCTGATTAGTAAAATGAAGCAGCAAAATCTAACCACAAATAGTGGGGGGAGTAAAGTAATCAAGATATTAGCCAAATTAAAATATTTGCATATGATTAATGTGCAAGACATTTCCCTGCAAGTTATTCCAATCATACTGGCAATACTTGAATCAAACTATGTTAAATCACTCTCTACAGATCAACTTAAAACACTTTTTGATTGCTTAGAGATTTACATCAAGTATTTGAAACTTTACAACAGTTTGCATACAGGCAAGAAGCCAGTTTTTAACAATGTCTATGCTGATTTGGATTATTGTAAGCTTGTAAATAAACTACTGATCATTATCACTGAACATTTTGATGATAGTGGAATTAATGTGAAACTGCATTATTACAATCTTTTTTTAGACTATAGCTATAAATTTTTAAATGGTGAAGTTTTAGATAATGATGTAACTGAATTGATTGAAATCAATTACAAATTCTTGACTCTTCTTTTAGATAAAGTTGTTTTGAGAAGCATCAAGTTACGTTCTGAAAAAGATTTGTCAACTTTAAATGTTATCTTATTTTCATCAAATGAACGGGACGTTTTCAATTCTTTTATAAGTTTGTATTTAGAAAACAATAATGATTATATCAAGTTAGTTAATATTATAATAGCTTCTGAGGAGCTAACCTTGCAGGAATTTATCTTAATTAGTAATTTTGCTAGCATCAAAGACAATAAGGTTGTACCAAATAACCTGTTGACAAATAAAGCAATAAACTTCATCACACTTGTCATCTCAAAACCTGATCTTTCAATTGATATTTTGCACACTTTGTTGATTATTGTGAACAAACAGATAGTAGTAGGTAGCTCAACGACTGATTCTCTTTTGAGAAAGCTGTCATCTATTCAACTCAAAAAACTTACAGCCTCTCAAAAATCACTAATTCAACTTATTCAAAATAAAATAATCACCAATAAATCTGAATCCTCTGAAGCAATAGAAGAGTCTACAACTTACAAAGAGCCCCATTTTACCCAGTGGTCTGTTCAATGGGATGATTTGATTTATAAACAACTAAATAACGAACTGCAAGACATAAATTTCATAAAATGGGTTATGCAATCAACAGATATAGCCATTTCCGCATCATTTTTGAAGTTGCAATATGAAAGAGCTACCCCCAATACAAAACACGAATGGGGAAAGTTGTTAGGCGTATATGATGATGGGATTGATGCTTTTCTTTCTCAAAAATGTGGTTTCAGTACCAATTTTAGTGATATCAAGAAGTCTGAGGATGTAGTCGTTGGGCTTAATTCTCTATTGAAAAGAAGACTTGTTACGTATGATTTTGGAGTTCTTTTCGAATGTGAATTTTTCAAAATTAATTATATTTTTGAAGCTGATAACTTGAAGTTTGTTGTCAAAGATATTGGTGAGCTGAAAACCGCTGAAGTCTTTATTGATGGTTGGGAAAAAGTTGATTGTTTAAAATATAAATTTGTTAAAGATCTTCATACTGTGTCAGACTCTATTGTTTTAGATTTCAAATTAAGAACTTTTGATGATAAGCTCTTTTGCACAAAGATTGAATTTAAAATATATTTGAACAAATTCTTTGTATACACCCAAGATATGAGCCGACCTCAGTTTGAAAGCTTCTTTAGTGCTCTTATAGAAAATAGTGTAGAAAATAACGAAAAAATAACTATAAAAACAGATTTTGATAAGTTTATTATTTTTATAAGCAAACTGAAAAAGTACAACATCAAAACCATTAACGTAAACAGCGATCTATACTACTTATACACAATGATGACTACAGAAGCAGAGGAAAAAATCGGAATCCTTTCAAAAGTTTATTTGACAGACACAGGTGATTGGCAAATAAACACTGTGTCAACTTATAAAAGCTCCTTAGTAAGCAAACTTTTCAACGATGTTTTAAGTGTATCTTGAACCAAAGATATCTGATCCAATTCTTATTTCTGAGGTTCCTTGCTTGATGGCTTTTTCAAAGTCATTACTCATCCCCATAGACAGATTGATTTCGTTTAAACTCAAGTTGAATTCCTTGGCTACTTCCTGTTTGACTGCATTTAGTTTGGCAAAGTCATCATTTTCTTCTGAGGACACAGTAGTAGAATTTGCCAAAGAACCAATCGTCATTAGCCCATCAAATACCAAATATTTTGACTCATTCACCAAAAAACTAATCAATGGTTTCAATTCATCAAAATTGTTGATACCTCCTTTTTGCTCTTCATTTGAAGTATTAACCTGTATCTTAACGTTGATTTTTCCAATGGATTCATTCTTGTTTTCATTAATAAAGTTTCCTCTTGCTGTGTCTAGTTTGTTCAGCTTTTTCAAAGAGTCAATGGACTCAACCATATATAAATTATTCAATTTGGCCAAATCCTTACATTTGTTGGTTTGAAGCTGGCCAATAAAATGCCATTTGATGTCTTTAGGTAAAATACCTTGTTTCTCAATTAGCTCCTGAACATAATTTTCTCCAAACTGTCTTACCCCATGATTATATAGTATTTGAATGTCAGTGGCCGGTTTGAACTTTGATACTGGTAACAATAGCACATTAGAAGGTAATTTGGTCAGTATTTTTTGGTAGTTTTGTAAAACCATTGTTTCTCTGTTAGTATCTGACATATTTGCAAGGGGTTCTTAAAGTTTTTGTTTTTTAGTTTTTTAGTGAATTGACTTCTCAGCTTTTCTCTCTACCTATTAAACTTTTCATCAGCTTCCATACACATCCTCTGTAGCGTACGAGCTAGGGCGATTTAAAAAAGGCAGCCAGCTATCTTGCTGCCTACCTGATGATTGAGTTTCCTAATAGAGAATGCGGCACATGACCTGTTTTTTCGGAGCTTATCTGCTGTGTTTTTCTTATTTCTGGATTTCACTGCTGGGCTTAACTATTCTAGCTATAGTGAGTTAGGCCGAAATCCTCCTTACGGCTTTTCACCCCTCCCTTATAAGCATATGTAACAAAGTAGGCTAGGCGAAAAACATCTGAAACTTTTGCTGGTTTCAGGTATACCTTATTATTTGAAAATGACACATATTAAACCATTACACTACAGTTAGAGCTGGATTGGCATTGATATATTTATCTCTCTTACATCACCATGTCTTCAGCCGCATCGGTTTCAAATACTAATGCGAAATTAGAGTTGTATACTACTTTTATCAAGGTTTATATTGTAGCTTTAATTCCACTATCTCTGTATGGATCATGGTTGATTAAAGACCAGTTTTCCATATGGTATACTATTTATCTTCTACTATGGGGACTGATATTCAAAAATTATTGGGTCCACTACAAGTCAAAGAAAATATTAGGCAAATCCTACGGATCCACTGTTGCTCCGGCTTTCGATGTCCAAGACAGAAGGAAATTTATTAAGAAAGTTGTTTTGATTCCTGCTATTTTAATCGTCTTGTTACTGGGACAGTTTAGTACCTTTTGTTTGGAGATACTAATTACTCAGCTCGCTGTAATTGAAAACACCTATTTGAAAATGATTTTGTCCTTGATTCCTACCATATTAACCGCAGTCCTAGTAAAAATTTTCACTTTAATTTTTGTAAAGGCTATTGGCATTAGAAGCAACTATATTATTATTATTTGGACGTCATACGTTCCATTGTTTATCACATTGTTTGTGTACATACCTTTGGGCTATAAGTTGAATTACAACAATCACTTGTCTACTATTTTTAATAGAGTTCATAGCTTCCACTCAAATTGGACCACCATCACCTCTGGATATAAAATCAACCAGTTCAGATTTATGGATCAATTTAAATACTTTATAATTACTAATCAGGTTGTATTAATTGCTGTAAACAATGTATTGCCAAAGGTTTTGAACAAGGATGTTAAATTCATCCAGCCTTTGAACTTGAGAAACGGTTATTTAAAGTATCTGTTGAATCTTGGTTTTTTGATAATATTTTCCAACGTTTGGTCTTTAGCTCCATTAATTTCACTAGTTTTTGTTTTAATTAACTATTATATTGATTCTTACAAAATTAAAAAAGGTAAATTTATTATAGATGAGGATCTTGACATGGACAAGATACTGACCACTTTTAATTGGTTAGCATCTCTTGTTCAACCGGCTTTGATTTTTATGTATAGAGACACCATGTTGCCCGGGGTAGGTACTTCTTCATCTGACAGTTTATGGTTTAGTAAATCTCCTTTGGCTGTCGACAAATCCTTTGTTTTAGCAGGAACTTTTATAATTGAGCATTTAGCTTTTGGTTTAGACAAAGTATTGAGTAAGTTGACGTTACAAAAGTATAACAAGGAATTCAAATCGGAACAAAAACAATTTATTAAGAGAGAACCTATTGAAGAAAAAGTCGTTGTCAATGCAGTAGGTCATTCTACTGGTTTTAAGTCAAAACCATTGGAAACAGAAGATCCATTACCTAAAAAATCAGCGATTCACAGTGCACCGGTTGTTGCAAAGGAAACTAGTTTGGAAAATGTATCCCGTAATGCATCTGTTTCTGAACCAGCACCAGAAGTTAATGAGGCTGTTAAGCCTATTATCCCGGATGAGAACTCTGTTATAAACGATCCATCGATAATTAAGGATTCATCAGCAATTTCGCAAGAAAGCGATGATCATTCTAAGGTTGACTTATCTGTCGGGGCTACTCTTCCTGAATTGATACCAACATCAACAAATTATGACTTTAGACACGGCTTGAATCAAAAGAAAGAAGAGCCCCCTAGTACTGGTTCTACAGCATCTGCAGCTTCCCATCTACCTATAGTCAATTCGCAATTACCAGCAAAGAAAGAACATTCTCTAAACACTGAAGGAAAAAAACCACATGTTGGTTCTGTAGCTAAGAATAAAGTTGAGCCAGTAAGCGCACCTATCGAAGTTACTCCAATAAAAAGTTCAAAATCTATGAATAAAAAACCTTCTCAACTACACCATCGTCACCATCACCATTCAAGTGCCCCACAACAAAAAGCAACAGATAAACCAGCTACATTATCCGCACAAGCTGCTAGTGCGTCACTAAATAGAGGAATCAAAGGAATTGAAAAAGATTTGGATCTTCCATCTATAAAGCATCGAAAGTCAAATGAAACCATACTGTCAAGAGTATCTCTGGTTAAGAGTGATAAGGGTAAAAAGAAGAAGAAGAAGTTGTTTGGAATAAAGATTTAAAGCACACCTGTAGCTTTTAAGTTAATTATGTAAGTAAATATTATAAAAATAATTATATCGATATTATGAAGTACTGAATTAGTTTACCAGTGACATTGCGAATTTTACTAAAAAGCCATTTAGCGATTATATTATAAATCTATATAAATATCTTTATACTCTTTTAATCTCAGTAGTAATATTACAAGAGTTTGCATCTTTAGTAGTTGACCGAATAACTGTATAAAAGCCTAATTTATTACCTTGATGAAAAGCGCTGCTGTTGATACTAATGCATCCTTTGTCAATTTGCTCCAAATGAGGAACGTAGCTGGAATTATGAAGCATAAAGTTTATATTTAAACCTTTTGGAATATTGCACCTCTCACTGACTTGGTCAACTGCAATGTTTTTATTCATTCGGTTTCTTGTAACTATTAAATCATTATAATTTATATTATTTTCAGCATCTTTCTCGCCTTCTTCATTTTGAAATAGCTCCTTTCCTAGCTTAAGAGAAGTTGCTTTATCATTCAAAGAAGGAATAGTTGGAAAAGAAGGGTAAAATGACTTGTTTTCAATCATTAATTTGGTTATTGTTTTAAATCTATTCATGAAAAGATTATCTATGTTTACATTTTTCAAATTTTTAAAGATGTCAATATTATTCACACCAAAATTCAGGCCGTTTAAGTTTATGATGCTTGGATTATTGATAAAATGAAGATTTTTGGGTACGGAAGTTGGACCCAACAATACCTGTAATTTTGCCAAGTAAGACGGCTGTGGATAAGTGGTGTATTTAGATATAGTTTCACTTGAATGTGGGACAATAAAAACATTGATTTTAGAATCAATTGATTGCAAAATTGGGTACACCACTTTGGAAAAAATATCGTCTATACTATCAATTTGTAAATGTTTTCCATCTTTTTGAAATGTAGGAATAATTCCAGTAATAAAACAATGATTTGAAATATCAATCAGCGGTCCGTTCAAAATCAAGAACGTTGGTTTAATTACATTATTAATTTTTTCCTTAATAAAAGTTTCAAATATTGAATAATTCAGATTTTTTTCATTACAAAATGGGCCATTTACAGACACAACGGTAAAATCGCCAAAACATTCAATATCATGATTCAAATCAGTTCGTTCTTTGATCAGATCTTCAATTATAAACTCTTTTCCAGTAATATTTTTTCCTTTACAAACTACAACTTGTCCCAGAAACAAATCAGTACCTTTAGGTAGATTGGACACGTCTATTTTAATTCTTTTTCCAATCCCTACGTGTTGAGATGTTTCCAAAGCCAAATTCTTGGTTTCAAAAACAGGATCTAATTCCTCAATACCGTCAATCACAATTCTTCCAATTGTGAAAATGGAAGATTGCGACTGAATTGTTGGGTCAGAAATAGCAAAATCAAAATTTTCCTTATTAAAATCTAATTGATCATCCAGAAGTTTAGCTAACTTTGTAGTTGAATCTCTCATAATTTTGAATGAATGGTTGTGTGGGTCAATGACTTCAAACAATGAAGTTTTCTCATTTGCTTTAATATTAGCTTCAGATAGTAGCGTTTTCAAAATTTGATCATGTTTCATGGACTTGTCAGTCAAATCATATTCATTTTCCGTGAATGCTTCTTGAAATAGCTGTTTTGTCTTTCTGTTACTATTTAGTACACTGTGGCTTGCGCTCATTATCCTAGAACTTTCTGGTGTTTTATAAATTGTCTCATTGGAAGAGCCATTGATCATAGAGTCATCGCTGGTATCAATAGTATTATCAGCAGTAATATCTAATTTACGCTTCTTTATTTGTGGAAGTACAGATTCAGTATTTTCAGCTTTGATAACAACAGGTATTCCTTCATTAGCTTCTACCTTGATTTCATCGTTTATGATCATGTTAATATGCATTTTTTTGCACTGCTCTTCAATGTGATCTAAAAATTTATTTATTAGGGCTTCATTAACATTACTCATATTTTTCACTTTGTTTCTGAAAGTGAATGTTTTCCATTTGGCATCTAAAAAATTCAAATTAAACACTTTAATGGTAAATTTTTCCAAAAACAAGTTAATGGTCTCAATATTTAAATCACTGATCTGATTTGTGGATAGTCCCATTCTACCAGCAACTTGCTCACTAGTAAAATACATCATGTCTTTTTGGTTGTGCTTGGTTGTTGATTAAATTTGTTTCACTTATCAATAATCGAAAATTTTTCGCGTCAGTTGAACAAGACTGAAAAAGCCTTTACACGAAAGTTCACTACCATTGAAACCACGTGAAGCTTTAAACCCAGAATACATAATGCATGTGGTGGTTGAAGGAAGAGCCTAGATCAAGAATATATTATAGTCAAGATAGCATTGAATTCTTGGACATTGTAATTTACCGGCATTCTTTGAAGCTTGACATTATATTCAAAAAATTGAATAACAACAATCATCCAAATCTTGATAGTATCTGCTTTTCTATGTCTCCCGATGGAATAATTTGAATGTGAAACTTTTGGCAGCATTTCATATAGATTAAAACAGAGATAAAATTCTCTTGAAAAATGGAATCTCTTATGCTTTTCAAAAAGGTTTCGACATCCAACTTCTTGTCGTTGCTTTCAAACCTAAGCAAAGTGCCTAATTTGAAAGAAAGATTGATTGATGTGTTCAAGAATGTTGGTAAAAACAGTTTGTCCTGTTTTATAGAGTCTATGATTATGTCTTCCAATTGAATAACCGTGCTGTTGATATAATAGCTATTCTTGGCAAAATAACTGTTAATTTTTTCAATAGCGCTGGTTTTGTCAAAAGTATGGATTCTGGTTAAGCCGTTTTCAAATCCTTTTAACTCCATTTCCAATTCTTCGATAGCTTCGATTTCAGCAAAGGTTTCACCAGAAGAAATTCTTGATTCTATATTTTCTTTGTTTTTATTATTATTTATTTTTTGAGTTTTATATGGAATCATTGTCATTTCCAAATTAGGAATCTCTAATTCGTACTCTTCCAAATGACTGATGTCTGCAAAATCATCACCCTGTTTTCTTTTGCTTCCAGCTACAATTTCGTTTCTTCTTATTCCTGTTTTCGGAGTGTCCATCAAGACTTTGAATTGATTTTCATACCCTAAACTTAGCTTTCTAAGTTCTAAGTCATCAAGATATGAGCAAATCGCCAGCTTTTTCTCCATAGTTAAATATTGCCAAAAATTCTGTCGATTTCTCAGCCTCACTTCAGAAAACTGAGAGGCATTAAACGATTTAAAACATTTTATAAACCAAGGAACATTGTTGTTTCCAGATAGAGGAGTCACATTTCCATAGCTTACAAATGAGACATTATTGGAATGATTTGCATGAATTATGTCAACAAAAAGCATTATGAAAGTAATATAGTCACTGCTGGATTTTGCACAAGTCATATTCTTATCTGTAGCAACATTAAACAACAGTTTTCCAAGTCTTGGCATGCTATACTTTAGTGAAATATAAGATAATATGCTGAGTATAAAAAGAAAGTGCGTATGCGCAAGTAGAACTTTTTTTCCTGATTGAAGCAGATGGTGAATCTCTGTCATAACTCGTAAATGTATAGTTTCTGATATCCATTCCAGACTTGTTGTCTGGCTTTCTTCAAAAAGTGAAGTAATAAACATTATGGAGATTGTCGCTACTGATGTTCTCAATGACCTGAGGCACACTATTGCATTTAACATATGTTGTTCTGATATTCTAGCATCGTTTTTGAAAGATTTAAAAATCTGAAGAAGCTTTGTTATGTACTGCTGGCGTTTTTGCCAGTTTTCCTCTGTCTCCTTTCCCTCAAATATGTTCTGAGGATATGCTGAAGAAAACTGTCTATAAAAGTAATCTAAATTGCTGCATTGTCTCTGCTCGTCAACTGCCTGAAATTGTAGTTGACGATCTGGTTTGTGATTTGAAATAAACAATTTAACAGGGCTTTCAACGTTTTTGGTGGCCTTGGGAGAGTACGTCTTTTGATCTCTTTCTAAATTGAATGCTTTGACATGTTTGCTTATAATCAGCTTTACTTGTTCATCTTTTTGTGAATATAGCTGAAAAACATTGGAATATTTTGCAAATTCCTTTTCAAGAAGTTCCTTGTTTCCAGAATATAGCTTTAATATATCAATAAAAATAAAGTCAATGATATTGATTTGATATTTCAATTTTGGAAGAATCTGATGGAAAGTTTCACTCTGTAATAAATATACTGATAGAATAGCCTTTTTTGTATTATTATCAGTTTTTGAGTTTTCAAAAAGAAAATTTAAAGATTTTATAATTATATCACGGTTAGCTTCGTTGTATATGAGCAAACTTTGTTGTTGCATTGATAGCCTTTTGATTAAATAGCAGAGTGTAGAATAACAACAACTAATAGAGTCTTGTTCAAAGGCTCGCCCATTATTTTCAAGCACAAAAAATAGTGTTCTAAAATATTCCTTGTAGTAATTTATGTTGATGTATTCTCTTTTAATATGTCTTTTCAAGTTGATCAATAAACTTACTCTTTCGCTGCTATTTACTGTTGTTGTACTGCAAACATGACTATACAAATTTTTAAATGGCGGATTGAAGTCTGTACCCAATTGCATTTAAGCTCGCTTATAAGTTGATAGCCGTATGTAAATAGATGTGTATCTGTATATACAACCCAGAAAGAATGATATATGCGGACTTGGGGGTTGGTAGGGATCTGGCATAAAGTTGTCAGGTCTTCTCCCGATCTTCTGCTTTGTTTACACAAACAACTGTCCTGACAAAAGATCTATATGAAAAAAATACAAAAAGATGCACGTGATTTTTGCTCACATGACCAGAGTAAAAAGCCAGTGGTTACCCAACCTGGTATTTAACTCCGCTCGCCAGGCTTCAAGCCTCTCACCAAAAAATTACCTAAGCGAAGCTTCGCGGCAGAGGCTCTAACCAAATACACTGCGGTTTTCTTAGCTAAGAACGAAAAATTTTTTAGTTATTAGGCGAGCAAATGACATATGACTGAATATATGGCACTAAAAAATTACGAGCCTATGTTGGCCTCAAAAAAACCGATTATTAAATATTTAGTAATCCTTTGAAGTATTAAATACCGCTCTAATTTCCGAAGAAATAAATCATATATAGGTTTAGACCAAAATTTGAGCTTTAAATTTATTGCTTTGTATAGAGAATCCTACTTTCTAATTAAGGTAACGAAGTAGGCTAACCAAACCAATTGAATTAGGCGAAGAAGTAGTTATTATTTATCAGACTACTCGTACATTTAAAAATCGACGTATATACTACCAAAGGAAACATAATGGTTGACAAGAAATCCAAAGAGGAATTGCCAGTGGTGGAATGCATTGCGAGAGCAAGAATTCCAACAACAAGAGATCCAAATCATACTACATACCCAGAGATCTTTTTACATCTGTACAAAAATAATAGAGACAACAAGGAGCATCTAGCGATTGTTTTTGGAGAAGACATAAGATCAAAGTCGCTGTTCAGAAAAAGAAGCAAAAATGAGACACAGTACGAGAGGCTCATAAGAGGAGCATATGTTGGAAAGCTGACTCCGGATAGAGAGCTTGCAGACACATACAACGGAATTACATTGAATTTCGATGAGGAGACAGGGAACCTGATTTCAGATTTTGAAAAAGACACTTTCAACGGAAAGTTGCCTGTACGGATCCACTCTGAATGCTTTACAGGTGAGACCGCTTGGTCAGCACGTTGTGACTGTGGAGAACAATTTGATTTAGCTGGAGACTATATTTTGCAAAGCAATGTGAAAAGCAACATGTGTCAGCAGCATGGAATCATCGTATATTTAAGACAAGAAGGTAGAGGTATTGGACTGAGCGAGAAGCTCAAAGCTTATAATTTACAAGATTTAGGAAAAGACACTGTTGAGGCTAATCTTCTGTTGAATCATCCTGCTGACGGCAGAGATTTCAGCATTGCCTCTTCTATTTTGTTAGATTTACAGGTGAGTGAGGTGGATCTGTTGACGAACAATCCAGATAAGCTAAAGGCTATAGAGATTGAGGGAAAGTTGCAATGCACATCGAGAATACCAATGGTTCCGCTCTCGTGGAATGAAGAACAAGAGGGCACCGACCAGTCTGCAACGAGTGGGATTAGAAGCAAAGAAGTGGAGTCTTACTTAAGAACAAAAATAGAAAAAATGGGTCATTTACTTACTACTCCGCTGCACTTGCATGGTGGTGATATTCCAAACAAAAATGAGAACTGAAAGTAGAATTATAGATATATATGTATTGTTTTTGCGTCTCAAGACATGCTTTTAATATACTCCAAAGCCTCCCCAATTACCACAGCAATAACTTCACTTGTCTTTTCGTCTATAACTTCTGCGTGGGTTTTTTCATTAGACAATCTTGTGTAGGTACCGTTTTTCTTGTGCTTTGAAATGAACTTGTTGTAGCCCTCAACACTATTCAATTCGACGAAGGTGTCACTATTAGTGGTAGAAGCAGATGTTACTGGGGTGACATTCCCAGCTGTTGCATCGTTGATTGTTCCAGGTTTTATGAATTCAAAGTTATCTGACATGTTTTGTCCAGGGGTTTTTATTCTTTTTATGTTAATAATGATGTTGATATATAGATAAGCTATCTATTGTTTTAACACTCCTCGGTTTCTGACACATGCATATCCCTATTTGAATCAGCGTGATGAACTCTTCACCTTTAAACAACATGTGAAAGATAAACAAACAAGTCCTCCACAATCTGATCGCGCTTTATATAGTGGAGGCAGATCAAATATGTTATACGGAAAAAACACTTTCGAGAAATCTCCTTTTTCCTTGAAGTGGGATTTCACATCACTTATGGTAGAGATGCGTTTAACCGGAATAAAAATAACGTAATATTAGATATGGATACATTAAGCCGCACACCTTGTGGGATCCCTTAAAAATCCTTTATGTGATTGTTAGCAAGAAGAAAGAGTCGGATATAAAGCCTGTGTCTAAAGGAACAAGGCGCACAGCAGATTCCGCTACAGCAACTGCTTTTAGGTGTTTCTGAGAGAGAAGCAGCTTGGCAAAGATCAAGGGTTTTGCTTTTCACTGGAAGGCCAGAGAGAGCACGAAACAGAGTCGTTGGTGCTGGAATGTTCAGACCACTGATGATCGGGGCTGTTTTTCATCAGGTGATCTGGGCTTATTCTCTATAAGACATGCTTCTTTCTCCCCAATTCAGGTACCATTGACCAGGAAAGCTCAGCAAAAACAACAGCTTCATATTTACCCGAACAGCTATGCTTCAAATGCATCTTCATTCCTCTACAGCAAGCATGGCTAGATGAAAATTGAAAAAGCAATGAAAAAAATTTTCAACAAGAATGCAAGGTATTTACTTTTTTTGGCGAGTATCAAAATATGGTAAGGCACTTTTTTCACGTTGAAACAAAACCCCTTAGAACAGGTATTTTGAGCGTTTTGGCATATATGCATGAAACGAGATGGATGCAAAATTATCAAAAAGATTTATTAAACAGCTTCTAACCACCTATCGAGCTTTTGACAATGTCTATACCTGTTTTTATCTCCAATCAGCCACAACAGCGTCCTTCTGTAAACTTACCTACTACCTACCAATCTAGAATTCTTGTCTCGAATGTTGAGGCAGGATCTATAATCGGTAAGGAAGGATCAATAATAAGAGCACTAAACGAAAAATACACGGGGAAAAGTGTACAAGTGAAGCTAGACACCCTTCAAAAAAACTGTTCTGATAGAGTTTTAACTGTTGAGAATATTGTAAAACCTGCTTCAGAAACGGAGAATACAGATTTCCTTTACAAGAGCAAAAATGAGCTCATTTATGAAATATTGGATTTGTTGGTAGAAAACAACGTCATCAATTTCCAGAAGCAAGGCTACCACTACAAGCCCCTAAATCCATTGTTTTCTGAAGCTCAAATTAATCAGATATTTGCAAACAATCAAGGTAAAAAAGTTGCTTTTCTAAGACTTATAATAAACAACACTCAAATTGGTGGAATAATAGGCAAAAACGGCTTTAGAATTCAATCTGTGCTGTCTTTGTTTAACAATCCAAATGCTGGAGGCGACCATCTAGCAATCAAGATTTCTGAAGATGGCTTAATTGGCTCTAGTGATACTGTATTGCAGATATTAGCTTCCATAGAAGATATAAAACTATGTCTTGACTCAATTGATGAAATTTTGTTAGAGCAATACGGCACAACATCTTCTGTTCTAACCAGTGAGCAGCTAGCCAGTGACAAAACTTTAAAAAAAAACTACTCTCCACATTTGAACGTCCAAAAAGTCTTCGATGTTGAAAACCAATATGTTCCAAGATTAGTTGGGCAAAGAAAAACTAGATTGCTCCATCTAGCTTCTTTAACCAATTGTGTAATTAGCATTGATAATAATAAAGATATACCAAATGATGGACTAAGAAAAATTAAAATTGTTGGCGAGCAAGCTGAAAGAGCCTACGATTTGTTATTGAAGAACTACGAGCAAATTGTTAACTTGTAGTTCTGGATAGCTTTTCTGTACAATAATTGTCATATACTATATTTTATTATTTCTGTACCAATAAGTGGCGACAGCATTTTTCTTTCTTTAGAAAAATCATAAGCTAGAGGTCAAAAATGCCTGTTTCTTACTAATCATAAAAGATATTGTAATTTTGTTATATAAAGGTACACTTAAAAATACCATAAATAGTTCATTATCTAGTCTATTGCTTTTGAAATATATTTATAAATCAATTTTCAGTTCCTTTAAAAAATTTTATCTTTAAATGTGTCGGCATTACTCTACATTATTAATTCATTAGTGTGTTTTTCATATTAATCATTTAAAAAAACTTTTTAAGACCTTTTCTGTTGTCAGTGGTTGCAGCAGAAGCATCATAATCTGCATTTCTTCTGTCCTTTGGAACATATGAGGTTGATTTCCAAGGCAAAACTCCTTCCAACCACATTTCATTGACTTCTTCCAAAGACATGTCTTTTGTTTCTGGTACATAAAAGAAGACAAAGAATATTGAGAAGATTAAGCATCCCATAAAGACATAACCATAAGCAAATCTAATTGCTGATGTAATGAATGGAGTAAAGAATGAAATCAAGAAACCCCATATCCAATTGGAAGCTGTAGCAATACCCATACATTTGGCTTTAACTCTCAATGGATATGTTTCAGAACATAAAACATAAGCTAAAGAAGCCCAAGTGGTTGCAAAGCAGAAGATGTAGAAGCAAGTGAAAACAATCATACAATTTCCTGCACCTTTGGAGGTTACGGGGTTATTGTCAGAAAAACCATCTGGCCACAAGCTTTTAACACCAACAGAAGAATAAACAACCAAGCATGCAATCATACCCAATGCTCCATAGATCAAGCAGTTTCTTCTTCCAAATCTAGATACCACATACAAAGCAGGAAGTGTGGAAACAAAATTTACCATACCAATGATGATAGAGCACTGGAAACCATTAAAGTTACTCAAAACAGCTTGGAAAACAGTAGTACCATAGTAGAAGAAGTAATTGTCACCGGATAATTGTTGTAACGACATGATAACAACACCCATAACAACTCTCTGGAAAACTTTGTTTTTTGTTTGGAACAACTCTTTGAACGATGCGTTACCAGCTAGTCTTTCATTCTCAACAGCAGCAACAATAACATCTAATTCTTTAGTGATTGCAATATCGTCTCTTGACATTTTGCTACAAACAGCCAAAGAAGTTCTAGCTGATTCTAAATCATTTTTTTCTACATAGTATCTTGCAGATTCAGGAACAAAGAACAAAGCACCAATCAGCATTATAGCCCATAAAAAGCAAAGACCAAGTGGAATTCTCCACTGCGCAGAGTTATCGTAATCTTTATTGGTACCAAAATTGATTAAATATCCTAAAAAGATACCAAAGGTTACCATTAGTTGATATAAAGCAACAGTTAAAGATCTGATATCTGGAGGTGATAATTCACCGATAAAGGCAACACAAACAACAGACAATAAGCCTACAGCTGATCCAGTCACTAATCTACCAATGAAAATCTGATAGAATTTATCAAATGAACAAATTTGAATTAAAATACCAGCAATGTAAATACCAGCAGCAAAAGCAATAGCAAGTCTTCTTCCAACGATATCCATTGCTCTTGCCAATACAAGACATCCGAAAGCACATCCCACATTAAAGAGCGAAACAATTAGCCCTGTTCTGACATCGGTGAAATAATGCTCGCCATTGGCTCTGGTCTGCCCGAAACGTCTCTTAAAATCAGACATATTGATAAAGCCACCAATGGTTCCTGTATCAAAACCAAATACAAATCCACCAAATGCTAAGCAAAAGCAAATAGCAATAATGCCTTTTCTTTGCATTAATGGTTTTTTCAGTAGATCAGCGGCAACTCTTTCTTCTTCAGCTAATTCTTCAGCGGTAGAAGGCGAGGTAGTTAAGGATTTACCATCAGAAGCATTGTGAATATCAGTAGTATTACTTGGAGCTGAAAAAGCAGTAGCTTTTTCTTCATTAGAACTATTTAGCGCATTGTCGTTTTCAACTTCGGCTTTGATAGGCAAAGTTGATGACATGATGAATAATTTTTTTTTTGTTATTTTTGATGAATAAATTATTCTTTTTTGGTTTGATATTACTCTCGCTTTCTTAATACCTTATAATGTTGTGTCAATAATACTCGCTTTCTTAGCACATATCACATCTTTAAATAGTTTTCAAAATCAATAGTTTTCAGCTTCTCCCCTAAAATGCATTTCGCCAGTCATCGTAGTTTAGCCATTTAGATATCTCTCCACTAGCCCAAATATAAATTTGTTCATTCTAAGCTATCCAATAGAAAATTGTCTACCCTCAGCCTACATTAATAGGATTAAATGATTATCCAGTGCTCTTCAATGTCTTTCAGTGTTGGGTAATTCCGCACATTAAAAAAAAAACATCCCCTAAAATAGGCTATTACTGCCTTTTTTTCGCCTCTCGGGCCAAAATACAAGGAAAACAGAAGATTATTATAGGAAAACTACGTCATTCATACTTCGCGGTTAGGTAAATTAACCAATATAGGGGTACTAATCCTTGTAAAAAATGCTGCAATTTAAGATGACTGTGGCTGAATCTCAACTATGGAGTAGAACTATAGGGATTTGTGTGGGGATTGGGCTTTAGAAGATAACCAACGGGGAAGGACAAAATAAGAGAAATTGGAAGCAGAGAATTAAAGTTTTTTTTTTTTTTATTTCTTAGCTGAACAGCAATAAATAAGGTTTTTAATTACGTATATTAAGAAAAAAGCAATTTTAGCTATTACAAATGAAGCTTTTGAAATAATTTCAAGAGGGATTGGAGAAAGATTTCTGTTAGGCCCATTTCGCTGTATCATATCAAGCACTTACACTGTTGATAATGAAATTTGAAACTTACTTGTTCAGGCTAAACTACAAAAAAACGATTTCATCTCAAGGTCCGCTGTTTCAAAGGTGGTTCAAATAATTAATAGATAGCTGCAGATAATGCTAGGCAGATAGACAACTGATCGAGCTATGAACTGTTTTTTTCTTGTTTTGGGCTTAATAATTTAAGCTTTTTTTCATAAGTTAGAAAATAGCCTTTTCTTACAGTTCTATGCTGACCAAACAGCAACTCAGCACCAGTGAGAAATCAAAAGCCGGTATTCAACTGCTGCAGTCCTCATTGAATTATTTCTTTTCGCTTTAGTCTGTGTGGCGTAATGCTCGCATCATCTCACTTTTAACTGTGTTTAGTATCTGCAAGTCCACTTTTCTCTGAAAAAAAGCATTTGTTTTTGCAGGATTTGTTAGCTAGCCACTAACCCCATGTATTTGGTTAGTATTGTCTTTCTTTTAACAGCTTTCTCGATCCGCTTTCACAGTGTACTTCGCTTAAACGATTTTTTCTATGGGACTTCCACATAGTAGACAACGTTAATAAAGATCCAAACTATGCTGAAGAACCTGAGGTTGAAAAACAAAAGACAAAAATAAAGGCTCTATAAATTGATGATCTGTCACTCTGTTTGTGGTTCAGATAATCTTACCATAACTAGACTACTATCCGTTTTGTATTTTACAGCCAGCACATTGGTCAACATCTTGTTTCGTAATGCACACTCAGCACAGGGTCTAATATGCACATCACGTCTCAAGAGAATGTTTTAAATAAAGCTCTCTATAGGGACAGCCTTGAACTACGCCATCCAAAAATTTTCCAGCTTATCCCAAGAGAATCCTTGAAATGGAAATCATTCCTGCATCAAGGAGTTGAGAATGAAATATGACCTCTTAATACTAAACACTTATGAAAAAGTCCCAAATTGAGCTATTTAAATCACAACTTAATATCAGCATAGCCTTTTAAGTGCCTACCCGAAGTGAAATCACCTTTACCGCAAAACAGCCACCTCACATTGTGAAGGCCAAACCAGGGCGGAGTTGAAAAACCAACTCTTCTTTTGCCTCAAAAAAATTTCTTCACAAGCATCCAAAAAAAAAAATTGAGACTGCTTAGAAGCGCCTACATGACATGTATTCTCTTCGGTCTGCGGTATTCAAGAGGCGCTCTATCACCATGCGGATTGGGCAGCAAACAATAGATGTTCAAATAAGGAGTAAAAGTGAACAAATGCATAAATAACACGTTACAAAACTGCATAGCTGTCACTGCAAAAGGGGGAGGAACATTGGGTCGGATGTTTTGGCTGCATATGCTCTGCTATTCTTACTAGTGGATGTTTTTTAGCCGCAGCCTAATTTCTCTTGGCAGCGTATGCAGTCCCCCTGGATTGACCTAACGAGAAATTCAAAGAATAGTGTGAATTCTAACAGTATGTATTTTTCCGAACTCTTTTGCCGGATTCACTGAAAGCTGGATTTAGTGCTGGTTCCGATGGGCTTTTAACCAATCACCCAATGAAATATGCAGCTAGTGATGAAAAACTGACTTCTGTTTTTATGTTATGGAGCCTTTTTCAGAAAACTAGAAGTTTCTTTTTTTCTGTTGGCGAAGAAGTGTCTGCAAAAATAGTAGCAGCGAATCTTGCAACGTTTATTTGTAAATCATTTTTCTTGTTAGATGGGGAATTGCATCATTTATATTTTGGGCTTTTCTTTTAATTCAGCATGCGCATTGAAACTTTTTGTTTCTATACTTGGAGGAATCACCACATGTGAAAAATATTTAAAAGAACCAAAAATACATCAAGAAAAAGTTTTAGGTTTATTCATTAAACAAAAAGAACCAAAAGTTTTCATCCTGCACCAAAACATATTGCTGCGGTTTTTCTGTTGATAACAAAGGTCTCTAGTTGCTTTTCATGAGGATCAAAAAGCTAACCACCGGTTTTTGAAGTCTAAATACAACTATTTGAACCCCAAACTTAACACTACGGTTATAACTCCCGAACCACTCCATTGCTGTTACCAGACTGCATAGGATTTTTTAGATCTGAGTTTTGTTAAACTTTCTCGTTTAACAACTTTTGGCAATATATCGAATCCCAAATGTGCTTTGACGAGAGTACCACTCCCGAGAACTTGGACCCTGTAAAGAAAAAGGAGAGCAAAACTGCTTCTTGGGTCCAAACAGTTCCCTGTGAAGAACAAAAGCACCTCCACAACACAAGCAAGAGCATAAATCCCAGACCCAAAAAGCAAAGAAACGTCCAGAAAAATCAAGAAACCGTCATGGACAGCCATTTCAATAATTTTGCACCAGCAACAGCTTTTAACTCACACCCAAATTTCATAAATCACCCGCAAGTAATGCTGAATCCTTACAATAATCAATACTATGAGCATCAAGCCCCCGTTCTCCGGCGACCATATCTATTTTCTCCAATTCCACTATTCCAACAGCAAAATTTTATTGTTATAGACCATCAGAGGTTAAACTGTCCACCTGTGCAACCCAATGTATTAGCGGAACAACCTGGCAACCATGTTTTAAACAATAACCACAAATATTTCTCCAAGTCAAATTCTTCCGGCCCAGTGGCAACTAATCCACATTACACATGCAGTAGCTTTACTCCCGCTAGCAAAGATCTTTTTCAACAGTCAGCTCTTGATAATCTAGCATCAAAAAAAGAGATGACCTTTAGAAGTGTTTATGAGGCGCAGGACTCAAGGGCAAGATCAATGCCATGGAGTGACCCCTATTCAAGTCAAAAAAACTATTTCTCCACAAACTTAATGCATAATCCATCAACTCTCAACAACAGTGCACCCCCAATGGGGAGCCCCTATTTTTTCAAAGCGACCAATACTAAAAAATTAAGTTTACCTCATAGTATTAAACTCCCTTCTTTCAGTCAATTAAGAAAGGATGAAACAATAAAGCTTCCGGATTTAGATGCAAGTCCAGATCGTAGCGTTCTAAGACAACCACCACCTTTAAACTATCGTAGCAGCAAGTCCATTTCCATTTCAAATACAGCTCCCTCTCAAAATACCAGCACAAAACAAAATAAAAATGACAAGCAGATTAACAAAAAAAAGTATGTCAGGCCTCTTAAGTTTTCTTGTAAAGTCTGTCAGAAAAGATTCCATAGACAAGACGCATTGCAAACTCATATGAATATGCATTTGGGCCTAAAACCTTATAAGTGCAGTATCTGTGGAAGGTGCTTCAACGCAAAACAAAATACTGTTAGGCATGAAAAGACCCACGGAAATGTTGCTAAAAAAGAAAAAACTGAATAGTGACCATATTTCATCGCCTCTGTCCCTTTAGGTGCGTGTGCTGTTAACACCATGCTAGATGCTTCTTGCCGAAGTGAAGGTGCCAGTAGAGGCTCATGGCTTCACCGTACTGCAAGAAAAGCGTTTAAGAATAGATATCCAAGAATTGTCGGATATAACCAGCTGCCGTTTACACTTGAAACAGAGACTCATAAATCAGCTGGCACGAAATAAGATGTTGCTCATATGGCTTCCTAGGTTTGTAACAAGTGATGAGAAATTCAAGTTGTCTGGCTTTTGAGGGAAATTTTACGATTGATTCAGTGACGAGAGTATAAATTCTGCCATTATTGCAAGATCTTAACGAGTTTGCTCCATCATATTGTTTTCCGATGTTGTTTTAGTATCGGTGTCTGGCTTAATAAATAGATAATACTCCTGAAAATTCCTTCAGAGTTTTTTTTACTTAGTTCTTCTTTATTGTTGTTTTATATCAGGTTTAATTTGCCCATCTCTGTGCTCCCCTTTCTTTGGTTGTGCTTGAAGGTTCTAAAAGTTCTTGCCTCACGTGTGCCGATATATCTGGAAACTCAATTGATTATTTTTGCACATGTCACCTCAATTTTTTGTCCCCTTCTGCAGTTCTTTTGGCCCTAAAACTATATTTCTTTGTTGGGTTTAAAATCTGTTTCCTTCACCCTATTACGAACCCAGTTTTGTTTTTTTTGAGCTACATCTTTTTGTTTGTTCCCATCAACTTTAATTGGAAACACACAACCTTGTTTCAAATTTTATATCTGCGGTATAAAAAATTTCCTATAGCAGAAATATAAATATAAATAAATAAAGAAAACAATGAAGCAGTTATTAGACTTCGTTTAGAGTTTTTGTTTGATATTGTTTTTTCGAAAAACACTTTTTTTTGTTTTTGCTTCATCATCGTGCAGCTGGGGTTCTTGAAACTTAAATAGACCCTCTTAAACCTACGTAGGTAGATGGTCTCTCTAAAGTCATTGTCTCAGTCTTTCAAGTAATGTTCTAGGCAAGACTTTTAGTTGCAGAGTTTTGCTCTCTTCCTGTGGTACATTCTCTACTGAAACATGCAAATATTATGAGTGCCGTATAAACCCTCTCCTCTCACTGTGGTTTACATGCTAAAAAGAAAAAAAAGGCATTTGTTAGCAAACAGAAACAATACTCAGCATAAAAAGCCTTTTGACGTATAACTAAATATCTGAACAGCGGAATTAAATTCAGCCAGAAAAAAAGCGGCGGGTTTATTTAAGCGAAGATGGCACCGTGGGCAGAGAAAGCAGCTCAAAAGATGGTTGGTTGAACATGTAAATTCCTTAAGATACATTTCTTGGAAGAAGAAACTTGTTCAATTTTGGCCCCCTCGCGACTCAATTTCACATGTTGCTATGTATTTTTCGGTTTAAATACCATCACGTAGGCGCCTAGTTGAAGATTATCCCAAGCCCTGTTTCTCTCAGGGTTTTTGTGTCCAATAAGGTTTGGATCACGTGGGTATGCGATAGCGAACGCTTTCTGTCTAATGATTATTCACTCCTGTGACATCGCTGTCTTCTCTTCTCACGAAAATGTATTTGGCAAATCCCAGTCTCGATAGTGGGACATATGTTGGATAGCTTGGAACAAAAACGCAAATGCTGAGGCTTTGATCCTTGCAGCCCAATCATGTCACCTAAAAATCATTCAAAACGATAATAAATCCACATGCGTATTTTTTCAAATGTTTCAGGAAGTGCCGCTGTCAAATGTCTCATGATGAGCTGCCTCAAAAACAAAACCAATCGTGGCACAATCTATGCTGCTCTCGCCCCTATCAGGATGCTACATCGATTCAGGACTGCTGCACCCATAGTGAGTTATTTATGCAGAATCTTTGGGACATTTTAACTCGGTTATCCTCTTTTTATGGGGGGTTTTTTTTTTTTGACTAAAATCACACTTTAAACCGAAGAATTAAAATGTGGAATTTGAATAAAAGTAAATAAACACATTCTTGTTCAGCTCACTCTAAGGGCTACAAGTGTTGTATTTTACGTCATTAAAACAAAATCTATTGTTCAGTCTACTCAACTACAGCACAAATACTTAATCCCTAGAATTAATCTAGTTATATTGGTAAACAAGAAATCTTCTTCGTCCATATTGGTTATTTTTCACTGTTATCAAACAAAAGAAGTTAAGCCAAACTTTATGCCTGTTCATATTGAGTTTAAATCATTTATCTTTTTCTCGAATTTGATTATTTTTTTTGGAATGCTATATAAAGAAACAGCAAGGGTTTGCATTAAAATCCTCTGTTCCCAAAGGCTTGGATGAGGGGGATAATTTCGCTCACTCATAATATTCTTATTGCTATCGTTGTTTTTCTTCTTTAATCTGAGATTGATTTTTAATTAAATCTATAAACAAAAGCCAAGGTTTAGCACACATAACCTAAACATATGTAGCTAAAATGGAAAACTATAAAAATAAAACAACCCCGAAAGGATTTGCCTTGCCTTCTTTAGAGGAAATGATCCATTCAACTGTAAGTTCCGGCGACTACAAGTCTTCTCCAATGGCAAAGTTTTCCTTATATAGAACACCAAAGCAAGGAATAGAAAGAAAAATGGCATTTACGGCTTCATCAAATGACATTGCTGCTAGTTTCCACACTCCCCCACAAACTGCGTCTCTTATGAAAAATATCCCAATCCCCTCTGGATTTAGTCTTAGTGCTATGGATAAAAAAACCATGGAGTTTTCCGCTCAAAGACTGCCAAACCCTATAAGCAATCCTCTTACTTTTCCCATGGCAATGAAGTCTCCCTTTAGCTATAATGAAGACCCTACTTTCAATGGGCACATGCAAAATAGATGTAATCTCAACCGATCCCCGCTGCCAATAATACAGCCTCAGCTGACTCCAGAAACGTTTTACAACCATAGGGATTTTCAAGCCTGGAGAATGAATCCCAGAATCCCGCTTCCAAAGCAAAGTCGACCTCTCAATTGCAGCTCTATACAACATGCAATTCCTCATATAAATCATACAATTGATTCATCATCCCTCCTCTCGCTTCCTCAAGAACATATAAGTCCATATCAACCTAATACAAGAACCATCCTAATAAACTGCGACAGATCATTGAATCTAGATAAAGATACGCGGATTGGGGAAATGCCTTATCAATATGTTCCTGACTATGGGAATAGATCTGCTCTTCAAAATTACTATTCCCCTCCTGTTGCTCCTCCATCACTAAGCAAACATTCTTCCTCTTTTTTGAATGTTTTTCCACTTCAAAATCAACTTGCTCCTCTCTCCTATGCAAATCCCAATAATTATTTTCCTTATTTAGATCAAGATATTGAAAGCGCATCTGAACTCAGAACCAAAGCTAGCAAAAACCATTGTCATGAGAAAAAGGTAATGGATCTTCATGCCCAAGAGATTGACAAATTTAAAATCAAAACAAGAAACAAATATCCATGCTCTATATGCAAAAAACCTTTTAATAGGTTTGATGCCCTTAAAACACATATGAATATGCATTTAGGCCTTAAGCCTTTCAGATGTGGAATTTGTGCAAAACGGTTTAACGCGAAGCAAAATATGCTAAGACATGAGCGAAACCATACAGCAAAATAGACTCATCATTAATGTTAGGCCACGAGCTGAAAACAGTTAAAGAACTGCTATGGTGAAATTTTTGTTGAAAAATATATAATAAAGCTTTTTGTTTTTTTAACAAATGAGCAAATTTCTATGAACAGTGCAAACTAGGAACAAACTTTGCTGAACTTTTTTTTTTTGAGTGCTGTGCTGTGCTTGTAATGTTCATCAGCACTCTTTCATAGCTTTTCTTTTTAAGTGAATAATTTGATACTTTAACTAAAAATGGCTGTGCTTTAAGCCAGAGAACTATGGTCATTACATTATTTCGCTTGAATAGCATTACGTGCTAGTTGACAATCACAAGCTTAAATGGGCCAAAATAACATTCCTGAAGTTAAAGCTCATGTTCTGAAAGTCTTGTCAGCTTTGAAGCACAAGTAAGTTGAGGGGAATTCAGCCTCCAATATAGGGACAGTAGCATAAACAATAAAAATGAATAATTAAATTCATCCGTTAATTTTTATTTGAAAAAATAAAAATCATTGAATTACGAATAATCCCCCTTTAGCATATCACGGTGGTCGAATGGATGATATCAATGTATAAAGTGATTTCACGCTTTTCACGAAGCTGGAAATTGGTTGTTTAGAGTCTTATAATAAGGTTACCCATTTAGTTTAAAATGTTCAGGATTGCTGTGAGCTGAGTATGTGGTTTTGTTTTCTTTTCGGATGAGTATTGACCGATTAGACTCGTAAGCTTATTAAGGCAGGTTCAAGTCACGGAGCAGACAGCGGAATAATCACCTCTAGAGATCATTAAAATTGGTTATTTTTCATATGATTCAGTCTAATATAAGTCACTCGTTCTAGTTAAAGGCTGAGCTAAATTCTATTGAAATAAAAGACGCATACTATGTGCACTAACTGGTATGCTCTAAGTTTAGCACAAGTCGAGGTATACATGTAGTTTATTGTATATGCTATTTAATTATTTATTGATGTTGCACATTAATGCATACTTTTGCTCGGTTCTTCCCTAATATCCTATTGTTAAGTCGCATAACAGGTTTTCTCTGGCAACATACTGCATGAGAGCTGTATTTTTCAAACTTTTTATTGTTTACATTTTTGTCCTGGTTATATTTCCATAATTGAATTAATTATTTTATGGGAAACAAAAGACATATTACAGCTACTTTTACATGTAAACATAAATGCATCATACTGCACGTGACTTGATTTTTGTTTGTTGGCCTTTTCCTTAGTATAAGGCATGTAATTTGTTACATTTAAGCATTCACCTTTATCCTAGAGAGTATGCTGAAACAACCAAGAAACCTTCAGTATTTTCTATCTGTAAAGCTGCTTGCATAACAAGAAGTGTATTTTTGTGTAATGAAATATCAAACATTGTATACGTGCCTTCTTCTTTCACGGTCAACATTTTCACAACAAAAAATAACAGTTCCACGCCTAGATCTATCTGATCCTCTAAATTTGAACAAATTCAAGTTTCATTTTGTTAATGAAAATATCAGTGAACTCAGTGACGATATTCAAACTGATTTAAAACATAACTATGAACTAATACATAACAACTATAAAGTTAGTGAGGAATACGACAAATGTATGATTTATAAGGAAAAAGATCGTTTCCTTAATGATGGAGCATATGATCCAAGATTTTTGGACGACGTAATAGCAGACTCACTCAAAAGAGGGTTGGAAATTGTTGATAATACAACTGACACATCTGAACTTGAGCATCTGCTTCCTGAAAATATTGATGTTGATTTTTTGCTTCCAATTGACGATCAGCAGGGATTCATAAAATCCAAGTCTTTACCTGAACACAAATGGTACAAAATTTTAAATTATAAAGCACCATTTTGGCAATATAGGTTAACTCAAGATTTTAATTTCATCCAATATTCTGATAATGTGGCTACATTCCTTCTTGGTGAATCCGAATCAAATAGTATCCTGAAGGATGAGTCAGTTCAAATAAAATACCATTCTGACGGTTACTACTTGAGTGTGATATACGGAAATGGGTCTCTATGTGATGCAACTAACTTGCCACGTGAAGTTGAGCTACAGTTTGTGTGTGATTCTAATTTTGATAATGAAAATTATTTTGTTGATAAAAAGATTGAAGAGATTACTTATACCAAGGAAAGTAGAATTATTTGGGTAAAAGAACCTTACATCTGTAAGTATCAGGTTCTGATCGGAGTGCCTGGCTTATGTGAGCTTGATTTATTTAGAAATGGTTACAATGACTTTATGAACAGCGCTTATGGAAAATATGAAGTAATATGTCAACGGAATGCTGACGAAGGGCCAAACGCATTTGATCGAGTTTACAACTGGAATTTTAAAGAAATTTCTCTTGGAAGAGAGTTTATTTATATGAAGAGTCAGACGGAGAGGGACAGTGATTACCTCATTTATACTAACATTATATCTTCACTAGATGGCATTGATTTTAACGATCTGACAAATAATCTACGAAGAGTGTTTGTTCAATTTATAAAACCATACTTGGCCGATACACCTGAAGACTTCAGAATTTTTCGTTCAGTTGAGCCAAATGTATCGAATTATGAATATGACGTTGAAATGTTTGATTTAGCAGGAAACTATGTATGCACATTTGAACTAAACTTGGTGAACCATGTTATAAAAGTTTCGAATAGGCTAATTGCAGATGAGCCTGACCTAGTACACAAAAACTTTATAAAGGTTTTGATTTCAGACGATATCTTGCTCAAAGAGGAACGAGAAAGCAACACTTTATCTACCAAAAAAGAAGAAGCTTCAGATGATCAAATAGTTCATATAAATGGCATGTCTCTAAAACCCATGAAAAACTTGGATTTTAATTCTGATGAACTAGGTGTAGACAATGATTTAGCTAAATCAATCCTTGAGCAAATGCTAAAAAATTTACAACAGCAAGAAATGAATCGAGAAACAGATGATTAGGTAATTCGTTTATAAAAACCTTAGAGATTTTTTATAGCTATATATATATATATATATACTTCAAAAGCGTTTTCATTATTCTCTTTTAGGGACTACTAAACCATGTGATTGCATATTATTCGATACTAAGGTTGGTAAAAATAATTGATCTCTATCGTGAACTGGTGAATGAGTAATAGTATCATTATTCAGCTTAGTTGGTACTCCAATAATAAGCTTTGGTTCTTTGGGCTCTTCCTCAGGTAATAAAATTGTAGAATTAATATTTTTCTTTTTCATTAAAGAAATTCTTCCATTAGTGGCAAGTCTAACAGCTTTTAATTTCAAAGGCAACTCTTCATCTCCTTTAATAATAGTGTTTGCTTGTTCGTCAAGAGGAAGTGCTTCAAAAACATCTTTTTTAATATTTAAAACCTTTTGATTTAATTCCCATTGATCTTGCAAACATGGCTTCATCAATCCTACTACAGAATCTGATTTCAAATCACTAACATGCAGATCTTTAAACGTCAAATTCATCTCTTTATCCTCCAACTTAATACTTTTCACACCACTACCTGAACTGACATCCGTCATTTGAATAGCTAAGAGATGCAAAGGAATGTTTTTGTTCATCATATTAAACTCTTTATCCAAACCAAGTTCTTTAAAGCCAAAGAAATCATCACCAGTTAATTCGTTTGAGAAATCACCAGTTATATAGGAACTGCTTTCATCATCAAAATTTCTTTCACTGAGATCTTTTAATGAAGGTCTCAATAGCTTTTTTAAAAAGCTGTTTAGTTTATATTTGATATCTTTCAGCTTTTTTTGTTTTTTCAGAAAATTCTTCTCATAATAAGAGTAAATCATATCTGGTCTTGAAATACCGTTCTGTAGTAAAGAAATCTCCAGCAATTCCATTTCATCATTTATGGTGTTATTAGAGGTAGATTCCTTATGTAACTTAATTGTTTTTATCAAATTGTTAATGTATGTTGTAGATATTTCATTAAGAGTGGAAATTGCGGTTCTTTCAGTTGATTCAAAACCAGAGTCCATTGCAATCTTTGAATTAATTTTAAAAAGCAAAGACTCAATCAAATTTTGATCCATTTCAGCATTTCTTGTTGGTAATGTTGATATAAAATCTAAATCAACCTGTGTATCAGTATCCATTTTCCTGAAAATTGAAGGTTTAAAAACCTTAGCTTTTATAACTGCCGCATTTTTAGTGTTAGGGTTGTTGGCAGATGCTATTATGGCAGCCTGTCTATTTTGAAGATCTCTAATTAACGATATCTTATGGCAAATATGCCTAATTTCCTGAATCAACTTCACATTTTTGTTCATGTCACCACGGATACCAATGTCTCTGTTTTTTGAAAAAAGTGATTTCGTAGCTGGCTCATCTGAACTTTTCATTTTTTGTAAATTCTCTTTTACAATAAAGTTTTCAATGTTATCCAAATCAGAATTGTTAATACCATTGTAAGGTAATGGCGGAAGATTACTAGTAATATTGTATTCATTCAAAAAAAACAGATTATCTGTTCCAATTTTGACATCTTCCAAATAGCCTGATCCATCATCATCATTATGTGTTTCATCAACTGAAACATTATTTTGTTGACTGCTTATATTTTTACTGTTTTTTTGTTGAATAAGATTCAATTCATTGACATAGTCAAGAAGCCACTGTCTATCTTCTTTCATTTTTTTATTATTTCTAAGTAATGCAGCTGCCATCGGATTCAACTTGTTACCATTGAAGAGCTGTGATCGGTTTAAAAGAATGTCTGATCGGGCATTGGAGGTCATATTCTTCCAAGTCGTCAATTCAGCGTCATCAATAAATGCAAGCTGTTCAGCATTTAACATTTGTAAATATCCAGTGTCTTGAACATCATCTTCATCATCTATTATATCATCATCGTCATTTTCGATATCTTCTTCTTCCTCAATATCCGTCTCCCTTTCCTTTTCAGCATCACTATGGTGAGCTTCTTCAGATTTTGTTTTAGGATCTACTTCAGACTCATTGTTGTTGTCATCTTCAACCTCAAGTTTGTTTTGATCTTCAGCGACATAATCTTGTTCTTCACCCTTTATATCAGCTTCTTGTTTGGTATCATCAACCTCGGAGTGAGCAGTGCTTTCTATTTTGAACTCATCAACTTTAGTCAAAGTTCTATTTTTACCTGCTCCTTTTCTACTCGACTTCTTCCCGACTTCCTCTCGGCTATTTTGTGTATCATTTTTAGTTAAGTCTTTAGTGCCTCCGTTAGGTTTGCCTTCCTCCTCATCTTCTTCATACAAATCATATTCGACATCTTTTCTGTCTCTAATAGTAATATCAGGAATGGTTGAAATTAAACTTGCCGCTTTTTTTTGCATCATTGAACAATCTCTCCTAATTAACAATTTAGTATCAGTATTGTATGTTAAACAATTTTTCCAAATCAAATTCAAGTCATCTACAAATTCCTGTTTAGATTGATATCTGATATTTCTAAATTTTCTCAAAACAGTATTCAAGTCCATTGGCTGCTTAATTATGTCATAATAATTTGGTGCTTCTCTCTTTGAAACTTTATTCATAAAGGGCTGACAATATGAACCGTATGATCTCAACTGATTTAGTACTTTTTCACAAGCTTCATATAATTCTTCCTGTCCAATTTTCTGGTCAGATGCCCATTTAGAGCCCGTCTTTTGAACATCTGTTAGCAGTTTTTTCAGTTCTTGGTCTGTTAGTTGTAATTTCGATCTATTTTCTTCTATAGTAGAGAGCAAATGAGATATTTGGATATTTGAAGCTCCTGCCTTATCATCAAGGTTAGATTTCTTTTTCTTTTTCTTGTTGTTAATTTCTTTTAGTAGCAATACTTCTGTCTCTGATGGCAATTTATTATTCCCATCAGCTTGAGATTCTTCATTTTCTTCAGCTAAGTTTTGATTACTAGCTTCATTGGAGTTGTTTGCATTAGATTGCGTGTTTTGCTGATTGCTAAAGTCATAGTCCTCATCATCATCAGATTCTTCTCTTTTTCTCTTACGCTGGTTCTTTTCCATTCTCTGTTCAGCTTCTTTTAATTGAAGCTTACCTAATACAGTGGTCTTGTCATCTTCTATCGTATGATAAATATTGTTAAATCTTGAAACAATTTTTTTCTTATCATTGTTAAGTTCGTCTGTACTTAGCAGAGACAGGGTATCTTTGGATATGTTGATCACAAGTCTTTGATCCTTTGAAAGACTCTCGGAAGAACTCTGCTTATTGACACCTTCATCGCTTTCTTCGTCGTAATTGTCCTCGTCGTAGTTTTCGTCATCTTCTTTATCGCTCATAACTTTTATAGTGGTAAAGGGAGCTACTTGCTCCCCACTCGCTTTCTCAAATTGCTTTGTCACAGGCTCTCTAATTACATATCTAGCATCGTGCAACAACTCGTAGCAGTCATCATCAGTGTCTTGGTCATTAAATCCAACATTTTTATAGTCATCGAAGATTTTTAGCAAAATCCCGTCTTTAAAATCATTTTGCAACCAGATCTTTAAAGGTTGCTCCCATAGACAATACCTTATTTTCAGTGATAATGCTGCTACAAATCCATCACTTAAGAGTCTCTCCTGCAGATTTAATAAATCCATTTTAATGAATTCATCATCATCCACAGCTGGATTTTCATTCTCGTTACCTGCAGAAGTCTCAGAAATGGTTACATTATCCACTAAGGTCAAATTCAGTTTTAGCACTCCATCCAGTAAATCTTTCCAATATCCCAATTTCTCGTCATAATCCCCAATATTAAGCAATTCATACATTATAAAATTCTGTTCGTTAGTTAAATAGGACTGAAGCACTTTATGTTTGAACAACTGCTCAGTCGTCCTCAGCAAAGACTCATATTCGGTGGTATAGTAATTACAGATAATATTACTGTTCATGTTCTCAAATGTCTCAAGACACAAAAAGCTTGCTGAATGTTTCTCTATTTATAAATGTCTCTACGTGTTTAGTGTGAATACTAGAAAATGGCTAATATCAAAATGCTTGATCAATTCGCGTTGAAAAAGCAAAACTTCTAAGGTTCAACAAACGACTAAAACACTTACCAATAAACAAAACTTTAAGAAAATGCAACTTTACTAGTTCAAAGAAATTGCTAAAAGTTGTTTTCCCCAATAATTTGAACAGTTGTTCGCTCTTGCCTTGGAGTATTACTGTGGCTTAGAAAACAGTTGGCTGGGACGTTCTTGTTGTTGATTTAGATTCAAAGTATAACCTCGCACAAAAAGGAAAATTTTCAGCGGAGAGCAGTCGATTGCCACGTGACGCTATCACGTGCAAACATTTTTTGACTCATTGGCAGCTGCATTAGGCTTTTGGTCAAGCGTTTTAAAATAGTGCCTAGGATTCTGGATTATGCCACAAGAGGAGGGAGCAATCACGCCTCTTTACGGAGCACTGTTTATATAGAGTTTAAAAACAACATCAACTAACACTTTTATACATCGGTATCAACTGATTCTTTACATATAAATAAAAATAATACCACCCAATTTTCTTAAGCATAAAGCTGCAACGATCCAGAAATAATTCTTTTAACTTTAAACAGCATACTTCTTGGTCCATTCTTTGGCTGTAGCGTCATACTGTTCTCTATTGGTCTTGTACAAGTTAGCAATATCTGGAACTAATGGATCGTCTGGATTGGCATCAGTCAACAAAGAGCAAACACTTAATAAAACCTTAGCAATAGTCAATGCTGGGGACCATTGACTCTTTAAAATATCTAAACAGATGGATCCAGTGTTACTGATATTTGGGTGGTAGATTCTGGTATCAAAGGTTACTTTAGGAGGTTTGAATGGGTAATCAGGTGGAAAAGTTATAGATAAAAAGAAAACACCTCCAGCAAACGGAGAATCTGGAGGACCCATGATAGAGGCTTGCCAGTGGTATAGATCATCACCAATTGGTCCTGCAGAACAGTATGTTGGTGGATCGTTTTCTAAGTCTTTTAATTCTTTTGTAAGTCTCTTTAAAGACATGTTTAGGGGCTGTTCTGACGATTTGTTAGTCTGGTTTTACCAGGAGTTTCTCTTTACTGTAACTTTAGAAATCGTAGTGGGTGTTTTTTTAGTTGTCTCAGAGTAGCGGGACTTTTTCTAGAAAAGTGAGATTTCAAAAAAAATTTTTATGGTTGGGCCGGACATAACAACTCCGAGCACGTGATTGTTTCGGAGAAAACTCAGCTCCATTCTGTTTAATCAATAAGCAAGCGATAAATATAAATATTTACATAAGTTTTTAGCCCAGATATTGTGAGAACAAGCCTTTTTCGCATGAATAAAAGCTAACATTACAAACAGGCTCAGCCTTTATCTTTACGGTGTATGTTCCAGGCACATTGTTCTTGATGAGCTCATTGTCCAAAATATATCCATCAACACAAATGCTAACGTCTCTCTTTGCATCACTGACATTTTTACTAGTGACTTGCAAATACAATGTCTCGTGAATATCTATACTTTGATAGGCAACATCTTGGTCATTATCAAAAGTCTCCAATAAAATTTTTTCTTCACTGTATCCACTCATGATTTTTCCAACAAAGGCATCTCTGTCTCCATTCTCTCTGATTGACAAAAACGCCCTGTTTTTCAGGGTTGATTTTGGAGAAATGTCGTATTTAGGCTCCAGTCTTCCGGTACAAAAAATACCAAAATAAGAGCTTTCTCCTTCATAATAGATCTTTCCATCTTCGTTATACAGTTTAACAAGATTATCTAGCTTGTAATTGTTGATAACGTCACCAGAAGCTTTAACAAATCTTTCGACTCCGTACTTTTTATATTCAGGACTGGAGGCAACCTTTAGTAATGTTGAATGAAAACCTGTAGTAGTGAGCAGTATACTTTTGGTCAACTCTTTCCCTTCTTTGTTTGCAACGGTATAGAATGGAACTTTAAATAACTCCAAATCACTTTTCAGAAATTTGAAGAAAATCTCTTTAAGAATTTGCTGCTGCTCCTGTTTAACATTTTCTGAGAGATTCAAATCTCTTGGAAGATTAAACAATTTCAAAAACAACGCATTTGCTGTTCCTAATGGAACCGTCAATATGTCTAGATTCGGCTCCAGAGTCGAGCCATTTAATAACTCCGATAAAGAAGTATCTCCCGAAAGCACTATTGCCAACATTTGGGAGTTTCCATTGGCTTCTTTCCACTCTTCTTTAATTTTAACACCAATATCATAAACTGCACTAGAAGTGTCTGTTTTGTGAATGGAAGTATTCGAAACATACCTTTTCAAAACATTGTAATACAAAGAAGCAAACTCATTTTTCAATCTTAAATCATAATTGCTTGATTTTCCCGCTTTAATAGAATTAATAATGTAAATGTGATCATACTTTAAAAATTCGTTGCTTTTCACCTTTTCTACAACTTCTGTTGATATGTCATGTGCTGAATCTCTCCATCTTATCATTCTCTCATTATCATTGATGTTGTCTGGATTTATAGATTCATCATCAAAGTCTAATAGAGATTCTTGTCCAGTGTAGTAAAGAGTATCATCATCAGTTTTAAACAAATAAGACTCCGTCATTTGAGTTCCTTATTGGTCAGTTTTTGGTAGCTTGAAAGTTTATCAGTTGAACTAAGGAAGGTGTTATTACGGCATAATATATTGCCCCTTACCTTCTCGTGATAGGCTAAATGAAAAATCAAAATGAAAATAACGGTCACGCGATATTGTCATTTCTTTTTTAAATCAAACCTAGAGCCCAAAACCACTGATTACTATATTGGGACATGCTCTTAAAAATGCACAAAAAAAAAAATAATATTTCAGCTGTTTTCTCATTAAGCTAACTGTAAACTGATCATCACAAACTTTACTGCTAAAACCAAGCTTAATATTAACTATCTCTAAAGCAGGTATATTGTTTTTGATAATGTCCTCATTAAATCTTGGATCTTTAAAGGCTAAAATTGCCAATAAGTTGAAAGATAATAACAATAAAAAAACCAAGAAAAATGAGCAGAAACAAAAGCAATCCAAAAAGACAGAATTGTCTGAAAAGAATCAATTGTTGAAAAAAGAAGCACTTGACTTGGGTGCCACTGAAGAAGATATAAACTTAGTATTAGAAGGATCTAAGAGTGATGATGATAATTTAAGTGAACAAGAATTTGAAGAATTTGATGACAAAGATGATGTTTCATTAAAAGGCGGCTTACAAGATATTATGAAACAAATGGGATTTGACGGTCAAGCGGTTCCAGATTTAGTAGAAGAAGAAGAGGCAAAATTGGAAGAAGAAGCAAACAAAGCTCAACAAAAAGAGGACGAAGTGGTTCAAGAAGAACGGGAAACTTATCAAAAGCAAGAACAGCAAAAGTCTGATATAAATGAAGATGAGCAAAATGAGGTTCCTCTTAGTAAAAACCAAAATCAAGAAAAGGAAGTTCAACAAGTAAATAATGATGGTTTTATTGCAGAAACTCATTTAGTTGTTTCCGATAGGTTATTGGTTCCAAACGATAGCTTATGGCATCAGATCCCACTTGACTCCGAAAGCGAAAATCAACATGATCTACTATCCAAGGAGCAAATTGAAAAACTACTTCAAAGAGGAAAAGATGCTTTAGAGCATGATAATGAAGTTTTTTATGAGGAATTTACAAAAAACAATTCTCAAAGAAAGTTTATGGCAGATATTTTGCAAGAAGGTACCTTGAATGATAAAATCAGTGCTTTGACTTTGTTGGTACAAGAATCACCAATTCATAACTTAAAGGCTCTAGAATCTTTATTAGGTTTCTGTAACAAGAAATCAAGAAATTCAATTTTGGCCACTTTAGCCGCTTTGAAAGATATGTTTTTGAATGGTGGTTTAATTCCAGATAGAAAGCTGAAATATTTCAAAAACCAAAATTTGTCTATGATGATGAATAAAAAAACCTTAGCTATTTGGTATTTTGAAGATTATCTGAAGAAGTACTATTTCCAAATCCTAGAAGTTCTGGAAAAGTTGTCTCATGACCCTATTATTCATATTAGAATGAATGTTTTATCACATGTTGTAGATTTACTATCTGCTAAGCCAGAACAAGAATACAATTTGTTGAGATTAGCAGTAAATAAGTTGGGAGACATTGACAACAAAGTCTCATCAAAAGCATCGTTTCAATTGTTAAAGTTGCAAACCATTCATCCAAATATGAAATCTATTATTATTGATGCTATTGTTGATGTTACTTTAAAAAAAAATGAAGGTTACCATACAATCTATTATTCTGTTCAAACTTTGAATCAAACCATTTTAAAAAGCTCTGAGTATAAAATTGCTAATAGTTTATTGAAAGTTTATTTCACTTTGTTTGAAAAGTTTTTGGTGGATTCTGAAATTGCCAAAACCAAAGAAACAGATAACGATAAAGAATTTAACACTAAAAAATCTTATGAGAAGTCAAAGAGAAAGAAAAATGTTAAGAAAGGTAAGAAAGGTGGTGTTTCTGTTAAACAAGTAACTAAATCTGATCAAGATGTTATTGAAGAAAAAAATTCCAAACTGTTCAGCGCTATTTTAACAGGTATGAACAGAGCTTTTCCATTTTCTAATTTGCCGAATGAAATTTATGAGGAGAGATTAGATACTTTATTCAAAATTACCCATTCTTCCAATTTCAATACTTCTATTCAAGCACTTACTTTAATTTTCCAGGTTATTTCAAAAAACAGTGGAAAGATCAACAATGACAGATATTATAGAACTTTATACGAGTCGCTACTGGATGAAAGATTAGCCACATCTTCTAAACAAGGTATTTACTTGAACTTGCTATACAAATCTTTGATTCACGATCGAGATATTTCTAGAGTGCAATCATTTGTTAAAAGGATTTTGCAAATCTGTTCTCATTGGTTAAATATAGGTGCTGTTGCCGGTATGCTCTATTTATTGATGAAGTTACAAGAAGTTGTTCCTGAAATAAAAAATCTGTTAATTAACACACCAATGGATTATAAGAATCAAGATAATGTCGATGATGAAGAAGAAGAAAACAAAAAAGAATATAAACCTTATGATGCTAAAAAAAGAGATCCTAAATTTTCTAATGCTGAATTCTCTTCTCTGTGGGAAATTAGCCATTTTCAACATCACTTCCATCCAACTGTCAAAACATATGCTAATGGCTTTGTAGGTTCTGAAAATCATGAAATTGACGGTGAAGATTTAGTTAAGCCAGATTTAGGTCTATATACCCTTGCTCACTTCTTGGATAGATTTGTTTACAGAAACTTTAAACATAAATCTACTACTAGAGGTTCCTCCATCATGCAACCTTTAGGTGGTGCGCACACTGGCTCTTTATTAGTGAAAGCTTCGGATAAAGTGTGGAATGAGCTGCCAGCTAACACAGAGAATTGGTTGAATAAAAGAACAGAAAATATCAAATCTGATGAAAAGTTCTTTTACGAATACTTTACTAAGAAACAATCAAGCATCAAGAAGTTCAAAAAAGAAGCCGAAGATATGGAAGATATGGAAGATATGGAAGATGAATTAAATGAAGACGAAGTGTGGTCAGCTCTTGTGAAATCTAGACCTGATGTTGAAGATGAAGATGAAAATTCTGAAGACGATATCTTTGATGAAGAAGATTTTTCTGACATTGAAGATGACAGTGATTCAGGAGATGAAGGAAAGAAAGAATTATTTGATCCTGAATTCATCAATAAATTAGAAGGTCTTGATAGTGATAGCGGAGTGGAAATTGATATGAATTCTGCTTCAGATGATGAAGAAGATCAAGAAGTTGGCAAAAAGGAAGATGTTAGTTCTGACTCTGATGGGTTGGATATCGGGGCTCTCCTTTCTGGTGAAGATGATTCTGATTTAGATTCAGAGAAGGATGAACAAGAAGATTCTGATTCACCTGATTCACTTAATAACGATATATTACTTGGAAAAAGAAGCGCTCCTCTTGATGAAGATAGTGCTAAGCAAGAGAGAAAGAAAAAGAAAAAGGCCCTCAAGCAGTTGCCTACATTTGCCTCTGCTGATGACTATGCACAGTATTTAGATGAAAGTGAATAAATGAATTTTTTTGAACAACAAAATTATATAAAAATATAAACCTAGCTACTGGAGCTTTTGAATAATATAATTCTTCCTGAAAATATGGCCATCTCCATTAAAGATGAAGTCGTCTAATGAAAATTCTGAAACGTCTGAAAAAACCAAGAAGTAGTATTTCAAGGTTCTTGTGAACCAATAGTAGGGGAGTTCGTCCCTTGCTTGTAAACTAAATAAATCTTGGATGGCAGATATTTCGATATGTTTATTATGAATCTGTTTAACAGTACTAATCATGTTGAGTAAAGCATCTGCAGCAATAAATCTGTATTTATTTTCGCCAGTTATTCTATAAGCATAAAACAGTGATTCTATAAACTCGGATCTCATAAGATATTTTGGGTCCAATGAATTGATATAAAATGGATGATGTGTATTTATCCATTGTTGTTTCCGCAAATCAAATTCTTTACCAGTGAGTTCAGCCTTGGAAGTTGTCATTTTGTATATTTTCTTAGCTAAAGCTTTGGAGTGTAGTGCCTGATCAGAAGAAAAAATAAAACTATTTTCTTCAGCTTTGACATCTTTATCAGCAACACTTTCAAAATTAACGTCTTCAATATCCTTGTTAGCTCTTTTTTTGTTCACACTTATAAGTGCATTGCTGTTTTTCAGTTTTTGCATAATCTCATCTGTTTCTTCATTTTCATCTCCAAAAAGACTTGCTGATGCTTCTTTATCTGCTTTTTCAATTTCTGAAACACTGAAAAAGCCATTTGATATAATTTCAAAGTTGCTATCAAATATACTTCCGTCACCTAACGACTGTGCCTTTACCTCAGCATCAAAAGTATCACAATTATTTAGATCAAAACATTTGTCAAATGAAACACTTTCTGGAATCAGTTCCATGTTTAGCAACTTGGGTAATAAAGTGCAACCATTAATCAACTGCTCACCTACTTTTTGATAAGTAGAATTTTTAAATAGCTTTGAAGCGTATAAATACATACCCCCCAATTGGCAATGCTGTGTTTTTACCTTTAATGACTGAATGACTAAAATGTCTGTATTGCCGCTTTCCTCGTTAAATTCTCCCTTCTTAACCGTAATAGGTGTGAAGAAAACGACATTGCGCATTTCTTCTTTAGTTATTAAATTTCCAGGTAGTAGTGGTCTAAAAAACATTAAGTTATTCATGATTTCAAATGCTTTTTCAAAATATGTTTTAAAGTCTAGTCCATCGTTTCCATTCAAAAGATGATAGCTTTTCAGAATAGAGAATAGATAGTTAACATTCCCATCTTCATTAATCAAGTCTATAAACTCCAATGTTTCCTCATGATCAAAGTCAAAATTGTCCACATCATTTGTAGAGAAAAAAGTCTCTCGTAGTGTGCAGGTAACGTAATTCCCGTTAAAAATGCTTTTCATATGACTCACACTTGTTGACGTTTTCTTATTAACATTTTCATCTGATTCTTGTTTAGTTAATTGACAGCAACTGGCATCAACTTGGAGAGGAAACAAATAGTCTACGTTAAATATATTTTTGCTCGAATCAATCATCTTTTGAAATACATTCAACCCTGTTGATATGTATAGGTTTTCTTTTGTCAAAGATGATAGTTTAATTAATTCCAGCATGTTACCAGTAATAGCAAAAACTGATGATTTTCTCAAAGGAAATCTATTTTGAATCAAAGATTTATAAGGAAGTTCTGATAATGGTAGCCCATTGATTGGAGTATCATAAGCTTTAATTGCAATTTTTGCCATCTTTTTTGCCAACCTTAAGAACACCTCATGCTTTTGATTTGATAATTCATAACCTGATATTAATGAGGATATTATAGTAATGAAATTTTCATTTGTATTTAATAAATTTTTGTTTGTAGACAATGTATCTTCTGTGATCAATTTTTCAATCAAAACGTCCAGTTCCTCTTCCATATTTAGAAGGTAAAGCATATCGATAGATCCGATCAAAGATCTGCCAAACCCATTACCATTATTGATTCGCGTTCTTGACAGTGGCTTGACTTCATCAACTTCGCCAGCTATCACTGAAGAATATAAATTAAAGGTCTCTTCAAAGAGTAATTTAACTTTAGCTAATTGTGCATCTACGGAAAAGCCATTGTCTTCAAATTTCGTTGATTGAACGCTAGGATAATCCTCAGTGATGTAATCGTAAGAAGTTTTCCATGGAAATTTGTCAATTAACAAATGTTTCAGCTTTCTGCTCAGCGACTTAATATTAGTAATAGTGTCTGATGGTGTTATGGTAAGTCTGTTGAAAGCGTCTCTATTGTCAAAGGAATTTTGTAGAACAGGAAAAAATCTGTTTTTCTCTAACAATGTTTCATAATCAAACAAATTCACGTTATTTGAATCTTTTGACTTATCAATTGTGTTAGCAGATTTATCAGACTTCGGATATGTATTAACAACTGGTTTATATGCAGCTTCAGCATTCTCAATAAACTTATTGTCAATCGGGAGTAACGAAGTGGAATCAGGGTTGTTATTTAAATCCGTTATCTCATTAGTAATGTGCGGCAGAAGTTCATTTTCCGCATAGCTGTTTAGCATGTCCAGCTCGTTCTTGAAAAGATAATAGAAAAGCAAAGATCCTGTAATCAACAGGGGAAGATCAGCCTTGATTCTTTTAAACACTGTTATGATTATTACATCTAACCGCATTTTAGTGTAAACAAGTTTAACGCTTAATTAAAATTGTTAAAAAAGGCAGTGATACCAAATATATTGACCCTTACGGTAGTGGCCTTTTTGATGTGTTGATTGGATTGTAGTTGGTTCTCCAGGATTATGTGTATATTAAGAACCTTGATTTAGGAGAGAATACCTGCAAAAGGCGGAGCATGGAAAAACGCATAAGTCACGTGATAATTTTGCGCTGCAGGCTTGCCAGGAGCATTAACTGAAATGCCTTCAGCAAGCTTCCTCGTAAAAACTGTTCTGGCACTTCAAAGGTGCTTATAATTATTGAGGTAGGTGTCTTTCTTATTAATACATAAAATTTTAACGCACTTAAAGTGATACGCTACAAAGTATTTTCATCTTTAAGGCAATGCCTTGGCTTATTCTCGATCTTCATGTCTCTCAATAAACTCTGCCAGTACCTCAGCACAACCTTTTGGATTTTCTGAATTTACCCAGTGAGAACCTTTGACTTCTTTTAACTCAAAACGAGGAAAATATTTTCCTATTTCTGCAACATACTCATCTTGCATATATTCAGATGTTGATCCTCGAATGAAAAGAGCAGGGATACTGCATCTATGAACCCAGGAGTTGTATTCCCAGTTTGAAATGTTGCCTTTTATCAAGGAGTCTCTTAAAATCATTAAAGGGATCTTAGATTTATATCTGTATTTTCCTGTTTTTTCGTCTTTGTATTTGACCAAAGTGGTTAATAAAAACTGCTGAACAGCATGTCTCTTCTCTATCGACTGCAATAATTCAAGACATTGTTTTTGAGTACTGATTTCTGGAGAGTTGACTATCTTTAGGAGCTGTGTGGCATATTTAGGAAAAGATGCTAGTGGAAAAGTAGCAACTGGTATATTATCTATTGAACAAAGCATAGAGTATAAAGATGGCTTTCTTATGCAACTTGCCATAGCAACTTTGGCACCCATAGAATGCCCAACAACAATGGGTTTTCGGTTTTCAAAGTGCATTTTATTGATCCATCTTTCCAAGTCAGCAGCCATTGAGCAGTAATCGTGTCTGGAGATATGAGGAGAGGCTCCGTGGTTTCTTAAGTCCAATAGATAGATATCTCTTTTCAAAGATCCCAGCAGGTACTTTGACATGGATCTGTTGGAAACTCTGGACCCAAACAGTCCATGCAAAACTATTATTGGTGAATCTTTTACATTATGTTTTCCTTCGTACAGCATGGCTTCATAAGCCAAATCAACAGTAGGTAAGTCATCTGATAATAAATCCTTATTTAAAACCTCCGTGGAGCCAAACATCCCCGTCTGATAGTTAGACTGGAAGTTATTGTTGTGATTTACAAATAATGGTCCTTCGCCCTTCTCTAGGTCATTGTTTGGGCATTTAGTATGACTATCGTTGTTTTCTTCTTCAAATACTCTAAATGATTTGTGGAAAAATCTTGGTTTTCTTAATAAACTTGTGTGATGAGTTTTAACCAGAGAGTTTCTTAAACGAACCAATGGGAAGTAGCCTGACATGAAATGATATGTGATCTGAAATTTGACGGGTTTACGCTTTTTTGTTATTCAACGGTATTGTATTTTGTGTTTTTACTAAAGATACAGTTTGAGTAACTGTCGGCTGTACCACTCAATCTGCCTGCTCACCAATCTCTTGTTATCCAATTTCCTTCCCCTCCATTCGTGGAACATCAATCTCGCAGTACGATGTTTCGGATATAAACATGTCAGTGCTTTCAAATTTGTTTAATCAATTGCACAACATATATAAGGTAATTATATTCATTAGTCACATAGCCACAATAAACAAGTTTGTTTTTAGAAAATTTGAATTTCTCACACTTTTTATAAAAATGTCCTATATTTAGTCATTGTTGTTCAGATCGACGATTTTGGTCTTCTTTTGGATGTTTCCTGTCATGATGACTAATGATCTATATGTCACCAAGCAGTCTGAGTTGCTTTTGTGAAAGACCACTTGTTTTATTTTGCTTTTGCAAATTTTGGGGTTAATGTTAAATATTTCAAAGAGAGAGTATTTTTTTGTTGGATCACCACTGATCTTTTCTTTTTCAGTATGAGAATTATTTGAGGTTGAAAAAGAATGGCCTTGTTCCAGCGTGCTGTTGGTATTTTGGGGAAAACATGTGTTCAAACGCATTTTCTTCATTGATTGGACAGATAAGTTTTTATTTAAGCTATTTTTATTAATATATCTGCTATCACCGCGTTTATTTGTATAGCTATCAATTACCAACTTTTCCATATATTTTAAATTAGAATTTGATTGTTCCTCCATTTCTTCAAACAAGCCGAAGGAGCTAGATAAAATTAAAGAAATATCACTAACTGAACTCCAAAAATTATTTGTTGGTTGAGCTTTAAAATTTTTTTTGTTTTTGTTTAATATTGCTTCATTGCATTTTATTTCAAATTCTTGAATGCATTTATGCGTAACAGAATATTTTCCCCAATAATTTTTGTTAAGTTTGTCTAATGGCGATAAAGATCTGCAAGACATTGAAATATTTTTTAGTTTTTGTTTATATGCTTTACATTTTTCTTTTGTAAAATTTATAAACAATTCTAATGAATTAAGTTCACAAGAAGTAATGATAAGCTCATCAAACAATGAATATATTCTTATTAATAACTCATTTGACCTTAAAATTTCACTTATATTCAAAAATTTAAAAATAATTATGATGTAAGTATGTAAAAATAAGTTTACATCTTGTTTCTGGTAATTATCTTTAAACACTTTTTCATAGATGTGACTTATCATGCTGAAAATTTCCAATAACTTGAAATAAAAGCAATTTGTCATTAATATGGAATAATCCATTTTTTCGTATGTGTTTCCTATAGAACTCAATAAAGATTGGTCATAGCTTTCATCTTGGTTCCTAGGATAACAATTTATTGTATAATTTAAATTTTTTATTAAATCTGAAGGTAATTTTATAAATACAGGTAGCCAATCAAAGTATTCTTTTTTTTCTATACTAAACTGGAAAACTTTTTTAAAAAGATGTTGTTGTTTTAAACTTTGTAGTTCTTTAAATCTCTTGCTGTATTGCAGTAAAGATTTTACTCTAGCAAATGGTCTCAAATTCAAATAATTAATCAGCTCGTCTTTTATAAAACTGTCACACATTAATAACAAACTTTTTATGTCGCATTTGTTAATACTACCATTTAAGATCAAATCTACAATAGATCCTAATTTATCAATATTTCTATATACTTCAATTAAATCCAAAAGCTCGTTGACAATACTTTCCTTCTTGATTTTGATGGAGTAATCTAATTTTGTATTTTTAGATTCTTCATAATTTTTAATTTTTGTAATCAAATATTTCAATTCATCAAATAAATTCTTATGTCCTTCTTGACAGTATTGCTTTATATTCTCAGATTGCAGAATATCTTGAAAACTGTTCAATGCATTATTCGTTTCAACTGTTGTCACATCATTTTCAAAAAAAACTTTACCGTGAATTGAATAGTCATTAGATATGTCTAAAATATTGCTACTACAACAAATTAATGAAAACTCTTCTTTGCTATATAGTTCAACCGCGTTTTCAAAAAACGAACCTCTTTGTTTATCTAGAGCAGTGTGTATAATAACGGACTGTTTTTCAACTCCAAAAATTTCTGATGTGAGAAGCCAAGATAAATTTGCGGTTTGATTTAAAGTTCTAACAATATTTTTTTGTTTTTTATAATATTCCTCAAATCCTTTTTCTTTATTGGTTGAATATGTTATTTCACTGCTTGTTTGAAGTTCTTGTGAATCAAAATTACAGAATTTAATATTATTTTGTATGGGAAAACTTTTTTCATTAGCAGATGGCCTAAAGTACTGATGAGTTTCACTTCTTGAAGAAATTGACAATGGATGAAAAAATGTTGAACAGTTCAACTCGCTGGACTTAGTTGTCATATTTAGGGGATTTGTGTTGTTAGAAGATGTTTCCATGCTTTAAGCTTCACTGCATAAAAAGTATAAAGTTAACTGGTAATTTCAAAGTTATATATTGCAATATCAATCAAATGCTCAATTTTAGTTATTGGATTAGTTTATTTTTATTGAGAGTTGTCCAACGCATTAGTTTGTGAATATATTTTTAAATTTAAAAGCACAAAGATAGTGAATTGATTAAACGTTTTCGTTAGGATAATGCTTATATCCGATTTTGCATTTATTCACTAACTGAAACTTCAGACTACATATTTTATAGAGCTGAAAAACATGGGTAGAAAAGAATGCTACTATACTTTGTAAGTTGTTTAACAATATGTTATTATTGTTAAATAGTTTTTGGTTGCTTGTTTAAAAAAAAGATATAAATAAATTACTTTATATTATTTGTTTAATCGAATAAACCGAAACCCATGTCATCATCGGATTCTTCTTCTTCTTCAGCTGGAGCTTCTTCTTCAGCAGCTTCAGTAGAGGCAGAGGCAGAAGCAGCTGGAGCAGAAGATTGCAAAGCAGCTAACTTAGTTGGGTCGTTTAAGACTTCAACTAATTCTTCAATTTCTGGGTAGGTGTAGTCAGCAGCAACGGCAACGGCTAATAAGTCCTTGTAGTTGTTGATGATTTGGTGACCAACAGCTGGAACAGTTGGGTAACCAGCACCTAAGGAAACAGCAGTGATGGTGGCAATAGCAGAAACAAAGTGACTGACTAATTCGTCATCAGTGATGTCCAAAATTTCGGAACCGAAAGTTTGACCGTTGTCGTAAACTTGAACGATAGTTAAACCAAAAGTAAATGGAGAAATTTCTAACAAGTTTAACAAGGCAGCTTCGGAAGCACCAACCTTACGGCCGGCTTCAACAACCTTAACGTCGGAAACAATTTCAATGGTACCTCTGGCAATCTTGGTTGGGACACCTAAAGCTTGGAAAAAAGAGGTTTTACCTGGTTCCATACCGGTGTTAACGGCTTGAACCCAAATGTCTTCTGGAGCAATGGCACCGGCCTTAGCTGGGGCAGCGACCTTGTTGTCCAAAATAACATCCTTGATTTCAGATAAAGATTCGTTAGTGAAAATGAAACCGACGTTACCTTTAACGAAAGGTAACAACTTTTCAAATTCTGGGTTTTCAGATAGGAAACCTCTGATGGCTCTTCTAACCATAGTGTTCTTACCCATCAAGACGACAGCCTTGTTTCTCAAGATCTTTCTGACTTGATGCATTTGTTGAGAAGAAACATTGTCGACACCAACGATGAAGACAGACTTGAATTCTTCTAATAATTCTTGTAACTTAACAAAGTATTCGGCTTTTTTTTCTCTGACACCTCCCATTTCTGTATTAATATTACGATAGGTTGTTTAAAGGTTTTACTAGGGTTTGTAAGTATCTCTCTCTTTGTTAATATGCCTTATTCAACTACCACATAAATTTATTTGTTCACTCAAACTTTGAGCTTTTAGTTCCGCTTTGGGATGTGCATTTTTTGCTTTACCAGAGCTGAAGAAAAAAAATATTTTTCAGAAAAAAAAAATCATTCTTGATAAAAATTTAAAAATCTCCAAAAACAGTAAAAATAAAAAATGGTAGAACACAAAAAAATGTAACAAAAAAATGTCTTCCTCGAAAGCAAAAAATGAGAAGCTGTTTTTCAAAGACCTGTGTGACCTACAAAAACAGTACAAACGCAAAAGAGATATGGTTAATGGGACACGCTGCTATTTCAAAAGCAAAATATGTCCTTGCTAAGAGGTTTGTTTGAGCTTGTAATTTAAAATTTTTCTCAATAATCGGAATTAAGCCGACCTTTGAAGCTGAGCTTTTTTGACTTCTGCTGCGGTGGTTTGACTTCTGTCAAAAAAATACTTGACTTCTGTTTTGTAGTTTTTACTTCTGTCATTTGAGTTGGCAAAAAAAAAAAAAAAAGACAAGCATTTCTTTTTTTTGATGTTTCACGTGCCTGCAAGATGATTAATATGACTAAAAACAGAAAAACAGTGAATAAATTTTTTGTTCACATACTATTGTTGCTGTATATATACCTACGTTTAGAAATGTTAGAGTTTTTCTGAGAATGAGAGAAAACCAAAAGCAATCATCTGTCCTTCATCCTACATGTTGTCAAATGCATTGAAAACCTCTTTTGGTTTTTCCAAAAAGAGTACAACTGCGACTTTAACGGCTTTCTACCATGTCTTGTCAGGTAAAGATTTAGCCAAAAGCATGAGAGTAGACTTGGCTGAAAAAATTGCTTTGATTAAAGAGCAACATCCAAAGTTCAACCCAAATCTGAAGATTTTGCAAATTGGAACTAGATCAGACTCTTCAACCTATGTAAAAGCTAAATTAAAAGCCTCTACCGAGTCAGGAGTTGCTTGTACTGTTGAAAAGTTACCCGAAAACATCTCAGAAGTAGAATTGTTAAGTAGAATTGAAGAAATCAACGACGATGATGCAATTCATGGCTTATTGATTCAACTACCATTGCCAATTCATTTAGACGAAACCTTAATTACCAACTCTGTTTCTCCATTTAAGGATGTTGATGGTTTCCACAGATATAATGTTGGTGAATTGTCCAAAAGAGGTGGTAAACCATATTTCATTCCATGCACACCAAATGGTGTTATGAGACTATTAGAAGAAACTAAAATTCCTTTAAAGGGTATGAACGCTGTTGTAATCGGTAGATCCGACATTGTTGGTACTCCAGTTTCATCTCTGTTAAAACAAAAAGACTGTACTGTAACAACTGTTCATAGACACACGAAAAACGTTTCAGAAGTGATTAGAAATGCAGACATTGTTGTTGCCGCATGTGGAGTTCCAAACTTTGTTAAAGGAGATTGGTTGAAGGAAGGTTCTATTGTAATCGATGTTGGTATCAACTATATTCCAGATGCCACTAAAAAATCTGGTAAGAGATTGGTGGGTGATGTTGATTACGAGACCTGCAAAGAAAAAGCCTCTTTTATAAGTCCAGTTCCAGGTGGTGTTGGACCAATGACTGTTGGCATGCTAACTAAAAACGTATATGAAGCTGCTGTGAAAGCGTTTAAAGAAGAAACAAAGCTACCAGAAATTCATCCTGTTAAAATTGATACCAGTTTCCCTGTTCCTTCTGATATTGAGATTTCCAGACAGCATACGCCAAAGCCTATAGGTTCCATTGCTAGTGAATTGAACCTAAAAAACTCAGAAGTTGAGTATCATGGTCACTATTTGGCAAAGGTTAATCCAAAGGTTTTGAATAGATTGGAAGCCGACAGAAACCCAGGAAAATATGTTTTAGTTGGCGGTGTTACTCCAACTGCTTTTGGTGAAGGAAAATCCACCATCTGTATTTCCTTAGCTTCTTCTCTGTATGCTCACTTGAATAAACCAACCATCGCCAATGTTAGACAGCCATCCTTGGGGCCATCTTTCGGTGTCAAAGGTACTGCCTCCGGTGCTGGTAGATCTTTGGTTGTTCCTGTTGATACTTTTACTCTGCAATTGAACGATATTCATTTAATCTCTATTGCCAATAACTTGTTAGCAGCTGCAATTGATACTAGAATGTTCCATGAAACTACTACAAAGAATGACAATACTTTTTACAAAAGATTGGTTCCAGCCAAAGGCGGAAAGAGAGTATTCACTAAATCTCAATTGTTGAGATTGGAAAAATTAGGAATTAGTAAAACCAATCCTGATGATTTGACCGCAGAAGAAATTTCCAAGTTTGCTAAGCTCAGAATTGATCCAGACACTATCACTATCAAGAGAGTTGTTGATGTTAATGATAGAATGTTGAGAGAAATTACCATCGGTCAATCCAAGACTGAAAAGGGCATTACTAGAACCACTGGTTTTGATATTGCAGTTGCTTCTGAGTTGATGGCTATTTTAGCTTTATCCAATGACTTGCAAGATATGAGAAAGAGAATTGGTAGAATGGTCGTTGGTTTTAACTTTGAAGGAGCTGCTATTACTGCTGAAGATATTGGAGCTGCTGGAGCAGTTACTTCTCTGCTTGTTGATGCCATAAAGCCAAACTTAATGCAAACCTTGGAGGGAACTCCTGTCATGGTTCACGCTGGGCCATTTGCAAACATTTCCATTGGTGCCTCTTCCATCATCGCGGACAGAATAGGTTTGAGATTAGTAGGTCCACACAAATCATCCAAAGACCAGAATGAAGGTGGCTATGTTGTCACTGAAGCTGGGTTTGACTTCACTATGGGAGGTGAAAGATTTATGAATATCAAATGTAGAAACTCTGGTTTATCTCCAGATTGTGTTGTTATTGTTTCAACTGTCAAGGCTATGAAGTCTCACGGTGGAGCCCCAGAATGTAAGCCTGGTCAGCAACTACCACTTGAGTACCTTGAAGAGAATGTTGGGTTTGTTGAAAAAGGTGTCTGTAACTTACAAAAACAAATTGCCAATGCCAAGCAATATGGTGTTCCGGTTGTTGTTGCTATTAACAAGTATGCCACTGACACTCCAGCGGAAATCGAAGCTATTAGAAAGGCTTCTATGGAAGCCGGTGCTTTTGATGCCGTCACCTCAGATCCTTGGGCTCAAGGTGGTGCTGGATCCGTTGCTTTATCAAAAGCTGTGATTGAAGCTTGCAAACAGCCAAAAGACTTCAAACTTTTGTATGATGTTAACTCCTCTGTTGAAGAAAAACTTGAAACTATTGTTCAGAAGATGTATGGTGGTGCTGAAATCGAATTATCAGACATGGCTAAGCAGAAAATTGAAATGTACAAGAAACAAGGGTTCGGCCACTTGCCTATATGTATTGCTAAAACCCAGTATTCCCTGTCACATGATCCGCTGTTGAAGGGTGTTCCAACAGGTTTCAAGTTTCCTATAAGAGACGTTAGAGCTTCCATTGGTGCTGGTTACTTGTATGCTTTGGCTGGTGACATTCAAACCATTCCAGGTTTGCCAACAGCTCCAGGCTATTTGAAAGTTGACGTTGATGAAAACGGAGTTGTCGATGGTTTGTTCTAATATTTGGACATCCAAAACCAAAAAATCCTTTATATAAAATCATAACTAGCCTTAATATTCTTGATTGATAGCGTGTTGAAGAACTAGCTGGAGGATGGGCTGAATGTTTATCTCCGATCCTACATTGCTTTTTTCAAATCCTTCTTGTGCTGCTTCTTCAGCCAGAAAGGCCATTTTTGTGCTGCTACTGGAAAGGACCAAGTTGCCATTTCCCAACTTATATGTGGATAGAACTAGTATAAAGAACCTTTCATACGTATTCAGCTTTATTTTAAGAATTGTGATTGCTTTGCCTCAGTTGATTTGAAGGTAAAAGATGGAGGCAAATGGAAACACTGGAAGAGAAAAGCCGACTGAAATAGCAGTTACAGCAGTGACAGGAAGCAAATGTGAAAGCAAAGACTGTTTTTGCAACACGTCAAATAATAACAGCACCAATCCTGTATGCAACCTTTTTCCCTTAATTCAAACGTGCCAGTTTGACCCTTTCAGTGACAACTTTATTCCAATATTTCACGACAATATTAAGAGAAACGAAAACTTATTTATTAACTGGTAACTGCAGGACAGTTAAGCTTCCAGAATTCATGGAGAGTTGACTCGAGGATGTTTATGCATCTGTGAAGCTATATACAATAAATATACAAATTGAAACGAAAACTCAAAAATAACCAAACACACCCCTTTGGCGCTAGGTCGTCGTTTTATTTTTAATTCAAAGATTTTGACAGAAGTGTTATATAAAAAGATTACTTAAAATATATTTATTCCTTGGTTAAAGCATCTTGCTTTTCAACTTGTCTTTGAGCTCTTCTTTCTCTTAAAGCTCTGTTCTTGATTCTTCTAGCTTCGGCTTCTTCCTTCAAAGCGTTTTCTCTGGAAGCATCAGCCTTAGCTTGGATGATGTGTTCAACTAAAGCTCTCTTGTGCTTGAAAGCGTTACCCTTGGCAGATTTGTATAAAGTGTGGTATAAGTGCTTGTCAATCTTACCAGCATCTCTGTATTTAGACAATAATCTTCTCAAGACTCTCAATCTTCTGATCCAGACAACTTGGGATGGTAATCTGGCTTCTCTGGTACCTTTTCTCTTACCGAAACCAGTGTGTCTACCAGATCTCTTGGAAGCTAACATAACTCTAGCTCTGGATCTAGAGTGGATAGTTTCTGGTTTCTTGATAATAACTTGGTTCTTGATCAATTTTCTGATAGCTTGTCTGGAAGAGGCTTCCTTGATTTCGGAAACAGCGGATGGGTCCATCCAAATTTTTCTCTTACCAACACCAGCGACAGCAGAAGCAAGTCTCTTTTGAGTTCTTAAAGTAGCCCTGTTTCAAATATTAATTGTCTTTTCAAATATCACATAATAAAAATAAACTTGTTAGTAAAACATTATTCTCTTTTCCCACAATCTTTTGACTTTAGACTAGATTCATGCTGAAAAATAAGGTTATAACCTTCAAACTGGCAAATCAACCAATTTTTACTGCGCTGCAAACCATATCGGTTTTAAGTTCTTTCAATCGTACACTCACCACAGTTTCTTGCCATCAACCATAAACTTCTTAATGCTATTTGCAACAGAAATTACCATAAAACTCTCTTCTAAAAACCATTCTTACGGTTCTCCAAGTAAGCTTAATAGCTTCAATACTGTTTCCTTAGATCAAAGCATTCTTTGATTTGATCCTCACGCAGTACCATGTCAGTCCGTATCCTCTATTTGCTTGACATTTGGCTCATTTCTCCTTTTAACTAAGTGACCACTTCAGCAATGCATCTAATTCAAAATCAAGTGATTGAAATACTTATTCATCACACTATTAGTTTTCACGCCTTCTACATACATTTTTCCCTATGTTATTTTGGTGGTTGTTAATGCCTTTCTTTAACAGTATCTTTTAGCTATTCAATGTAATTGCCAATTCTCCTACAGTAATGGTTAGTAATTTGTTACCTCTAGCCATCCTTTCCGAATCCTCACATTACTCAGTATTGAAAAAAAGGAGTTTTTTTTCTTGCTTTTTAAATTTTTTTTTTTTTGAAATAGACGAATATCAAAAAAATAAGGCGCAAAGTTAGTACCAACATGTCTGTTCGGATATATGGTAAAATTGCTGATATTGAAGCTCGATAAAAAAACCCCCACCCATTTTCAAAAATATTTTTTGTTACACAAAAAGGCATAGTTTTGAGAGAAAAGCAGAAACACAATTAATTTCTTTTTAAGACGTCATCTGCTGTCACACTAAATCAATTTCCTATTTTGGACATTTGATATTGCCTGTTTAATTCTTTTTTCTGCTGCTAGTTAAGATCTTCGTAATGCAATCAGTGATATGGTTGGAGGAAAAGAGGAAGTTAAGAAAAACCCAAGATACTCATATCAATCTACATTAAGACCTATTTCTTCATAATGGCTAAATCATTAAGATCTAAATCATCTCACAAAGCTAAGAGATTCAGAAGACACAATCTGGAATACCAATCACACGTAGATAAAAGAGCTAGCAGAATTACTGAAAAGGCTATTGAAAACTATATTAAAAACCAAATAAAACTTGCGAGAGAGGGAGGAGACACAGAATCCACCGATGAAGAGCTTAAAGTTCAATTTCAAGCAAAAGCAGAAGAACTATATAAAAAGAAAGCCTTGAAGAAGGATGCCGACGGTGATATGACCATGGATCAAAACGAGGCCGAAGAAAAAAACGAAGCCAAGGATAATAAAGAAGAAAATGGTGTCAGTACCTCAGGATGGCGTAATGCCAGACATCTAAACTATAGAAGAGCCAAAAAGGAAAAAACCAATAAGAAGAAGGGTTCTTTTATGAGATTTTAGGTGTACGAGCGTTTTTATAAACCAATGATCATTTCACCGAGTTATATAAAGTTCGAACTTAAACAAAACAGATATTTGTAAGGAACAATAAAGTCTATTTGCTGGGCTGTATCGTTGTAGAGCTGCCAGAAGGATATTTTCCTTTGTTTGTATCTTTTTACCTGGCTACTATCCATGCTTTCTTGCTTGTATGGTTTGTGTGCTTATCGCCGATAAACCCTTCTCATCTGATTTTTCACGTACTGCAAATACGGCTGTTCTTGCAGAAGTTTCAGGCTTTTACGCAACTGGAGAAGCACAAAAGGAGAAGTGAGTTATGAGCCCTGAAAATTTAACAAGTCTGTGTTTGAGAAAGTGTTCTGATCCTTGTTATAGTTGACTTTTTTGCTTATATATACAATGTTTTCAAAGAAAGGAAAAAAGCCACCGTTATCAGGGTCTTCCTGTTCATTGAATAAAGAAAACATTACCACAACCTATTTCTCATCAAGCCAGTTAGAACTGAGTTCGTTACCTAAAATATTGGTTAATTCGACAACTTTCATGCTAAATAACGAGGAAGAGCCAGATTTGGATGCATCTGCTGTTGAATTCAGTGACGAAGACAGTGATGACAAATCAGAGGGTGGCTTTATTGAAGGATACAGATACGAACATAAAAATCTAATGTCTCTTAATCCTTCGCCAATACCAATCAAGACTGAAGTTAAAGGGGGAAAAACAGAAGTATCTGGTTCTTTGTATTTTAGAGCAGCAAGTGTAAGTAGCAGTGGAAAACTTTCTGGCTCCAAACGTGTCTCCAGTGCTGTCACCTATTCATCTGTAAGAAAAACTACAACCTCTGTCTCTGTTGTGTCAGTTTCTCCCGAAAATAATGCTGTTCAAATAAGCAGTTTCACAAGACGAAAATCATCAGTTTCAAGAATGCCTTTTAGCAAACCAATGACCCCATTTAAAGTGTTGCATTTAGAGAGAGAGCACGAAAACGAGGCAGCGGTTTTTGATACCGACTCGATCAGTGAAGATGTGCTAGATTTGAATGTTGAAGATGAAGGGTTATTTCGATTAGAAAGTTCCAATAAGGAAGCATCTGTATTAGATTCCTTACAACTAGAAAGTACGAAAGTCAAAAAGCAAGTTAACGATTTCCATCCAATCAAAATGTTGGGTGAAGGAGCTTATGGGAAAGTGATTCTGGTTAAAGAAAAGTCAAATGGGAAATTATTTGCCATCAAACAGATGTGCAAAGCAGAAATTTTAATCATGTCTGATGAATTAAATCAAAAGAGAAACAATTCAAAATCTCCTAAAATGAAGCAAGTTGAAAGAACATTTGCTGAGAGAAATATTTTGAAAGAAATTGACCATCCAAATATTGTAAAGTTGTTCTACAGTTTTCATGACAGTGATAAGCTCTATTTGGTTTTACAGTTCATTCCAGGAGGTGAATTGTTTTTCCACCTCAACAAGTTGACAAGATTTAATGAGACCGTGGCAAGCTTCTATACTTTGGAAATTTCACTAGCTATAAAATTTTTACATGATAAAGGAATAGTTTATAGAGATCTGAAACCTGAAAACTGTCTTCTAAACGAGAAGGGTCATCTGGTGTTGACAGATTTTGGGTTGAGCAAAAGGTCTGAAGATGATCGACTGTACTCTTACTGCGGAACACCTGAGTATGCTGCTCCGGAGTTATTGTCCTCAGAAAACACTGGGTATAACAAGTCAGTGGATTGGTACAGTGTTGGATGTGTGCTTTATGATATGTTAACCTCTAAGCCTCCTTATGAAGGTAGTAATCCTATTCTCATTTTGCAGAAAATAAATAAGGATCCAAAGAAGCTATGGCCAAATTTTGCTCCTTATTTGTCCAGTGACATGAAAGACTTTTTAGCTGGCGTACTAAACAGAGATTCCTCAAAAAGATGGGATGTTGATAAGTTATGGGATGAGAGATATGCGCCAAAAGATGAGAAAGATAAGCGTAGAAAAAGAAAAAAACAAAAATCAGATACAAAAACAAGTTATTATAAGCAACACAACATTTTTAGAACATTGGATTGGGACAAGTTGTCAAAGGCTGAATATCAGCGGACAACATTTGGGCCTATTGTGCCTATTATAACAGATATTAATTTAGCGGAGAACTTTGATCATGAGTTCACAAATAGAGATTTAAAAGACATAATATCAGCGGAAGACGTTGGCAGTATAAAGCAAAGCCCCGAAAATAACATATTGTTTCAAGGATTCAGCTATGAGGCAGGCACCAGTTTCCTAGATAAATACATGGGATGATCTATTTATTTATTAGAACCACACTTTTTTATAATTATTCTTTTACTGTTATTTTTTTTGCTAGTGCTGGCGTAGAAGCTGTTGTTGGTATCAGCACTGGTACTCCTATTAGCACTGTCACTGGTTTATCTGATATCCCAATTATTACACAGAAAAACAGTCGTGATGTTAGTTGGTCAACTGTATTCATTGGAGAATGATATACTTCAAAACAACATTTAAAAGAAAAAAAAGGCCCTATTTTGATTGAGTACAGTTCCAAACAGCTCAATAATTTTATGAAGATATTGTATTGGTAGGGAATTGTCAGTCCTTATGGCACATAGTATTACACAACCGCTTCTAAATCTTCATGGTTTAATGTCAAGCTCTGCCAGGATGGCGGGTCAAATTAAAGAAATTAATCTAGAATTTTTTAACTTAGCTTGATGTTTATATCAATTATTCTCTCTTTTAATATAGATATGAGTTTATGGTTATAGTTATATGATTCCACTCTCAGAGAGATGGGCCTCTTAGCTGAGATGAGCTATGGCTGATTTATATGTTCGCTACCATACTTTTCCTGAATAGTAGCAGCCTTTTGAACCAAAATCCAGATCGTAATATGAACAATAATCCCAAAAGGGAGGCATACATTGTTTACAAAAGGAAGGAAAACACACAAAATAGACAAAATAAAGGCATTGATCCAATATAATTTACTATAAACAAAAATTTGAGATGTTTTTGAACCAAAGTTTCCTATCTTTGAGCATGCTAGTACTCTGGAAACCATAACATCTATAGTTGCTCGTGTCTAAGTCACGTGCTATTTTGTTCAGATGTGTCTTCTTCTGCTGAGTGAAAATTTTTGTTTTTGTGAACCCTTTCAAGAGATATAAGTGTATAAGATGGCTGATAGCCCCACCGAGATTGTTGTAGAAGCATCACGACGTCATTTTCGTGAGAAAAGCCTATATACTGAAGATAGACCGTGAATAGAAGTTTCGAAGATTGAGGAAAACAGAACTTTATTTTGTCAATTACCAAAACTAGTCTCGTATAAGTGGAGCATCGTTAACTGCCATTTAGAGCAAACTTTATAAGCACAACGAAAATGTCAAACGTTGGAAAATCTGAGGATAATGAACTTAATCATAAAACCACCTTTAAAACACCTCCATTGCCCCAGCAATCTCAATTTTCCCAGCAGCAATATTACTATTACTATCCGCCGCAGGTAGAGCAGAATGAGCAGCAATTGAGACCACCAAACAGCCAAAACAGCAATTTGGTGTCGCCTGGACAGTTTGCTTATATGCCAGTATCCCCACAACAATCAAACTATCCGCAAAAGAAAAACTCCAATGGGAAAAACCATTCATCTCCTGTTCCAAATACCCACCCAGGTTATTATTTTCCGCAGCAGCCCATAATGTGCCAGTATTCTCCGCAGCCCCAGTATTATATGAATTATTCACCAAACAAAAGTCCTTATAAAGGTTCACCATACAAAAGCAAAAACCAACAATCACCTAGAAAGCAAAAGTTGAGTAAAGCACCTAGATTGGATCAAAGTCCCAACAGTAATAGCACAGCCCCTGCTTTTATTAAAGCTCCTACAAAATCCAAGAAATATGGCAGTCCAAATAAAAACACGGATGTATCAAGAATGGCACCTTTAACCTCAAATACCAATATCAAAAAAAAATTTATTAAAGTTGAAATTAGCAGTTACCAAGAGTTTCTAAATAAACTTGATGTTGACGAGAGCAATGATCATTCCACTGAGCACGAGTTTGTGGCAAAGATCAATTCATTGAACTGTTTGCAAAGTACTTGCTTAAAACTTTTGAAAGAGCCTGTTTTCGACATTCTTTATGTCTTAAAGGCAAAAGACTTTTTTGGAGGAGCAAATTCTTTCAAAAATAGCAAAAATACTAACTCTGCGCTCAGTATTGACAAGCTCACTTCAGACATTAATATAGGCAACGATAGTAGCAGCTATTTCTACAAATTCAATCAACAGGTACTTAGTTCAGACTATATTCCAAGTACTCGTTTAGATGAGGTCTTACATATCATTAATGGTACTTGCATACCTACCACTGAAGAACCTTCGAATAGGGAAGCTGAAGAGAAAGCGCAGAATGCAGTTTCAGCAAATATAAAAGCCGACACTAGCACTTTATCTGAGTCAAATACAACGGGAACATCTGGACGAATGGTAGTTTTGAATAAGAACACTAACTTCTTTGTTTCATCCCGAAACGGAATCAACAGCCAATCAGGCAATGGCGATAGACATTCAAATCAACAACGACAGGAAACTGCAATGATGAAGAGAAGTTTAAAATCAAATAACAGTCTATTGCCAAGAGAAGAACAATCAAAAAAAACATCAAAGAACTCCACGAACTTATTGGGAGACATAGGAGAATTTAGTGTTTCAAAATCTAATGGTTCAAGTAACTTCAACAAATTGATTGAAACATCGCCAAAGAAGTTGATGTTGCAAACCAAAAGCAAGTTAGGTCATATACCAAATACTGTCAGTGGCACAAGATCCAGGAATCTGTTATCTAAAAACAATTTGGTTTTAAAATTAGAGCCTAATGATCAAGATTATGGCAACGAGGATGAAAACTCTAATTCAAACGACGAAGCATCTTTGTCAGCTGATTACACAGGAACGACAGATATGAATGATTCTAGTTTTATTATATCACACAGCAAAGAAAGAGCCCATAACAAAAAACTTCGAAACTTGCAAAACACAAGTGTAAACAGTAACAATAATGTCTCTGCTATGGATTTGAGTTTTGATGGGAAAGCTATGAACAAATCGGATTTGTTTAAACTAATAGATTCCTTTGAATTTTAGAAAATTTTGGCTAAAACCGTGCTGAGGTCTTTGGTAAAAGGGAAAAATCTAAATACATATATACATGAGGTGAAGGCAGTATGACTTTATAATAGCTCTTAAAAGGCACTAATATCTGGTTACGGCAAATCCTGGTGCAATCTTTCTAGCTAACTTGAACTCTTTGATAACCTCTTCTTTCAAAAATCTATTAACACTTTTATTATCTTCTTCTATTATATTCATCAAAAGGCTTTTTTTATAGTCATCAACATCGTCTTTGGTTACCTCAGTTTCTTCCATTTCGGTCAATCCAATTCTCTGTCCAACTTCGGGCAAGATCCCCATATCTTCAATGTATTTATTCAACTTATTTTCGATGTACTTTGGTTCAACTTCGAGCAATTCCACACTCAACAATTCTTTATTGTCCAGTAAATGACTTGCAATAGTTTTGTTGACCGGCAATAATTGAATCTGGTGTAGTTTACCATTCTTTATACCCAAAACATCGCAGATGACATGCTTCTTGGTGTGAGGCATGTCTATGAGAGATCTTCTTAAAGATACTTTGTAGTATAAAGTATTTATTTTTAAATTATGCAATAAAGATTTTGTGATAACTGAGCCAGCAGACATTTTAAAAAGCAATACAGGTATGAACTTGGGCTTGGTTTGGTGTTTCTTCTATCTGCTCATTTTCTCAGCAGCCATTTTGTTATAGTAAGGAAAAAATTTTCACCTTCACGGTTTGCAGGCCCTTCTTCTTTGGTAACAGCCATATTGGAAATTCACAAATATTGCACGTGACACGACAAGGCGCGTTTAAATGCCAGCTGCCTCTTGTAAGCAACGGTTCTGTAATCATAAAAGCAAATAGCTTAAAGACCGTGTCACCACATACATTGATTACCCTCGTTTTGCTGGATATAATTGTTCATTGATGCTTGTTAAAGGCAAAGTGTTTAATGACAGTATAAGGGCTTTGAGGTCCGAAAAGGTATTGATCATCTTGGATATTCAAAATATTTCACGAGATCTATTGGATCTTATTTATGATTTGTTAGCTGACTGCAGTTTAAAGGTCAGCGTGGTTTATGCAAACAAGATTTATAACATCTTGACCGTTTACTTTTTAATAAAAACTGTAAATGAGAAGCCAGTTGAAGGGAAACCTTTGTCTATTTTAAAAACTCTGGATTTTGTCAATGAGGAAATCTTTGCAAATGAAACATATATTATTGATCAGAAATACGAAGTTATTGTTGTGACCGATGAAGAAAACATTAATAGTGAAGTTGAGATTGCATACAAATCAAGACTTGATGCTATAAATTTAACCATGAAAGCTAGAAAAGGGGTAGCGGAAGCTGCTCCTGCCGGGGAGGTTTTTTTTACTTGTATTCTATTCAACATCTCAGATAATAACAGACTTTTATCAATATATTCGACAATATACAAGAACCAAGGATTATTTTCAATATTTAGAAATAAGTCTTCGAGTAACAATTTTTCTGTTTTGAAAAATACACTGAGCATCCTTCTGTCCAAAATGGCCTTTCAAAATTCAGTTATAACGAAAAATATAGAGCTTTCATTTACACAATTACCTGACATGAAAATTAGTTGTGATATTCACTCTTTGTCAAACACCCTCCAAAGTGGAGGAAGTACAAGTCATAAGCACAAGATTTTTGATTATAACGACCGTGAAGAAAAAGAAATTGTAAATACAAAAATAGCAATAGATCCTAAAACTGCAGAAATCATTCACGCCAACACTATCAAGACATGTTTTGAGCTTTATGACGGATCTTATATTGAGCAAGAAAAGGTACCGGGAATATTTGAAAGGCCAATTATACTGGGGAAAAACGAGGATGTCTCAAATAATCCATTCATGTCTGTTCAAGGATTTGTGACCAAAAACTCCCTAAGCAAGATTGCTGTCTTTGGAAATGTAGGCAGAGCTCTAGAACTCGTGGAAACAAATGATAAATACCAGAATTCTTGTGAATTCATGAAAGTCACAAAACAATTAATGCTTGAAAAGGATTTGGCAATGATTTGCTTGGGCAAATTAACATGGAACGGAGGAGTAAGAAACTATGCTGTTTTTCCAAAAAAACAAAAAGTATTTAACACCTCTTTGCATCAGGAAGATGCAATAAAACTGTTCATAATTGACATGCCATTTAAAGACGAGATAAGAATGTATCCAAAAATTAATGTTAATGAAGCCTACAAGATTTCAGACAGAGAACGAGATCAATATCACGATTTGAAAAAAATGTTTGGTCAAATCTATTCTTCAGGGTCACTAAACTTGGCAAATGAGCTGTCAAATGATTCGGTCACTAAGTTAGACGAAATAATTTCTTCTTGCAATATTGATTTACGATCAAACAGATATCAAATAATTGTAAGAGATGCTATCTTAAGCGCTGCAAACCTAAATGAAACCCTGACAGAAGAGCAAGAAAGACAAAAGGAAGACATAACACTACTAGATCCTAGTTTTAGGTTAGTTGAAGATTTTACCAGAAAGATTCTAATGAATCACAATGATGATTTAAATGTCTTTAGAGATATGAAAGAAGTGTACACTAGGCAAATGCAACATGTAGAAAATAATAAATCAGTCTTTTCCAAAGCAAATAAAAGATCCATTTTGCAAATTGAAACCAACCAAAACAACTCAGTGCTTGATAGTGATTTGCCTGCAAAAAAAAAACTTAAATAATTCTTTATAACCGCTCTGAGCTAGTATCAGCTGCTGTGAAACTTTACTTTTGTATTCCTATACCGACCTGATGACCGTTTTGGGCAAAACCGCGTTTGATAAAAGGTTTTGTCACGTGATCTTACTTTACAAAAATTTTCAATAGGGCTGCGATTCTTCTCTGCGGCACGGAATAGTTAAAGGGAAGGTAGAAGGCAATGATGAGTTTTTAAAGGGAGAAATCAAAATATAAGAACTCTTCATTTGCTCACTAAGAAACTCACCACTGCTAAAACACCAATAATAAGTGGATTTTGAGTTTACAGTTACGTATCAACCATTTGAGAATAAGCTAAAATGGTAGTAATAGTGGCTTCTCTTTTTTTGCCATTCACTCCTCAATTTGAGATAAATGCATCATTTGATGAGACTAGTGCCTTGATAGATTCTGACTTAGTCAAGGATGCTTCTGTTGCAAACAGTTTGCCTTATGACAGTACAGCTAACAACACTGGTAATGTTCCTAGTTTGGCCAAAACAAGTACTTTTGATCTAATGAATAGTGGATTGAATACTCCTGAAGGTGAATATATAGAGCAACATCAATCAGCTACCCCTAATTTTTATGAAGCAGGATTAACAGCAAATGATGCTGCCGAAGGTAGTGGGGTCTTTGATCCCAAGTTGATTTCAGCAAAGCATGAGCAGCTGTCAAAGGATGACCATTTTCAAAGCAACTCGCTTTTGAATCCAGTTGACTTAATTAATCAAAGAATTAAAAAAGGTGATATAAATCAGGCAGAGCAGCAGGGAGCAGGTGCTGAGCACGAGCATAACACTATTTCAGACAATGCTGTTATTGTAAATCCTGACGATCCAGATTTGTTTAACCCTGCTTCTGCTGACACAAAAGATGAATCAGATGCATTCATGAATAGTTTAACTTCAAATGCCAGTACTTACAATATAAATAATGCCAATCCCGTTGCTCCAAAATCCATTGACAGTGTTGCATCACAGGTGAACTATTTGGACCCTGCGGCAAGAAGACCTGTTGGCCACAACTTGACAAACTCAAGTATTCCGATCCAGCAACACATACATCATCCTCATACCCATGGGCAAGGATCGGCTCATCAGCCCCATCCTTTTTCTAATCTTTTAAACACTAATATCGGTAGCTCAGCAAACCTTGATTCTGATTTCAATTCATTAGCTTCTTCAATAAACAGCAGTGCTACAAACTTGAACAGAATGATCTCTGGGAACGATGATTTACAAGAACCTCAACCAAGACTCAATGCTTCTGTGGTTTCAAGAACTGCAGCGGATAACATTGGCGTTCAACATCCACCTTCGTCCTTGTTAAAGCAGGTTTCTCATGTTTTGGCGGCACAACAACAAAAAAACAAGACAGGCAGCACTATCATTACTCCTAGATCAAGAGCGCTGCCATCTGAAGATAAGCATATTGATTCCTCTAGAGATTTGAAAGCTGGTTTGTCAAGTACTACTTCCATGAAGAGAATTCATAGAAAATCAAGTGGTTCTTCTCCACAACCAGCAGGAGAAAAGGTCTCTAGCGCCACTAGTCAAACCTTAGCTAATAATCCGATTTTAGAAATTGATGATTTGTTAGATACAGCCCTTTGCGAAGATGTTGCTACTCCTGCATTATCTGTGTGTAATAGAGCCGCTCACCCTGATGGGACTTTTTCTGATGATGGTGTTGCTTCAAATTACGAAGCTGAAAGAGTTAAAAGAATCCAAGACTCCAAAACGAATGAAGTCCCAAAATTTGGCGGTTATTCAAATGCTGAGTATCTTAAAAAAGCTTTATTAGGAGGTCAACAAAACATTTTTTCTAAGGCAGACTGGACTATTGTACCATCACATAAAATTAACAGTGGTTTAAAGAATGCTATAAACACTGCGATTTTTGAAAAGACATTTAATCAGCCTGTTATCTTTTATGGAACTTTAGGTTTGCCAACTGATGTTTTGCCTCAAGAAGTCTTAGAGAAAGTAACTACCAAAATGAGAAAGGAATTCAATTGTGAAAGTGTAGTTTCAGATGATATTACCTTTAAAGGTGCTTACAAAAACTTTTGTAAAGAAATTTTGTGGCCTACCTTTCACTATCAAATTCCTGATAATCCAAAATCTAAGGCATTTGAAGATCATTCTTGGAACCACTACCAGTTGCTAAACCAAAGATTTGCCGATAAAATTGTAGAAAAGTACAATGATGGAGACACTATTTGGGTTCATGATTATCACTTATTATTAGTTCCTGGAATGGTTAGAGAAAAATTGCCAGACGCAAAAATTGGATTTTCTTTGCACATATCTTTTCCTTCTTCTGAAGTTTTTAGATGTTTTGCTCAAAGAGATTTTATTTTAAAGGGGCTTTTGGGTGCTAACAGTCTGGGTTTCCAAACTGATGAATATGCAAGACATTTTGCTTTAACTTGTAATAGGTTAATGCAGACTGATGGAGATACTGAGGAAGGAATCAAATTTGAGGGTAGAACAATTGAGATATGTTGTGTTCCTATTGGTATTGATGCTTTTGAACTTGAGAAGAAATTGAGAAACTCGGCCGATTTTGATATATTCAAAAGCATCATTAAAGAAAGATGGGCACATAATGATAATAAGAAATTGATTGTTTCTAAAGATCAGTTTGATACTTTAAGAGGTTTAAAAACTAAGTTTATTGCATATGAGAAATTTTTGAGAGACAATCCCTCTTATATTTCAAGAGTTTGTTTTGTTCAAGTCGTTACAGGCTCTACTAAAAAAGATAAATATCTTGAAAAGGAAATTGTTGCTTTGGTAGACAGAATTAACAATTTGTCAACAGATATAACTATGCATCAAAATATTGTTTTGTTAACTCAAGAGTTAACTGAGTTGCAGTACTATGCTTTATTAAGTGAAGCTGATATATTTTGGGTCAATTCTATGAGAGAAGGTATGAACTTGTCATGCCACGAGTTCATAGTTTCTACTTCTGATAAAAACTCCCCATTGATGATCTCAGAATTTACTGGTTCTGCAGAATTGTTCAAAGAAGGCTGTTTATTAACTAATCCTTGGGATATCAAAAGATTAAGTGAAATTATTAAGTTTGCATTTGAGATGACCCCAGAGGAAAAAAGAAGAAGATGGAAAAAAATGATGAAAAAGATTATTATTACTGATAGTGATAATTGGATCATCTCGTCTGTAAAATCGATTAACTCTTCTTGGGATTTGAATATTCAAAGATCTACCTTATTCAACTTGAATTTCCCAGAATGGCAAGAGTCTTATACCAGCTCTACTGGGAAAAATAGATTATTTGTTTTCAAAATTTCTGAACCTCCTACAGCTGATATCTTGAAGATGTTGAATGACTTGTGTAATCTCCCAAATAATGAAGTTTTCGTATTAAATTCTTTTGATAAGTCCATTGTTGAAAGATATTATGCAAGAGTTAACAACTTAAACTTGATTGCTGAAAATGGTGCATTTGTTAGATTGCATGGTTTCTGGTACACGTTAATGGGAGACAATTTATGGAAGAACGAGGTTTTGCCTCTGTTACAAGACAAGTTAGAAAGATTACCAGGTAGTTATATCAAAGCAGGTGAATCTATGTTTAGAATCCACACAGAAAATGCAGAGGATAAAGATAGAGTTAATGATATTGTCGGTGATTTAATTTTGCACATAAACACACTATTTGGTTCTAGAAAAGGAATTCATGCTTACTTTCACAAAAGTATATTGTTTGTTCAACAATTTGGTTTGTCTTTGAGAGCTTTGAAGTTTATTTTTGACTACTATGCTAGTGCAGGATCTTCTCATTTGCATAGAAACTCTTCTTTTAATTTGGCTCCTGGTGAAACACTTGGATCAAAAAACATGTCTAGGGGCAGTTCGGCAAACTCTCCATCTTTGCAGCCAGTCAGATCATTTATTACTGCTTCTACACCATCGAAGGTGCAGCTGCAATTAAAATCAGTTAATAGCAACTCTGAAATTAAAGAGGAGATTTCTTTGAACAGTGACGTAAACCAAGATAAACTAGCCAGCAAGAACACTGATGGTCAGAACAATGGATTCCCAATGAGACCTCACTTGAATACCTTGCAAAGCTTTGAACAACTGAGTTTATTAACAAACGATAATGATTCATTTAACGCTAATGGAAAGGATAACTTGAAAGGTGTTAACAAATTTTCTTTTGCAATGGTTACTGGTTCATCTTCTCCAACCATTGAACCATTGTTTGAATATATTAACAGATTTTCAAATGTTAATATAGCGTACACATATACATGTGTCTATGGAGACCCGTCCTCAACAAATGCTCAACAACACGTTAATGGTATGAACGATCTGATTAAGCTCTTTTCTTCAGTTAACGGTGCTGAAAGCTTAGACAAGAAATGAACTATAAAAAAGATTATATATGATTAGAGAAACAGAAATTTATATTATGAAAGATTAAAAAGGACAAAGCAATGGTTAGTGCCTTCTTTCAATAGTGTCGTATATCAGGCTTGGCTAACTTGGCTATCCTTCCGCTGGATGGAAGTTCCTCAGCCTGTCTGCTCTGCCCTCACATGGCTGACTTATATACGGCTTCAAGGTTGTTTTAACATTTCTTTTTTCATCGGAGTTAACGGTAAATCGACTGAAAAATTGCCAGTAGGATACATCTAAACATATTTGCGTGTGAAAAAATTTTCATCGACTTGCCCAAAGACTTTCAAAGACTATCATCAAACCAACAAGGTCACATTAATCCCCAAAATGGCTAAAAAGAACGTAAAAGGTGGTAAAAAAGGTAGAAGAGGTAAAAATGACAATGATGGTCAAAAAAGAGAACTAATCGTCAAAGATGAAGGTCAAGAATACGCTCAAATTACTAAAATGTTAGGTAACAGTAGGGTTCAAGCCACATGTTTTGATGGTGTTATTAGAATCGCACATATCAGAGGTAACTTGAGAAAAAAAGCTTGGATGTCTCAGGGTGATATTATTTTGGTCTCTTTGAGAGATTTTCAAGACGAGCAGTGTGATGTTTTGCATAAATACAACCTAGATGAGGCCAGAACTTTGAAACAGCAAGGAGAACTTCCAGACAATGCCAAAATCTACGAGACTGACAACTTTGGTTTCGAAGACGAAGATGAAGTCAACTTTGAATTTGGCGCTGAAGATGAAGAGGAGGAAGAGGAAGATGATGAAGAGCTAGATATTGATGATATTTAAAGAAACGAGCTTAAAATAATTCCTGATATATAATGCTGGAGTGGTAGTTTTTTGTTTAAATACTTAAAAGCTTTCATACATATATAGATCTATATTATCTAACCATATAATATAATAGGCCACAATTTCTGGCTCTTCCACTTAAGGTGGACGGACTACTTAGACTCTGAAATTTGAGATGGGGTACGGGAGGCAAACTCCAATAGTCACGTGCATATATCTACCATTCTTTTCCTGCTGTTGTTTCACGCGGTTAAAACCTCAAAGAGGCAGCAAATATTTTTCACGTCCCATTTGCAGTTCTTTGCAGCCTATATTTGATGGTTTTAGATTTTCGTTTCTAAAGCTTAGAACAAGACCAAATCAGGGTCAATTTTTAACAGGGGTTATTTATAAATGCTAAGAATCTGATAGCAAACTTTTTCATCCGTTTTTTTTCCTTGTCTCTTAAATGGGTATTATGTCTTTACCCTCCCCAACAACACTAGCCCAGCTTTTACTTAATTATCCTACAAAAAACGAGTTGTTTTCATATTTAAACTCACAACTTGATGTTTTTTCAAGAGAAATTTATGATGTTCCTAACGCCATTCATGAACAAGAAACTAATCTTGGAAGCAAAGTGACTTTAAAATTGATGTCTTATAACATGTTAGCACAGAGCTTGGCAAAGTCTTCAATGTTTCCCAATGCTGGTAAATTGACGAGCTGGAAATACAGAAATCAGTATCTAATTTATGAGTTGATATTAAGAGATGCAGATGTTTACTGTCTTCAAGAGTTAGATGCTCAGTACTTGGATGAATGGGAAACGTTTTTTAAGAAAATTATGGGATTCAATTGTAAATTTGTGAAATATGGAGCCAAACATCATGGATGTTTCATCGCCTATTCTTTAGAAAAATTTGATCTTGACATTGAATATGAGTCTACTATTAATTTTGATTCTGAAACGGTAGATACCGAGGATCCTGAAGTGTATAATGGTGCTAAACTTACAAGAACAAGCAATATAGCCATGTTAATGGTTTTAAATTACAAATCTGCTTACTTAGATAGTGTAGGTTATGTTTCAACGAATAAAAAAGGTATAATTATTGGAACAGGGCATTTGTTTTGGCATCCCTTTGGGACTTTTGAGAGAACAAGACAGAATTACATTCTGCTGAAAAATATGGAAGCACTTAAAAGATCTTATATTGAAAAGCACTATACTTCCTTTTTTTTGGGTGACTTTAATGCCCAGCCTTATCTGGCGCCTTATGAAGCTATGACATTATCAAAGCCCGTTCACTTTGACCAGAATGAAGAATCATTCTTTTATTTAAATGGGTCCATGGAATATGATTTTGAAAATGAGAAAAGTCCATTTAGCAAAGATCCTAAAACAACAAAGAGCTATTATATTCCACAAAATTTTAAAGTTGCAAAATCTTTAGAAAATTGTTTCAACAAATTGCCTTTAAGAGCTATAAGCATGTATGGGCATAGCTATGCAAAGGTGGATAAGGTCAATTCTGTTCCGAAAAACCATATGGAGCCTGAAGTCTCTAATTCGTGTAGTGGTTTTACAGGATTATTAGACTACATTTTTTTGGTTGTTGATGAGCCAGATTTAGAAGTTGATGTCAACGAAAAGTACAAAAACCTATACAAGTCGCATAAAGTGAACATTAAAAAATTATTACAAGTGCCTACTTTGAACTCTCTTGGATCTAATAACGAAATCATGTTTCCTCATGTTAGTGGAAGTGATCATTTTTCAATGTTTTGTGAGTTAGAAATTTATATATAAAACAGCTTCTGTCATTTTTAATTATTAAGTTTTGAAATAAACACCCTGACAAATCATTAAGTTACAGTTTTGCTGATCTTTTTCTATTTCAAATGATCTAAGCCTTTGGTCCATTTGTAACTTCCTAATATTATAATAAACATACAGTAAGAGAAAAGAACGGTAACAGTTAAATAAAAGCTGCTTCGAAGAAACTTTAGATTATTCAGTTCATTCATAAATGTGGACATTGTGGATAAAGAGGCTGTAAGTCCCTCCATCAGAGAGTAAACAACCCATCTTTTTCGCTGGTTTTCATTGTATCTTTGAAGCACAATTAGCAAGATGGATAAAAAAATGCTTGCAATAAAATTAGTCAAAAAGGTTCCAAAAGGAAACTGCCATTTCTGAAATGTTTTTTTGGTGTTTAGTTTGGAGAGATAATATCTTCCATATGTTCCAAAAACCGCAAATAATGAAGATAAACACCAGTAAGAATTAAATCTTTTTCTATAAACAATAGACAAAACCAGCATAACAATCCACAAAGGACAACTCAATAGCAGTAAGATCTGCTTAAGTATTCCGCCCAATTTTTTGTGATTAGTATTACAATTTGCCTTTAGAATCAAGCCTAAATTAATTCCTAGTTTCAATCCACCCATTGAAACGCTGACTTCAACTATATTTCCTACAATAAATTCGCTTATAGAATAACCTCTGTTTGGATACTCATGTGCATTTATGATTGTATGTATAAAAAGTTCCCATATGTATGTACTAAAGCTGGAAAAAGTTCCACAAAAGCCTGTAGTTAAGCATGTTTGCAAGTTGCTATCCTCAAATTTGAATGTTTGCAATATTCCCATAAATACACAAGCTGTGAAATTTGAATAAAGTATTGTGCCATTTGTTGTATAAGAATCATGATATAAGGAATTTACTTTTAAAAGTGCAAGCCGAGTGATATTTCCTACTATTGCTGTTGTGATAAAGGGCAAATGAAAATCAAATATATAGTTAAGACCAGCTTTACCATAGTCAGGGATCATTAATATTGGTCTTTTCAAAGCAAAAAGCGTCTCGTTGGAATCTAGCAGTTCTATCTATCCCACACAAGATAGTAAGCAAGACTCTTCTCCTATTTTGCCGTGAAAAAGAAGCTAGGATTTTTCACTGCGTTTTTTGGGTTGGGACAGAGAAAAAAGCGCTCATTCTTCGCTATTTCAGTGCAATTATCCATGTACGTTTCAAGCACTGACTATGAAGATTAATGTCCCGCTCTTTAACAGTCACTTTTGTCCATGTGGCACATGAAAATAACAGAATCTTTAGTTATAATGGAGGGATGATTGCAGTATTTTTACTGAAATCCAACTAAAGACTTGACTATTTTATTTTTCCAAGCACTGTAATTCATGTTCATGTAGTGTTCTTTTGCTCATGAATTTTCTCTGTTTAAAGAAAAAGATATTAAATGCTCAACAAATGGTGCATTGACTTTAACTAGTTTTTCTGAATTCTTTGCTTTGGCATTTAGTCACTTGTTCGACTGCTCCAAAGCATTAAAATGGCTTTGGGAAATCGCATTGTAACGACTGCTAGCACTAAGCTATACGTGCGGCTGAATTTTCCTTCAAGAAAAAAAGTTCTGTAGTACTGGCAATGTCACCTTGAAACAATATTTAAGGAGACAGCTGAAGTTCACAACAGAGAAGAGAGTAGATCCCAAAGTGAGATGAGGGAATTCAATGATAACGATGATATTCTTCTCATAGATGCACATTGTCATTTATCCTTGAATCCTGAAGAATTACAGCATGATTCAAACCTTAAACCCGTTTTCGAAAAGTATTCTTGTGATGAACAAAACCTCATTCTGAATGTCATGACTACTACTCACAAGGACCATGAAGTTCTTGAATGCAATAAAATATTTTTGAATAATGATTACCCGAATCTTAGACTTGGGGTTGGAATTCATCCTTGGTATTGCCATATCTACACATTGGATTCCCATACAACGAAGCTGCAGCACTACATTGAAATATTGGCCACAGACTCAGAGGGAAATGATTCCGATGATCTTAATGAATTAGTTGCAAACAATATAGACAAACTTCCCAATGTTATAGATATCAATTCATTTTATGTTGATTCTTTATTTTCAAAATACAGTTTTGTTGGAGAAGTTGGGCTGGACCTATCGGCAACGATATTAGAACTGGAGATCATCCTAAATGCTAAAAATATAAAAGTTAAAGCGTCACACCAAAAAGCTATTTTGCAGTTTTTTATTGACAAGGCAATTCAGCATGGCTTTGTGATGTCCTTACATGCAGTTAACGCAGGTTTGGCCACATATACACTTTTGAAAGAATGTGATACTTTCCTTGCACAGTTTGAAAAGACTGCTGCTTTGAAGATAGTGTTTCATTCGTATACAGGAACCATTGAACAGTTTCAGCAGCAATATTTAAAACTCAAAAACATTCATACATATATTTCTTTATCTGGGTATATCAATCTAAGGCAACCATTAACAAAAAAAATGGAGAAATTGCTTCAAGGTGTAGATATTACCAGGATATTGCTGGAAACAGACGTCCCTATAAACACGCAAAGATCATTTGTTTTCAGGGATGAACTCTTTAAAACTTTAAAGTTCATAGCAGACAAAAAAGGTATTGATTACCGAAAATTGAATAAGCAATTGTGTGAAAATTACAAAAATATATATTTATAGCCCATCAGAATTCCAATTTAAACTTTTTGTTGTTTTTTTTAACTTTATACACAAATTGTGATATGGCCTCCGCTTCTTTGACTTGATATTTATCCTTAAAATGTTCTTCAATTTCTTCAACAAGTTTATATCTTGATGTTCTGTTGCCTCGAACCACAGTGCTGTTTAGATTTTCCTTTATTTGATTCATCTTATTCTTCTCTTTTTCTTTTTGGGTTTGATATTTAGATTGGCTATTTGAGATTGATCCATTTGTTGGGTTAGTTTCCTCAGGGGTTATATCTTTGCTGGTAATCTCTTCTTTCGCAGTATCGCTATTGTTGTCTATTGGTTTTGGAACAAACTTGCTTTTGTTGTTTTTTTTAAAAGAGCTCGTCTTTGATCCTAGGTCAGTTTGTAACAAAAATCCATTCAAAGTGTAGTTGTCTTCCAAGTTGTTTAATCTGTATCTGTCTTTATACAATCTTAGAAAATTATCATCGAAATCATTGAAATCTATTTTAAATCTAGCTTCCTTGTTTTTCTCATTTGCAGTAGCATAATTCTTCCAAACTTTGTTGTAAGAACTGTTATCATGAACTTTTTTTTTTACTATACCCATATAATATTGTTGCATTTCCTTAGATAAGTCGCTTGATAGTGTTTGGTGTCCATTGCCAGATTCATTTGAGCCATTAATTTTGTCGCTATTGCCGTTGTTATTTTGAGACTCAGTAGCCATTTTTATATCACTGATTTTTAGCTCTAATTCATATATCTCGCTGCTCTTGGGTACGCTGTTTTCTTTGATTTTACTTGTTTTAATGCCTAGTGCGCTTATTTTCAACTTGTTCTTCTTTGCACCAAGAGATTTATGGGTTTGGTAGCGGTAGATAAGCACGTGATATTTCTTTCTTTTTGTGGCATACAACTTTTGGCACGTGATATTTTTTGCTAGTGCATTTTGTGCTCTGATACAACTTTGAACAATTCAGCTAAACAACCTACCTCATCACTTGAGATTCTAACCAGGAAATACTACCAAGAATCTCAGAAAAAACAGACAAATGGTTGTTTTAAACATTAATTCTGGATTTCCTATTGCTGATCATATTAGCATAAGCTTATTGCAAGAAGAAGTTTTTAATAACCACAGAACTATTGATTGCGAATATTACGGTAAAGTGTTGAATCACTTTGAAAACATATTAGTGACAGATTCACTCAACAACGTCTATATCAGTCCGTATAATAAAAGCATTTTTATCAACATAATATACAACGACAAGATTTTGAAAAAAATTAAATCTATTAATAAAAATATTTGGGAAAGTGATCATGCTACCTTTCTGGATAAGCTCGTATATCTGCTTATTAAATCGTACCTATTAAATATAAATAATTATAACTACAAAAGTATTTCCATAACAATGATACATTTATTAGCGTTTAGCAAGGTAACAGAAAATGAAACTACGTTTAACAAAGAACGGGTTGTTTCTTTTTTATTTGAAAAGCATGATATATTAAAAGATATTATTATAGAAAATGTTGCTGATTCCTATAAGGATATTTCTTCGATGTGTATAGATATTGTTAAAACTTATCAAAAAGAATTTCCTTTGAGAATTACCTTGGAGGAGCTTTTATTAGAAAACGATAGAGATATTGAAACAAAAATTAAGTATTTACAATGTCTCAACCTAAATAGTGAAACAAAAAAAAAGCAAGAAGCAAGATATATTAGAGACATTAGTGCTTGGTTAGAATTAAATACTCACATTTGTAAGATTGATGCTGCTTTGAATTCTTTGAATAATAATATATCTTTGCTTAAATATTTTATTACGAACTATGAAGATCAAAATTTGTGGAATCTTCTTGTGAAATGTTTAGACAATATATCACCTTATATCACTGGAGATCCAAACACAGATACTAACAACGAAAATGTGAAAAGTATAGCATTCAAGATTTACAAAACTATAATTGAAATAATGTTTAAAATTGAAACTTTGTACTTGAAAATTTACTATCTCCACACCTTATTGCTTACATTAAGTAATAGTGCCTGTATACACGTAACTATACCTCTTTACAAGAATTTACTAGTGAAAACGCGAACTGTATCTAAAGAAAGCCATGCTAAATTACTTGATCACCTAAGTAGGATTAATTATAGTCATTTTGGAAGACGATTTGGTGCTTTACCTTTAATGTACCAGCAGTTGTATACCACAATGCATAAAAATGATTTTGTTCCATATTGCGACAAATCTTTGACAGCTATGAATTTTGAAATAAAGTTGGCAATTGTACCCTATCTGAGTATTTTGGATGAATTACAATCAGTATTTCGTTATAATGGAAAAGAAGATTATGTTATAGACACATATATTGTTAGATATGTTACAGGATTAGTAGCATATATTGTCAGTAGTCTCAAGAAAAGCAATTATCAATGCCAAAAAGAAGCTATAAATTTCATAGTTGACTGGATCAATAATGATAATCCAAAAAAAGAAAAACTGTTGTTAAGTATTTTAACTCAGCTGGTGAAATATGGGTTTTGTCTGAAAAAGTTGGCTATAAACTGGAAACTTGTAGCTAAAAATAAGAACTGGTTAATAAGAAAAGCAGGGGCAGAACTATATTACATCTGCAATTTTCGAGGATTTAATTTGAATTCTTATATTAAATCAATAAAACTGAATGAAAATAGCAATCAATTACAATTTTATTTGTTTGTTTTAAATGAATATACAAAAGAAAACCTCTGCATGGCAAATGACATCTCCACGCTGAATTCTTTTTTTAAAACTATTCTTTTAAAAAATAACTGTTTGTCTTTACAGCTTCAAGTTTTAAAAACCATAAATGCATCTTCATGCCTTATGGATTCTGCTTTTACTAAATCTTTAGTACGAATCTACATTTTTGAAAACATTAATTTACATACAATGCAGTGTGGTGTGAAAGAACTTATTGTTAAAGAATTAATTCAATTATTAAAAGAGGAATACTTGGTCATAGTTTTAAATAGTTCCTATTATGAAATAGCAATAGACTTTATTCTACTAAATAGTATCACTGTTGAGCCTTTTCAGATAGAATTATTAACTAAATTGTATGAAAAAGAAAAGTACGATTTCATTAAATTGAAAATTTTGAAAATCCTAGAACTTTGTCCTAGCTTTAATGATTATGAAGCATTAATTAAAAAAACCGACAACTATGGATTAGAAACTGAGTATAAAATATTTAATTTGGATCAATATTGGAATTTTTACAGTGATGAAGACGAATCAATAAGACTTATAGCATTGAAAAAGGCTGTTTTCTCAAAAAGCGTACTAAAGCAATATCAATTTGAGCAGGATAATGGAGAAGAAGTTTCTAAATGGTATAAGCATTTAAATTTAGAAAGGTTACAGGATTCTGTCTCTCGATTTTCAGCTGATATAATTAAAAAAGAGCTGGAAGACTTATATCATATTATCCTAAAAGAAATTAATATCAACTATAAATCTAAAAATAAAACAATGACCTTATTTGAAAAAGATAATTTTCATAATTCATCCAATTTATGGTGGTATATTTACACCTTAACTAGGAATAATAAGATACATCTGGACAAAGATTTTAATATGACTGAACTAAATGATTCTACATTTGATATTAGAATATTGATGCTTTATAGAATATCAGGATGTCAAAAGTTGGATGGTTTTTATGGAAAGTGCTTGCATTATTTGTAATTTCCTGAAATAATGTAGCCGTTTATTTTATTGAGCAACAAGCGGCTTGTATTGATGTTTGCTTCGGTCTTGTTGCATACTGAAATAAATAATTGCCGTAATTTTACTTTATCCAAATTCCCTATTTTAAAAGCCTCCCTATCATATTTGGCCAATATAATTAAAGCTGCTCCAATATTCAATTCATATTTTTCACTTGAAATTAAAATCTTTTTACTTTTGTTTTTAGCTAACAAACAAAAAATGTCATTATCTATGTCTTTAACATGGGAAAAAAACAGCCTAATTCCCTTTTTATCATCACTCATCTTTGGAAATAAAATTGATCCTGCAGGAAACTCAATATTATCTGCAGATCCAAAACAAATGATTTTGTGAAAGTCATTTAAGTTTGCATGTTTAATCATATCATTGGTAGTTATAAAAATATTTGAAGAAACATTTATGCATTCAAAATCTTTAGCGCAATCATCCTCTAAAGGAGATAGAGTATCTAAAAATTTAACAAGTTTATGTATATCGTCTGATTTTTCTTCGATTAATAAATTTTCGATAATCTTAATATTATCATTGAACGAATTTGGATCCAATTTCATGTCCCAAAGCTCATGATCATCCCCTGCTCCTTGAAAGTAGTTAAAACAAATATCATATTTGTTATGAATTTTATCAGGCTGGTATTTTATCATTTTATGATGCCTAGATATATGTTTATATTCACTTGCTGAACAAAGAATAATCTTGTATGTTTCAACTGGAAGCTCTTTAAACCTCATTTTTTTTTCTTGTAAATTGAATACTTCAACATCAGGATATATCCAAAAAGGTTTTAAGTGTATGACTGTTTTGGTTTTCTGACTATCAAAGCCTAAACTTTTCAATTCGGCATTTAAGTGAGGATGAAACTTTTTACTTATATTATAAAAGCTTGGTAACAACTTCAAAATACTCTCATATTCTGCTTCAATTGACTTCAGTTGAATTGGCAATTCTAGAAGAAACGATGACAATTCATTAAACTTCAATGAATCAATTGAGCCGTCAGTTTCTGTAAAATAAATCTCATTGATTATCAAGCTCAACACAGAACACCAAATTGGTATTGTTTTACTTAATGAGTCGGGTATCTGTTTATACTTACTACTATCAACTATAACTATCCCTTCATTCTCTATAAGTTCAGTTAGAATATGTAGATTTAATCTTCTATAATTAAAATTCCAATGGTCTTTATGGCCATCCGTGCTTTTAAAATAGCAAGATACATCTTTTTTAGGAGCATACCAATTCCCACATCTTTCATTTGGTATGATTTTGTAATTAGCGGGAACTTTTGGTGCAACGTTTGTCTCTAGGTAGCATCTATCATAAATGATTGAAAGCAACCTAGATCGGAGCTCTGCAATATTAAAATTTTCTTCATCCTTCATTTGAAATAACTATTTCATTGCATGGTTTTACTTTTAGGTTTTTAATGAAGTTACAGGAGTCAGAGAAAAAACGAGATGAGTATATTTTGCTTAAATAAAAAATTCAAAAAAAAATATTTAAAAAAATCTCCCGGGGGTGAGTCGAACACCCGATCCCAAGATAACTAAACAAATTACAGTCTTGTGCTTTAAACCAACTAAGCTACCAGGAGTTATTAAAATTATTTTAGTGTTTTATGTGTTAAAACTAGTCTAATGTCATTTATATTAAGATGTTATATGTTTGATACATAAATTTGTGTTGAGAAGTATGTGCTTTTTAATGAAGACAGGTACTGACGATCAACAATGTAGCTACAGATTCTATTTTTTTAAAGAAAGAGAATCAAATAAAAATGTTTCCAAATGAGACAATATCTCCACCTCTATTAAAAATTTACATAAAGAATATCTAAAGCAAAATATCATCATCTGACTCTTCTTCAAAAGGTAGTTTTTTTGACTTTTCCGCAAATCCTTCCCATTCCCCATCACTGTTATCTTCATCCATTGAAACATCTTCTTCAGAGTTGGTTTCTTCAATTTCATCGATCAGTTTATATTCATTTTCGTCCTCTATATTATTGACCTCAATGGATTTTAAAACCATATAAGAGAAAATATTTTCTTTTGAAATTTGAGTGGTTTCTTTACCTAATCTAATCAAAAACTTCTGGAGTCTTCTGAGTTCAGAGCCATATTTAAATTTATTTGTCAATATGTGCTTGCCGTGATAAGATAAAATGTTTTTAATCCAAATTAAATTAAATTCCAGATGCACGGACACTAATGCATATTCCCCAACAAACTTTATAATTTTTTTCAGGTATGCTAGAGGAATGCTCTTACAGATTATTGGAATATCTTTGATAGGTATGTTTTCGTATACCTCATTAATCAAATGAGAGTCATTCAATCTGAATGACATTATAAATGCTTCTAGGTATTCTTTGTCTGAAATCGCCTCTTTGATTGCCATAGGAGTAATATCAAAATCCAAATCAAATGGATCAAAAATGGCTGTATCATCAATGCTGTATATTAATAATCCAGTCGTGGAGGTACAAGCAAACTGTGTAGCTGTTGGTGAAAACTGTATTGAAGTGACTCTTATTTCTTGTTTTAAAGATCTGGATGACATATCGCCACCTCTTCTGCTTCCAGGAATACTGTTCTTCACAACTGGATCATCATCATCATTGGCACCTTCAACTAAGTCCAAAGATCCATATTCTGTCATTCTACTGCTGTTCAACAATTCCTGGGTACCGTCCAAAAACATGTTATTCGAAACAGTGAATTTCTTTAAAAGTACTTCATTCTTCACGTCATACAAACAAATAGAGTTATTATCACCACCTGCAACTATTCCTTCACCATCAAAACTGTAATTTATAGTTTTGAAAAATCTACCCCTGTCAGAATTTTTGGAAGCAAATCTATCATTTATATGTCTTCCTATATTAATGTCTTTTTGCCCATCGATATTTCCTATTTGTTTAGCGTTTTCAATATCAAATATTAAAATTTGCCCTTTTATAGTAGAACAAGCAACATTTTTACCATCAAATCTAATAGACAAACTAGTAACGTCTGAGAAAACTTCTATAGGCTCAACATCTTGAGATCTACTAAAAATATTCCAAATTCTTATCGTTTTATCCCATGATGCTGATGCTAGAACACCATTTTCTTTTGAAAACTGTAAATGTGAAATAGGTCCTGTGTGGCCAGAGAGTGTGTCCAATAATTGACCTGTTTGAACATTCCAAACAAAAATTTCATAAGAATCTTGAGAACCAGCGCAAACAATTTCACCACTAGGATCAACAGCTAAACATTGAAAAGATAATCTCTCAGTAGAGGTAAAAGTTCTGAAATTTCTATAACGTAATAAATCCCATGCTTTCACGGTACCATCTAAGGAAGAAGAGTACAAAACCTGTCCTCTCTGGGCAAATTGAACTTGAGTTACACTGCTTTGATGTTCGCTAAAAGTTGCGAGACAAAATCCTGAATTAACGTCCCATATTTTAATTTTACCATCATCAGCTGAAGTAACTACTTTAGATCCATCCGGAGAATAGCATAATGAATTCATGACATCAAAATGTCCTTGTTGTTTCAAGATATAAGACTCAGATTGCCATTCGTAAACAATTAATTGACCCATTTGTTTAGATCCAAGTGCAATCCATTCACCAGTTTTATTGATACTAACTGTGGAAACACTGTTGCTTCCCATGGACAGCTTTTGTATTAAATTAAAAAATGGCATTTCGTATATTCTAAATTCACCAGATGTGAAACCAACTAAAAGCATGTTAGTTTCAGCATGAAAAGTAACACTACTCACTAGAGCCGGTCTGTTATAGAAATATTTTTTATCAGTAATTCTCCAACTGTATTTTGTATAATCAGGTTCTTCTTCTTCTTCTTCCACATCATCTTCCAAGTTTGGATTCTTGGTAAATTCCCATTGAAACAAAGCTCCATCTCTGGATACAGTGTATATTTTTTCTTGATCTTCACTGAAGAAAGCACCCATCACATAGTCCTTGTGGCCTGAAAAAGTCATAGAAGCTAATTCCTTTTCTTCTTTAGTTAAAGACCAAATTTTAGTTGTTAGATCTTTAGATGTAGTCAATATAAATCTACAATCGTTAGACCATTGTAGATTTAATATATCTTGAGAGTGACCAGCATGTGTTCTATATTTTACAAAAGGTTGAAACTCTTTTATCCCATCACCACTATCAAGCTCATCATTATTGTCATTGGATGAATTTAGAGAAACTCTCCAAATTTGTAAAAATCTTCCAGCAGATATAGCAAAGAATTTGCCACCTGGAGAAAATTTGACTTTATTTATCTTCTCCTGAAAGTTAAAGTGATGCAGGACATGCTTCGTTTTAAAATTTACTAAAATAGCTCTGCCGTTTATGTCTACTGATAACATTAAATTCCCATTATCACTAACATCCAAACAGCTTATTGGTGCTCTATGCTCATAATCAAATGTGAAAGATGTGGAATTTATCAGATCATACACATTCACTCTATTGTCCACTGGTGATACTAATTTAGTACCATCTTGAGAGAAGACAACATTTCCTGTATTATAGACCTGTCCCAGTAAGTTAGAAAACTTAAATCCGCTTCTCATGATAGTATCTATTTCAATTACTTGGTTAAATTAACTCTATTTCATTATATACATTTAAGTATGTGCTTCATAATAATAAAATGAAAAATGCCAAAGTTTCTATCTTTTTTAAAAATCTCGTTTTTGAAATATGTCCTTTTTCGGAAAAAGGTTTTTATGTGTATTTGTTGCAGTTCCATAAAAAAAGAAATTTTCAGTTTCGTTTGCTGAAATATTTCTAAAACATTATTATATTATTTGAGAATAACGTTTTCCAATACCAAAATAGTAAGGTAAAATAACCGATTAAAGCTTATTACATTTTATATTTATATACTGTAGATAATGCCAGCAGCATCAGGAAGTCCCATAGTAGGGAAAATGAGTAGTAGGGTTTTGAACATGAAGTTTATGCAAAGAGGAAGCAAAAATCCACAAGAAAGGAAAAGTGAAAATAGGGATAGCACAACCGAGGAAAATAGCAAAGCATATGTTAAAGACGAATCTGAATGGAGCTTTAAATCAAAGGAAAAAGTACAGCTTTTGAAAATGTTGAAAAGTAAAAGCTTGATCAGTAATGTCTCCAAAGCACCTGCTTCTATTAGTCAGACACTCTTGAATAACAGATATTCGAATAACGAAATTTCAGAAAACGAGAATATAGGAAGAAAAGAATTTGGAAAAAAAGATGAACTAGATGCCAAAATGGAAGAACTTGATACTAAATCAGACTCTGAAGAGCCTCTGAAAAAAAATCAAGAAGACATAGCTTTTAAAGAAGCCAAGGCGCCTAGTAAAAAGCGTAAGGCGAATAATACCACTGAGGATATGTATAAAGAAAAGAATAACAAAAAAATCAGAAAATAGAGCCTATCGTACTTATTGTTTCTATACAATTCTTGTAACTACACCTATATATTAAATTTAGTACTATAGCTTCTTATTGCTTTTTTTTTTTGAAGTTTCATTAGTTTTGGCCGATTGTTCCTTCTTTGAAAACCCACCTTTTATAATGGCATCTCTGGTTGATGAGTTGATATGCTTGAATCTGTCAGGACCAATGTGTGTGCCAGTGAACCATCTTGCGCATGCTACAATAACATTCTGCGCATCCATAAGTGTTAATAAATGCAACATTCTTGATCCAGCAGCTGTTTCACCATCATCATCACAATCAGATGTTATCCTTCCTTTGTTGCCGGGATTTAGTCTAAAAGCATACATCACGTGCCGGCTTCTTGAAAGTCTATTGTCTGTTTTCAGGTGATTCAATCTAACTAAAGCTTCCTCTTCATCATCAGTAGGGTAAGCATAAGCAACAAATATAGAGCCTCTATCTTCGATTGGCTCACTCTGGATCCATCCTTTTAGCGGTTCGTCATCCTGTATAATGAGTTTCATTTTTTCTAATTTTTCTTCAATTTGTTTCATTTGATCATCATTCTCAGTTATCGAACTCTCTTCATTGATTTCAAATTCTACCCACTCTGTAAGATATGTCTCCCAGTTTTCATTAAGATTAAATGTATAATCGTATAGGCATTCCATCCCCTCTTCATAAGAATCTTGCATCAAATGAATGCATTTATCAAACAAAAAAGGTAACTTATCTTTACTTTGACTCTTGAGCCCCTGACCAGTATATTCTACCATCAAAATGTGAGGTGCTTCGCTCTCCGGGTACTTTGAAGATATGGATATATGAATGGACCAATCATTATTATAAGGTAATGTGTATATTAGCCGACCATTTGATTGAATAGTTATATCATCTGGATAAATACACTGTAATACTTCCAATTCTTGATTGCCCTCTTCAGATAAATTATTATCAGCCATAAACCAATTTTGGTTTAGTAAAGTTCTTTTGAGATTTTGTTTCGGTTCAGCTGAAATTATTTTACTTTTTTTCTAGGTTTAAAATCTGCGGAAATATTTTTGTTTATACTATAAATAAAAAATGTTTACACTAAATAATAATACCTTTGTTGTTTCTTTTTGGGTTTGTTAAGTCAAAGCTGATCTTTATACAATTATATTTTGTATTTATAATGTAATCAATTAAGAAAAAGATTGTTTTTGTTTGGTGTTTTTCAATAATCATTTTCTAATTTCTTATCATAATATTTAAGCATTAGCTTTTTATACTCTTTTAATCCCTTTTTGGAGTTTAAAACATCATCCGGCACTGAATGAATTAAAAATTTCAAAGAGTCAGGAATTACAGTTTCTGGCTTAATATCTCTAGTTTTTAAAAAAATTATAGGACCTATGGTTATAGTGAAACATAATAACACAATAAAAAAAAAAAGTAAGGTGTAAACATGCAATTTATAGTTTTGGTTACCTTTCCTTTTGATTGATAATAGTTTACCAAAAATTTGTTCGTTTGGTTTTAACCAAAATAATAAAAACATATGCAACCTATCAATCTGAGGAATAAAGAGTAATGGAATTTGAATGAATAGTAAAATATGACCTATAAAAAAGTCTGCAGTAAACCATGACATCTCAATCCATTTACATAAAAACTCCCTAAAGGGCTGTGTGACTGCTCTTTTTCCTAATTCTGAACTAAACCACCTTCCAGACCACCAAGCTTTGTTACTTCTATCAGTGGTAGTGAGTTCTTTGGTTAGTATAAAACTAATAACTATTGTTATTATTAAATTTTGAAGAGAAATACTTAATGCGACACCTAACAAAGATATACCCACGTTCCATCTTTGAAAAGCAAATAGTAAGTGAATAAAAAAAATATGATTAATAATAGCAAGTATGTGTCCAGTAACTGCTATGAAGGATGGATATCTGGTAAATATTACAGATAATATTGGACCTGTTGCTAATGACAAAAATCCGAGTACTATCAAAATTCCTGAATTGATCACCATTGGGCACAATGAAACCAATAGAATTCTCAGAATGGTATTGTTTGAATAAGGAGAGCTACTAAAGTCCTGGGAGTTGGAAAATGTGTAGATAGATCCAATAAACAAAACAAAGAAACTTTTGGGCAATATTTTATTCAAAAAGATATTAACTATTGATGGTGACTTGCAAAATAATCCACCGCTGAATTTTCCGAACTCATTTTTCTTTTTGCTTTGTCTTTTTGATCCAATAGCCCTAGTTCTTAATTCTTTAATATAGCTTATCCAAGATCCTTCATTTTTTGTTTTTATGTAGCTTTTATTATTATGTAAGCTATTCTTCCTGTAAATAGTATTTCCAGCACTTAACCATCTTAAGTATTTTTTATAGTCTAAAAAAAACTCACTCCATAAAAACTGGTTTGGGTTAAACAAAAATGGAGACATCATTAATGCGATTATTGTTGTCCAAAAGTATAAATATGAAAAATCCCAAGTAGAAAAGGATGCAGATAACAATAATAAAGATGTTATAGAAGAGTAGTAAAATGCTTCTGGAGCAAACCTTGAATATAATCTAGAAAAAGATGACCTTGTAGTAGCAAAACCTCTACCAGTCGAAATATATCTGGCATCTCCTATAGTTAAATCACTTATGAGAGCTGTGGAGTAGACTTTGCAAACAAAAACTTCAAACAACGGAGACAACGACATAAAATGTTTTGATACTCTTGAAAAAGCCTTCCAACTTCCTTTTTCTAACAATTCTTGGAAAAACAAAGGTATAAATGCGACCAAAAAGACTGAACAAATACTGAATACAGATCTTTTGAGCCAATTCATGACAGGTATCAAATTTGCACAAAATGGTGGTTTTTTTGGATCAGTGAAAGGAACATGTTTGTCATAAACACATATAATTGAGTTGGAGATCATAAATGACAAATTCAATATTATCAAAAGAAATAGTTTAATAGATGCTATGATCAAAGTATTATTTAGATGAAAACCAGGATGTGCATAGAAGAATGATAAAAATCTATCTAATGGTAATTGTGTTCCTAAATAAAAGTATTCTCTGGAGAGAAATTGCTCACCCATTCCAGCTCCAATTTTAGTTGTAAAATTTAAAATTGAGCCAAATCCTAAATCTCTACCTTTGCCACATTGAATATATTCACAGTGTTTAATTCTTCCTCCCCTGAGCAAAGTATTCATACCAGAATATATGTCTTCATTTAGATGCAAACCCTTTTGCCCTTTAGATACACCACCTCTAGTAGTCATAAAAACTGTATTTAAAAAATCAGGGTGACCATAATGCAATTTAGCACCTATTTTTGCCAACGTTCTGGCAGATAGAGTACCAAATATTTGCTCCTTAGCAGCGGATACATCTCCCAAAATTCCTATATTTTCACTAAAAATATACTCTCTTGTACCAATTATTGCAACTGGAGGTTCTTGAGATTCCCAAACCGAATCAAAAGATTTGGAGGTGTTGATAGTTGTGGATGATGATGCTGTTGAACGTCCATATCTCTCAAGCAATTTTTGATTGAAAATCCTAGTTTTGTCTACCTCATTGCTATTGTTTTTGGATTCATTACAATGATAACTCTTCTCAGGTATCTTATCCCCTACAGCGGTCTTAAATTCAAATTCAGCAAGAACATTTCTTATTTTCAAACATTCTTCTAAATAATTATCTTGATTTGCATCTATTAGCTGTAAACATTCGCCTCTAGAAAAAATAAGGCAGTGATTTTGATTGTCAGCTTTACCGTCACCCAAAATTGGATTCCCGCTTAATTTGATTCTGTATTTTGGTTTTCTGTTGCCATTATCCAATAGCATGCAGTTTCCATCAATTAAACAAGAAAAGTACTCCACAATTTTTGTTTCTTTGTTAATAACGTCTTCAATATATGCAATTTGAAGTTCTGGGTAAGCTCTTAATAAAAACTCTTTATTTTCTTCTTCTTCAGTTTCAAAACTAGTCATCCTTTGCATTGAAACTAATAATCTATACTTTCTAAATGCCATTATAGATGCCTCTTTAGTACTTTTACCAGGAAGTTCTTTCCTGATCTCACTAATATGTTTATTAGTTTTTATTTTTTCTGACAGAATTTGTTCCTCAACATCATATAAAATTTTTATAGCTTTGCTATAGTTCATGAACCCGCTAATAGTTCTATAAAGCGTTTGAGATCTTAGAGATGCCCAAATTCTTGTTCTTAAAATGTATTCTGGGGTAGCCGTTTTAAATCCTACTGATGCTAAAGGAGCGGAGAGAGCATTATCTGCGTTCTTTTCTTCAAATACAGTCTTGGAGTGACATTTAATGACCTCACTATAATTATTATCAAAAGTTGTTCCACTAGAAAAGTTGTTCTTAGCAATTAATTGATTTGTATCTTGGATAAAGTACTTCCACTCTGATTCATGAAGATTTTTCAAGTACTCCAAAAGTGTAACTTGACAAATATCGTCACCATTTTTTATTATTTCTTTTAAAGATAACATAATTTTTTCTTTAAAATGTGGAATCATTACAGTAAAACTAGGCATTTCATTTATGGGATAGCTACTAGAAATAGGAATTGATAATGATTGAGCAAAAAAATTTATTCTTCTTTGAGCTTCGGGCTCTGATTTAAATAAATAGGTTTGATTAAACATATCTTCCTGATTTACAAAGAAATCAGGTTCCTTCAAAATCAAGTTAGTATTATTTTCAATGCATGTGTAAATTAGCTTTTGAACATGTTCAAATGAAATTAAGTGTTCTCTGTACAACGAAATAATTATAGAATTCCAAACAATTGAAACAAGATTTTTCTTTAAATGTGGATGGGTTAGATCAGAATGTATAATCTTCATGAAAATTCTGCTAGGCAAACGAGAGAAAATGTTTTTCCATGGTGTCCATATGGAAACTCCAATATAGAATGATCTAAAAACAGAAAAAGTTGTAGTTGCAATGATATACCACAAATATGTGTCCAAAAAGAATAAAATAAAATCAATAGTAACTACTAATACCAACAAACCTATAGATTGATACTTAAACAAAACTTTTCCCCCAATTAAAGAATCTCCAACAGTTCGATTATATTTTAAAATCATTAGCTCTCTTAAGGTATCTTTTAAAGGCAACGCTAAGAAAAAATATGTTTCCAAGAATTTAAAAAAGAAAATACTCAACCAGAGAAAGTTTGATGTCAATTTAGATGTACCTTTTAATGGAATTACTGAATCAGTAAAGAAAGTATTAGCTAAATAATCTCTTCCAGTTTTTTTGAAATCAAAATGATATAGATTGTTTAAAGGTGTAAAAGCGTAATATGCAACCATGACGATAGACATTAAAAATTGGAAAATATAGACAAATAATGCAATCCAACCATGGGTAAAATAAAAAGCACTTTTGCTAAAAAAAGAAACTTTTAAAGAACTATCAACGAAAACAATATAAGCCGTTGGCGTTGAAACTACAAAAAGTAGAGCAAGAGTTAAAAACACTTTTTTGAATAACGGCGTTGTTCCAGAAAAATCTTTTGGACAGAAAAAACTTTCTCCAATCAATGCAAGTAAATTGATTATAGCAGCAATTGATCCAGCTAAAGACATGATTGACAACGTCCATTCTGTAGATGGCTGATTATTTATTGTTTCTTTGTAACTTGGAGTAAATAAGGGTTTTGCATTAAAAACGGTGTAATACCAAAAAATACAAACATGAATAATCCAAACTCTATTGAAATTTGTTAAAATATGATACCATGTTCTATATTCCTTGTAAGTTTTCTGAAAAGTTTTATTCCAATTACAGCTGTTTAAGTACAAGTATTTTTCGTGGTTTGAATAAGAATGCAACCACCGTTTTTTATTTTGTTCTAAAGGTATTTTTAATAAATTATCTCTAAACCAAAAAAATTGATTAACATCGTCATAACCTACAATATCCACATGATCTTTATCTTTTGAAACGAATGTGTTTTCATCCAAGCTACTATAAAGTTGATCTCTGCAATAGTTATATAGCGGTGTTATTGCTTGATCTAAAAATGGCAAACATGAATTTATTTCAACTATATTGTTATTTTTTAAGTAATAGTACCGATCAATACAGCATTTGTATATAAAACACAAACATTCTGGCATATATCGGATTTGACCAGCTTCACCCCATATTAGCAAAAATAGAGCTAATTGAGTAATGTAATCAGTAACGGTTAAAAATTTGTAATTTTGGATCCATAAATTTTCTAATTGATGAAGAGAAAGAGGTTTACTATATTTGCTTTCACTGAAGTCATCTAGGTCACATTTAGATGCAAAATACCACTTTCTAAAATTGGCATGTTTTCCCCCAATATAATCTAAATACAATGATTTTAACGCTTTATTAGGGCTCATTCTACTAGCCCTAGAGTCTAGCATTTTAAGAAAATAATCAAAAATATTTGACAAATTGTCATCCTGAAACAAAAAAATAACGCCCAATTCTTTAAATATTTTAGAAATATCACTGATTGAAACCGGAGCATTCTTGTTCCACATAGGATAAATATCATCATTGTCAAGTGGCAAAAAGGAACCATCAATTGGTATAAAATTACCAGAATTGCTTTTTGGAAAATTAATTGAAAAAGAGGGGTTTGAAGAATATATTTCTTTTTTGTTAGTTTTTTGTTCAGCTCTAGTTTTAATTTTAATTATATTGGTAGTTTTTTGATTTTCGAACAAGGTCAAAGGCAAGCTAGTTGTTGATGTTGGGTAGTTATATTGTTTAATGTTACAATCTGGTTGATTATTTTTGTAAAAAGGCGCATTTTGATTGGATTGACATTCTAAAGGCTGCTTCCCAAAATTAAAAGCTTGTTCATTTACATTGTTTTCAGAAGAATAGATTTTTAGCTTTGTAGCATAGGAACTTTTGGGTTGTTGAATTTCGGTATGGGGATAGTAATGAACACCTAAATCGTCATTAAAGATACACTGCTCTTTATCAATATCAGAGTTTTTGTCTTTAATTAAATCGTGCTGACAAAAAAAGTTGCCATTGACTGAGTGCGGTGAATAAACTGAGCAAGAACCAGAATGAAAACCAGTTTTCTCAATCTCAGAAGGGCTCTTATGAAAAGAATCAAGAGTTTCATCCTTTGCACTCTGAGAATGACTAATATTTACAATACAGCCAGGTGATTTTTTTATTTTTTTTGGTTTAATACTACTAATAGTAGTTTTAAAGTGATTTTTAACTCCTAGCTCTATAAAACTGAAAATATTATTGGTTTTCTTAGAATCTGCAGCAAGGCTTTTCTTCTCCTGATTGGCCATGTTCTGGTTTGTGACTTGCATAGTTTACTTGATTTACTTAAACTTTAGTTTGTAGCTTTTTCTTTATTTACTGCTGCATATCTCTCCTTATTATCAAAGTTTTTTGTTTGTGTAACTCTAAGAATGAAATTTCCTAAAGGGGAAAGAACATTTTATTTAGAGTAAAGAATAATATCGGTCATAAATTAGCCGCCGCTTTTATTTTTGAGGTTAAAACTAATTGCGTGAATTTCGTTTTCCCTAAATATATTTCTCCGAAAATAATGAATAAAATTACTTGTACCAAAGAGGAGATTTCGGCGCTTAAAGAGTATCTCGACCTTAAAAATGCCGTACGGATAAATCAAAGCAACGGACCTAACGGAAACAAATTACCTTCTATTTACCTCATCTCCATTTCTAGGGAATATAAAAAAAACTATGAAATTGGGCCCCTCCTTTCAAATAAAAAGATTATCTTCTTGTGTAACAACCGTTTCGTTCGTCAAAATAAACAAAAACCAAAAGAAAAACACAAAATCAATGAGGATAGCTAAGAAGAGTTTTACTTACCTTGTAGCTTTGCTACTTGCTACTCGTATTTATGTTGTGAATGCACACAGTGACGAAGAGAGTGAGGGAATGGACATGGAAATGAGTATGGAGATGGGAGCAACGGTTGACTCTGATGGTAACTTGATTCCAGTTGCACACTCAGCAGTCCATGAACATGGTATGCCTATCCTTCAGATGCCAAATCTTAAGCCTGAAGAAAAGTTATATTGGGAACAATATAACACAACGTCTTTTTTTAGCTTTGATGAAAGCAAATTTAGCCATAAAATTAACAAATCTTTTTTGTCTTATCATACTTTTATGGTTGTAGCTTTGACTATTGTAACATACCCTATGCTTTTAGCCTTAAATAATATTAATAGTAAATGGTATCTCTTTTGTTTATTTCTTAACTATGGATTTGTTGTTTCAGGTCTTATTTCAATTTTGGTTTTTCATAACCAGCTTCAAAAAAATGGCATCAATCTATATCCAAACAACTGTTATTCAACCTTAAATTTGGTTTTGCTGCTTTTACTTTCAGTACATTTTGTAAGCGCAGTTGTCAAAACTGCTACTGAATATTTTTTGTTTGGAAATGAGAATAAAGAAAATCTCGACTATGAAATGTTGTACATGGTTCCAGAAGGAGAAAATACCGCCTACACAACAAATTTTGATGTCGAAGACAATGCCGATGAAGGCACAAGATATTCTGGTGAAACTCATCAGCAAGCTGATTCAAGATCTGATTCAAATGGAACTGGGGATGCGTCTGGCAGATATTCTTTCAATTATGACAATAATTCTGTTGGAAATAATATTAAAAAATTAAGTCAGAAAAGAAACAAGTTATATGTCAAAGTTTACAATATCCCATTGATTAAAAAATTAAGCATAAACTTTCATAAAATGTTTTCTTTGATTTTTAATTCCTTGAATTACTTAATATTGTTTTACCTTTTTATTCATTGTGGTTTTGGATTAGCAATAGGAAACATACTTGGGTCTCCGAAAATTAGAATCTTTAATCTTTTAGCTCATTGGATTAAAGGTGGTGTTTTTATGATTTTGGGGATTGTCTCATTGGCAAGATATTGTGGTTTTGGATTAAACAGATCTTGGGGTTGGAATCTTTCAATACTAAAAAAGAGCGATTACTATAACCAATTTACTGGTAGATATAACATTCCTCTTTGGATTAAAGTTTTTGGTAAGTCAGGGGTCAATATGGATTTTATTGAAGTCTTTTTGGTTTTCTTTTATGGTTCAACTAATATTTTCTTGGAACATTTAGCTTCTGAAGATGGTAAATGGAAAGCAAAAGATTTGCAACACTTATCAATTGCATTTTTATATTTAGGTGCTGGATTATGTGGACTCTTGGTTGAATTTTACATGTCTGATGTAAAATATAAAATGGCCCTAAAACAGTATAAAAAAATTGTTAAGGAAAATGAGAACAGAGACTTGACTCAAGATGAGATTGATGACATTATTGTTGCCAATCCTGGATTTTCTTTGAATCCATTGGGGCCTTTTACAATCTTTTGGACTGGGATATTAATGTCTAAGCACCAACAAGCTTCAAAAGTTTCCACCGCTGTTCATGTTCAATGGGGATCTTTATTGTCATACGGATCTCCCTTCAGATTAATAACAGTATTTTATATGCTATTATTTCCTGCAACTGAAGTTGGTGTTCCCCAAAGACCGTTTACAGAAATTATTGCCTCATTTTGTTTATTAGCAGGTGGCTTCATTTTTATGGAATCTACTGATCAAGTGATTGAAGCTATGGAGTACAGAGGTTTCACCGAAATGTTCACCTTTAATATATCTGTTGGCTTCATTACTATTTTAATGAGTTGGATTATTATTATATTTATTTGGAAAGACTGGCTTGAACAAAGACAAAGAACAAAGTAAGTTGGTCATTATTGGCCAAAAATTAAGAACCTTAGTATTTCGGAATTACAGGTTACTTGTTTCGATTCTTGATTGCTTTTCAATCAACATGAATCATTATTAGAAACAAATCTATTTATATATATTTAATTAAATCCTTTATAAAATTTAAGAAAACTGTTTATTACTCTTTCAATGCTTAAAAGCTAGACGATAATTTTTAAAAATTAGATGTGTATTGCGGCGGGTATTGAAACTCCATTTTTTCTACTTTATAATTTTAGACAGTCTGGCCGAGCGGTTAAGGCGTTACACTCGAATTTTTGTGTGAAGTCATGTGACTTGTAAGAGTCTTTGATGAGAAAAAGCAATGTAATGGGTTCACCCGCACAGGTTCGAATCCTGTGGCTGTCGTTCTAATTTGTTAATTGGAGTTTTTTTTTTGTTTTTAATGACCTCTTGACATTTGTGGCTTTGCTTGTTTTGTGAGCATCCTCTTTCAAATAATATTACGAGATATTTGCTAAAAACCAAGTAGAACTCTACCATTTATGTCTATTTACAATTCAAAACCACCAGCAGGGTTCGAGGAAATAGAACCTAAACTTCGAGAATTTGATATACTACTTAAAGAGCAGATACAAAAAGCTAGGCTGAGGAATAAAAAAGACAATGAAATTGGGCTAAGACCAGGTTTGAGAGAAGATTCAGAAGTGTTTAAATTACATCATGAAAAATCACGATATATTTTTGAACTTTATTTCATCAAGAAAGACATCTCCAAAGAACTTTACATGTGGCTTCTACATGAGAAAGTTATTGACAAACTGCTAATTGCAAAGTGGTCGAAAAAAGGATATGAACGGTTGTGCTGCCTAAGATGTATAAATAAGCAGGAGTTTTTAACAGGAGACAAAGTTTGTATTTGTAGAACACCCAAGAAAGATTTAAAAATACCCAAAAAAGAAAACAGAGCTACTTTAGCATGCACCTTGTGTGGGTGCAACGGATGTACTGGCTCTTCTGACAAGGCAAATGTTATTCAAGAGCTTTGATTTGTGTAGGAATGATGCTCTCAAGGATAGCTTTCGATGTCTATCCAAGCAAAGACTCACATCACGATCATGTGATGTACATCACATGACCACATGTTTTTTAATATTATGCATGTGGTTTTGAGGAATTGTGTTATCTTTAGATATATCCGCACGACAAAATGGATAATAGAATTTCCTAATTAGGTCATATGGCTGCTGTGTTTTAACGCGAACAGAAATAGCTGTATTCAAAAAAAGAGGTTAACGCGTAGGAGAAGGAAATGAAACGAAACCAAAGAAAAGCTGAGCAGACTGACATTTCGAAAAGGGAAGAAAGGCGGTAAAGTAAAATTGAAAAAAGCTTAATAGCTAAAAACAATTGGTTAAAAAGAATAGTAAAGACAACGCATATCTTTTATTCAAACACCCCAAGAAAAGATCACAACAACGTATAATAGCAACAGAAGAAAACAAGGACGGGTCATAGTAAGGGTCAAAAAAACCACAATTAAAGCAGCATTCATAAACTTTGAAAGTTACTATTTTTATTTACACAAACCCTAAAAACAGCTTATCTTTGCTATTCACCATGAATCACAATAATTTAAACCACAATAACCTTGTTCAAGTTGAAAACAATAATGATGTGGCTACTTTAAGAGGTGACAATTATATGTCGGTCGTTTCCCCCAGCTTCACAGTGGAGCATAACGAAACACTTTCTTTTTCGAATATTATGTCACCAAACACCCCCCAAATGAGAATCTTATCATCTCCAATGCACATTCTGAACCATAATTTTACCAGCAAAACTACTGAGGATTTAAAGAGTGATGTATGCAATTTACAAACTGTAGACAAAAACATCAAGACTCAAGTTAATAACAAACGTAAGAGATCTTTCACAGAAATAGAGAGAGCAGAAGATGAAGAACAACAATTGCATCCTGACGACATTCCTATGAGAACCGACTATGGAACTTTAGAAGAATTATTGGATGAGATTGGATTGCCTTCAACAAAAGCTACAGGTTTATATGACGCTACTATTAAGCCTCCATATTCTTATGCTGCGATGATTGCTTTATCTATAATGGTTTCAGGCATGGGTCAACTTACTTTGTCTCAAATTTATCAATGGATTTCATCTCACTTTCCTTTTTACAAATTGGGTGATTCTGGCTGGCAAAATTCTATAAGACATAACTTGTCTTTGAATTCAGCATTCTTCAAAGGAGGTAAATCTAGTGATGGGAAAGGTCATTTTTGGAGATTGACACCAGGGCAAGAACTAAAAATTTTAAAAATCCAAGCTAAGCCTAGCACAAAGAATAAGTCCAAGAAAGTTCAAAACAATACTTGCAAATCAAGTTTTGACAAAAAAAATAATTGCGAAAACTTTAGTAAAGTTGATTCAGTTACCGGGTCTATTGCATATTCACGCATAAATACAGATGGAACTGTTAAATTGGCGGATTCTATTAAGGAAGATGACACTCTTGTTAGTTCATCTTCTATAGACAAAAATCTGACTTTTAATAGAACTGCTGATGATGGATCTTTAAATGTTAACGAGGATACAGAAGATGGATATAAAGTTGTCACAAAATCCAAGAATGATTATACTTTTAGTGAAAAATATAATGATCTTCTTACCACACCGATCAAGTACAAATTTGCTCCAATAAAGGAAGAAGATAATCATATTATGCAACCTGTTGAAGGTTTAGAAAGCTTGAGAACGGATTTCAATACACTAAGAAAAATAAACGAATTTGATGAAATTGATAATTTAATGCATCAAGATAAATTTGCTGAGCTGGAACAATCGTTTCAGTGTTCATTCAATACATCTTTTGACTCTCCAAAACTTGCAACAAATTTAGGCTCTTCCCCATTAATTGAGTGCCATTCGAAATCAAAACTTGATATGAAAAAATTTAATTCTACTAGACAGTCAAAAATTTCTATAGGAAGAACCACAACAATGCTTATTGAAACTCCACGAAAAGAAGAATTCAATGAGGAACTGGGTGAGGAGAAGTATGGAAAAATAACAGTAGGCAATGTAATGCTTTCCAGAACACCACTTAAACCTAGTTTATCTCCATTTCCTTCTCTTTCTCTCGCAAATAATCATACCAATAACCATATCAGTACAAACTTTCATAAGAACACCCCAAGATGGAAAACTCCATCATATGATGACTTTTTTGTCAGTCCGTTTTTTAAATCCCCACGGAGCCACCAGTTTTGCAACAATCTGTTTTTCAATGACAATAATCATTCCCATATTAATGCTGCTGTGAATCGTAGGCATTCAACCACCGACGTATTTGCTACTATTAATACAAATGAGAATTCTACCAATATTACTGCAAAAAAGTTAGAACCAGCATTGCTCGGTTTGAAAAGTAATTCCAATTTAAATACGGACGACACTGAAAAGAACAGCGACGAAGAACTATAGCAAAATAGGCTCTGAATTAAAACACATATATGTAATAAAAGTTTAGGAAATGTTGGATCAAAAGAGAATACTCAAATAATTAAACGGAATTATTTAAAATAATGAAATTATCATCCAATGAAGTAACCAACAAAAAATCAACTGTAGTAAGTTTATTTATACATTATATATTTTAAGTATAATGTATTTTAGGAAATTAAGAAAATTGTAACTAAACTAAACTTAGTTTTTACTGATATTAAGCAAGTGCTTCATTACCTTTAAAACACTAAGTCTTAGTTAGACATAGCAATAGTGCTAGATAGAGCAGCTAGAACACAACAATAACCACGTGACAAATATTAGCTAAACTATATTTTACCCTATTTGCTACATTAAAAAAACGCGATATCTGGTTCAATTTTAAATAAAGTACTATAGATTATAAGGAAGGAACCAGGTTTAATAATTCTGATATCAACTTTTAGTATAAGCTGTTAGTAGAAGGTTTAGATGCTGATGATGAAACTGGAGAAAGATTATGAAAGAATTATTAATTTTCAAGTCCCAGTATTGAAAGATTTTGACTCTTTGTTAAGATGCCACATTTGCAAAGACATTCTTAATATTCCAGTTATCACACCATGTAGTCATACGTTTTGTTCCGTTTGCATTAGAGATTACTTGAGAAACGGAAATGATGAAAATTGTCCACTTTGCTTAAACGATTTAAACGACAGTTTACTAAGACCCGAACTACTTCTGAACGAAATATGCAAGTGCTACAAAATGGAAATCAAAAGTGTTATTGTGAACAAACTAAATTTTTCAAATACAACTATAGCAGATACTGAAGATATTAAACCAAATAAAAACTCACACAAGCGAAAATTAGGAAATTCTTCAAATGAATCATTTAGTTTATTGAAACAGCAACAAACAAGTAAAAAGCCCAAAATGGGACCAAACAATAATACCATTATAGACATGCTTTCCAGAAAGAAACAAAAATCACCAAATATTGCTCATAATTTATCGGATAACAATACAAAAGAGAAATCATACTGTCCTATTTGTAATAATCAATTTTCTTTGAAGTATTTGCAAGAGCATCATATTGATAACTGTTTAACAACAAGCTCTTCCGACAAGAACGAGATTGTGAACTTGTCTGAAGATAATCTGCAGCAAAATGATGTTACGGAAAGTGAAGAGGAACCAGAACCGAAATATTTGATGAATTATCTTCAGTCGGCACTACAGAACAGTTTGCATGATCAAATACAAAAACTACCCAACTTACAATTGAACGATATAGCCACCTCATCTTTAAAACAGCATTTATTGAAATTCAACTTACCAATAACAGGATCGAAATATAATCTAATTCAACGATGGAAACAGTGGGATGTCCTTTACACCAGTAACTATATTGATAATCCGAAACCGGTTTCTTTGTCTTCAATTAAAAACGCACTAATAAAATGGGATTCACTGAATAACAAACCAATAACTTCTAAGACAAATAGTGCTAATGGGTTAGTCTCAATGCTGGACAATAAAAAACTGGATATTAAAAGTGAAAAGTTTTCCAGGAAGAACTGGGAGACAAAGCATAAACGCCATTATAGACGTTTGATAAGAATTGCAAAAAAACGAAAAACAAATGTGAAATAACAAAATCAAAACAGATTCTATTCTTTAGTTGTATATAATAATTTTTTTAAACTATAATTCATCAAGTGCAATATTTTCTTCAATTTGCTCATTTTCTTCAAACAGTTCCTCTAACTTCTCATCACAAGATTCGGTATTGTTGGAGAGTTTTGGTTTATCAAAAGAATGGTTGGTTGTATTTATAGCTGCTTCACTGGCATTTTCCTCATAGTCAGTTATTCTAGGGGTGTTTGATTTTTCATTTTTTTTATTTTTATGGGTGGTGGGAATAGAAACATCTACATGATCAGGAAGCCTTGCTTCTACTTCTTCCGCAAGTATCCTTTCGAAAGGTTTTGTTTTTGTTAAACTGTCATGTTCTTTATTTTTAGTTTCAGAGGTTATGGTGTTGTATTGCTCTGAAAGCAATGACGAATCCACAGTTTCCTTAAGTGAATCTTCTACTTCAGGCTCTTCAATTTCACTTTCTTCAACTACAATAGAGGTTTCGATTGCAATTTCTTCTTCCACTTCAGTCTCACTTTTTTCAGCTACAATAGGGGATTCAACTGAAATCTCTTCTACCACTTCAGGCTCTTCAGTCACACTCTCTTCTACCACTTCAGGCTCTTCAGTCACACTCTCTCCTACCACTTCAGGCTCCTCAGTCACACTTTCTTCTACCACTTCAGTCACACTTTTTTCAGCTACATTAGGGGATTCAAATGAAATCTCTTCTACCACTTCAGGCTCTTCAGTCACACTTTCTTCTAATACTTCAGGCTCTTCAAACACATTTTCTTCAGCTACAATAGGGGATTCAATTTCAATCTCTTCTACCACTTCAGGAGCTTCAACTGTAATTTCTTCTACTTCAACCTCACTTTCTTCAGCTACAATAGAGGTTTCAATTGGAATTTCTTCATTTGCAACAGGAATTTCAATTGTAAATTCTTCTAACACCTCTGGCTCTTCATTTATTACTGGGGTTGATGCCTGCTCATATGTAATTTCAGCTTCAGGATCCGAAATAACAACAGTCTCTATAGGTTGAATATCATCAGTTTCTTCTTCAACTATCTTTTCTTTTGCTGGTTCATAAACAATTTCAGCTTCAGGATTCTTTATAATGCTAGCTTTCTTTTGGGAGTCAACAAGATTATCTTTCTTCTTTGTCTCAACAAGAGGGTCTATAATTAATTCGTCCTTTTCATTGAAATCTGTTCCTTCAACAAGTGGTTCATCGGTCAATGTGCTACTTTTTAAAAGTTCTTCCTGAGATTCAGCAATCGGCTCTTGTTCTACAACAACTGTTTTTTCATCATTTATGCCAATCGAAGCAATTGTTCCAGAAAATAAATCGCCATGAGATGCGGTTTCTTTGGATTCATGGCTTTTATAATAAGATGCTTCTTCAGTCATATATTTGTTTGGATATTGTTTTTTTTCAGCAGCAGAAATGGATGAATCAGAATCAACTTCTTTATTAAATTTACCAGCTGTTTCAAAAGAGGTGGTTGTTGCTTTTTCAACGGTAGAAGTACTCTCGATGACAGCAGCAGTAGTTGAAAACTCATCACTAGCAATTGTTGTTTCAGGATAATTCGCTCTCAAAATTTCTTCCACGTCTTCTTCAACATTAGGAACGGTTTGAATTTTAACTTCGGTGATTTTGCTTTCATAACCAGAAGTTGTGATAGACACAATATCATTTAAAGTTAAAGACGCCAAATAATCTTCATAGTTGATAGCAACATCATCATCATCATCAGCGTTAATATCTTGGTACCTGTTTTCATTTGGAACATCCGAAGAAGTTGCGACGGTCTCAACAGGGGATGATGAATAGTAGTATTTGTTATTAGAAGTCATGTCTCTTGACAAAACAGTAACTGGGGCATATTCATCGCTATCACTTGTTTGGGAGTTTTTAAATCTAAAGTACTCCACATCATCGGTGTTCTTTTTTTTCATTTTTTCCTTCACATAAGGAATAGCTTTCTCATTAAGGAAGGGCTTTAAGGTACTGTTGTTAAATGATATCCAGTGTTTATGGGCTATTATGTGGTAATCTCTGTCAACAACAATTTTACCTACAACTGCCAAAACAGCAATGATGATGCAATTTATGATAAAGTGGAAGAGTTTTTTAGTTGTGGGCTTAAATTTCTCAAAATTTGGAGGTATTGTTATTACTGAAACACTGTTGTCAGCGCTGACGGTTGCCAGCTTATTGCCTCTTTTATTAAAAGCTATCTTCGTTATAGCAAAGGTGTGCAATGAATCAAACTTCTTTAAATATTTTAAACGAACAGTACTATTAGTATGGCTTAAATAAAAGAATGAAACGGAGTTGTCATTACCAGAGACAGCTAAAATACCATTGGAAAAATCAACACTGGTTATGCCTTTAAATTTCAATTCATTTATGTTCAAAACTTTCAGAAGTTTTATTTCACCAGTGATTGTGAAAAGATGCAACTGAAATTTACTGGAAACTTCATTTTTCAAAAGAATAAAAAATTTGTCTTTAGAAATGAACTTCAGCTTCAAAGGGGTAAACTTGGTAACGTCAAATTGATAAGATTTAGTAATAAAAGAACCTGTAACACATGAAATTAGCTCACAAGTGCTTTTGGTAATGTAAGACAGTATTTTAGCATCTTTGCCCAACTGAAAATCAAAATCTCTCAATTCGTTACCGGTTTCAATTTCATACAATTCGTTCATAGTGATGGGATTGATAATTCTTATTACTGAAGGAAATCTGTTGGTACATACAGCAGCGAATTCAATGTTTTCTGATATCTTTAAAAACTTCATGTAGGTGTTCAAGTCTCGCTGGGCTTCGTTTTCCTTGTCATAATCAACGGAAGCAACAAACTTAATGTGCTTGTTTTCATAATTAAATCTTTGAAGTGAGTTGTTCACATTTGTTTGCAGGATTTTGTTGCTGTTTTCATTACAACCAAGCAAAAAAATACCTTCCACTTCAATCCCGTCATCTCCCAGATCAAACGAGCTGTTGGAGTTTGACAAATGTTGCGGAACATCAATATAATCCATGCAAGTTGGAGAATCATCGTCATCACTTAATTTCAGTTCTCTGAACTTCTTGATCTTGTTTTCTTTGTCGCTTATACTCAGCAAAGTAATCTTATTATCTATTCCATTGTTACCCTCACCACCACCTCCGGCTACTAATAATAGATCATCACTGATAAACTTACATGAGTACAATGGATACTTGAGATTGCTCTTAATAACATTAACCTTCATTTTGTTGAATAAATACGAATACAATTTCTGTGGCTTGTGGTCTCTAGGCTGCTGGACTTCTTTATCTTTTTGGTAAGGGGAAAAGCGCTTAGGTGGTCTTTTGGGATCTCTGCCTAATACGCGAGAAAATTTTTATTATATTATATTTTTTTGATTTGCTCAAAACAAAGCGCCAAAATAAACGTGACCACAACCGCTGCTGCCTCGGTGGAATCAGTCATAGCCTTTGGTGCCTGGGAGGCGCATTCTACAGGATGCTCAGTAGAGAAGAAGAAAGGGAGAAGCCCGAAGCCATTGATTTAACACGACCACCAAGAATTACCAGACTATTACGAGATTGCTGCACCTTCAAGAACTTTTCAATCCAAAGCCAGCAAGCAAATGAACTTCTTGTCAATATCATCACATGTTGTACACGGATATGTCGGGAACAAATCCATTAATCTTGCAATTCAGTTTAAACCGAATGTTGAAAACATAGATTTAATAAATACTGTTCAACTAAATGTGCATCCGAAATTCATCGACGCTAAAAATAATGTTGTTTCTGTTGCAGCGACCAAGTATGATCCAGTAGTAATAGTAAACGACATCATTTCAAAATCACTGAAAAGCTTTTTGAACTGCGAATACGACTGCTTGATTGTTTCGTACTTCAACAATGCCGTAGGCATAGATTTGTTGTCAGAAAATATGAATAAATTTGAAAAGAGCGTTAAAATAGTAGATCCTATCATGGGAGATAATGGGCAAGTATACTGTAACCCACAGCTGATTGTTTCCTACAAAAGTATGCTCACCAAGAACGATATTGACTGTTTGTTGCCTAATCAATTTGAATTGGAATTACTGACTGACAGCACTGAGCACAGCGGATTAAAGGATCTGAAATATTATAAAACTTTGATCGAGCTATTTCATAAGAAATATCCAAAGGTTCAAAACTTGATTGTGACTTCAGTAGAACTGAAGACGAAAGACAACTATATTTTGATATCAAACCAAGCTGAAGTCAAAAAAATTAAGCTAAATAACTACTATGAGGACACTATCATCTATGGATGCGGGGACTTATTTACAGGTCTTTTGGCTTACGAATATACTCAGAAGAAAAACAATAAAGACATTTTTGGAATAGTAAGATCCGTTGTTTTGGCCATTCAACTAATCATCAACAAGAGTATTGGCTACAGAATTGAATTGCTGGAGGTTGATAGCATAAATAAATCTTCATACAAATACCAGTTGAACGGTCTTGATTTGGTAAATTGCATCGATGATATTTTTGTGAAAGACACCGACGAGATCATCGATAAGAATCAGGCATTCTTTGAAAGTGATTTTAAGGTTGATGCACTTTAAGTGTCCTTTGAACTAGGGGTTCTTAACCAACTTTTGCCTCAACAAAATGGGTATTAATTCGAAATGCTGGAAAAGCTTTTATAAATTAAACTGTTTGAGGATATATCTAGGCAAAAATTCATATATAATGGAGTCTTTGGATGTGCCTAGAATGCAACACATGGACTTTTCCCGAGGGAAAGAGAACGCTATGTTATACTGATTTACCAAGCAACTAATCAAAAACAGCATAAACCTATTTAAACGCCATCAACTCTGTCCCTCGATTTTCATCAATAAACGATCCATAGTTTCATAGAAACACTGAAAAGCTAGTTTTGGTGTGAACCAGCTAACAGTTGGCGGTGCAGCTCCTAGCCCCCTAGGCCTTTTAGTTGCACCAGCGTTAGTCACGTGAGAAAATTAACCAAACCATATAATTACCTGAAATTAACCAGCCCCAATCTTTTTATCCCCGACCTTACCGTCTTATCTTTTTTTCGCCTTGTTCTCTTGTTCTTCTATATAAGCCTCAGGGGAGTGACTGGGATTTGTTGTGGTAAGTACAAAATAAATCTTAAAACAACCAAAAAACCAAACAATATAAGAGATTTTGACTCCGCTTTGCAGTTGAATAAAAGCCTAGTTGTTTGTAAGGTTATGGAGTATTGAATTTGACCTTTTTCTTTCTCTTTTTACAAATTTGATCTGTGCTGATCGCCACACTTAACTCACCTTGAGCACCATGAAAGATACAAAATATAAGTCTTTGCCTTCAGATTCTTCGTCTATCATGGGCGCTGATGTAAGACAAAGCACCAAAAGTAGATTGCAGAGGCTACGGAAACGAATAAAGGGCTACAAAGCACTAAGCTTGCTTTTAGCAGCAATATTATTATTCACTCTGCTTCATACCATTCACAAGACAAATACAGTTTCTATTGCTACAAAGAATCCACCTACTGTTGACGTGAAGGCTAATTTTCTCTCATTTCAGCTGGATAACATTATTACAGAAGACGAAGAAACTGATTTTACTGGTCTGCTAACTTTAAATTCAATTCCAAAACCTGAAAATGAATACATAGTCAAAGCGTTGCTCAACGACAAAGATATCATAGTTCCAGATATGACAGATAAAAGCACAATTTTGAATTTAGCAAAAATTGCTCAGAATGCTTATGTAAGAAATCCTCATACTGGTGATTGGCAAAATGTAACAGATTACGATTCACATGATGCTTTTGGATGGGATGAAGATTATATTAGAGGTCATATATTTAAAAACGATTTGAAGAAGTTTTTGATAATAAGCATTAAAGGGACTTCTTCTGCTGGACTTCCGGGAACAGGTGCTGAACAAGACACCATTGAAAATGATAAATTTAACGATAATCTTTTATTTTCGTGCTGTTGCGCTAGAGTCAGTTACCTTTGGACTCCAGTATGCGATTGCTACTTGGATGCTTTCACATGTGATCAGCCTTGCCTAGAAAGAAATATAAGAGATAATAGCAATTATTACAAAAGCGGGTGCCAGATCTACAGAACGGTTGCCAGCAAGTATCCTGATTATACCATTTGGGTTTTAGGACATTCTTTGGGAGGAGCACTCTCGTCGTTGGTTGCTAGGACTTATGGCTTGGTTGGAATAACGTTTGAAACTCCTGGAGAGTTACTAGCTAGTCAAAGGTTGCACTTGCCTTTACCGGATGATTCTAGTTTTGATAATATTTGGCATGTTGGAAACAACGCAGATCCAATTTTTATGGGCACCTGTAACGGAGCCTCGAGTTCTTGTAACTTGGCAGGTTATGCAATGGAATCAAATTGCCACAGTGGATGGCAAATTACTTATGACACAATAAAAGAACTTAATTGGGGTGTAGATATACGTAAACATAGAATTAAAACTGTTATTGACAAGGTTTTTAGCGAGCTCGAAGTTCCTGAAGCTATATTTTCTGGGAATGGTAAAGGAGATGACCCCTGTATTGACTGCTTTGATTGGGAATTTGTTCAAAACACCGTCTCAGCAACGTCCACCCAAGCAGAGCCAACATCTACTACTACTCGTAAGACAACTACAACTCTAACTACGGCTTTAAGCAGCAGTTGTGTTGGGAGAAACTTTGTAGGCTGGTGTACCTCTTATACAACTTTTTAAACAAATCACTGCATAATAATATATAATAATATAGCTGAGAAAGGACTTAAGCACATTTTTTAGCCAGTATTTTCATGCTTTTCACGAATTTCGACTTCCCTCAATAAACTTTCTAAAGATGAATAGTATTGAAGAATGCAACTAGGTACTTTTAAGTCAACTTCTTCAATCCAGAAACTTTTTAATTCACCTTCTCTAATTTTTCTAAACTTTTCAGACAAATCTTTGACCAGCAGTTTGCCTTCTTCATTGATGTTACAATACTTGAGATAAATTACAGCATTGTAAAACACGGAATATATCAGTTGGTCTGATAAAAATCTAAAATGATTCAGATCAACAGACTCAAACAATCTAAGTGCTTTAGTACAATGTAAACTGAGTTCTTCTTTTTTATGTACAGAAATTTCCAAATCTGCCATTGGGTATTGCTTTATAAGAAGCTTTGCATTCTTAATTCTTTCACAATTAGAAATTGCTGAGCTTAAATAAGCTTTTTCTTCATCTTCAATTTTATCTTTTAATTTTGCAGACAATCTCTTTCTTGAATAGAAGCTTAGTGGGTTACTGGACTTGGAGACTTGAATGTACTTGTTTTGTTGAAAGTACATCACAATTAAATTAGCATAACAAAAATGATAGCTAAAATCAATAAACTCCTCAATAGGTTGGTTTGATAGATAATTCCAATTCTCCCACCATTTTGTAATTTTGGTGAGCATCAAATCGAGCTCGCCGTCTTTCTTTGACGTAGTTACTGCGCTGGTATTATCAGTTTTTTCTTCTAATTTATTTTGGGATTTGATTATACGAAAGTTTGTTAGTTGTGAATCTAATAAAATGTCATCTGAATCTCTCAATCCGTTTCTTTGAAATCTTTCCATCAACCAGTAAAGTTCAATCTCAGCTAACATTCTTCCGTCAAAATGAGAGGCTTGCTGAGATTGAAGGGTCAACTTACATCTATTGATATCATTTTGTTGCAAGACAGCTTGTCTACCAGAGAGCATACAGTTTGTCAAATGAGCTAAACATAAATGATTGTAAAGTCTATTACAACTCAAGGATTCATCTTTCAATTCACTTTCATCTCCAACCACTGAAAAAAAGTGATTTCCTGCCTTGTAAGCCCCTCCATTAGCAGAATCACTTCCCTCAAGAAAAGATTTTTGAATATTATTGCTCCAGTACATTTTTAGCCCTATACCTGATATTAACCATGAATCGAATATTTGATAATCTGAAGATAAAGAGTTGCTGTAGACCGATAGCATTACCAGTGACTGAATATACTCCAATTTAAAAGCATGTCCTAATCTGATAAACTCTTGACCATAATCTTCTCTTAACTTTTCCAATAGGTTCTTGTAAACTCTTGTCTTCAAATCATGGTAATATAAAGTGTATCTTAGAGATAAAACCATATACAGTGTCAGGAGTAAAGAGCAGTGAGAGTCTCGGATTTGCTGAATGATCAATTCTAGCGACACATTTTGAGGAAATGATACCCAGGCTCCATAATTGTCTTTAAATTCTCTTAGCAAGGTTACACACTCTGCTATTGTAAGTAAATCATTTGAAATGACGTCGTCGTATGGTATACTATCTAGATCAATAGGGTCAGGGTCATGAAGATTTCTTATTTGTAGAGGTGTATTGAACTTTGATATATGCCGAATTAGATTGGAAAATGGTGCATATAGCTGTCGATATTCCTCATTATAATTGTTCAAAACAGTATTTGTCGTAGCGGAATTAATTTCTGTCATAGGTTCTGGGTTTTCTTCACTGACCACTGGAGAGTCTGTTCTATGGTTGCTGTTAAAATTTAATTGTTCGTTTAGCCTTATTGAGCCATTGGAAAAGCTGCTTATACCATTTGTCAAAGGTAAATTGGAGTTAACACTCTGAAAGGGCAGTTGAATATTTTCATAATTTCCTGTGCTTAACAGTTCTAAAATTTTCGTAACTTTGAGATTGGTATCTTGAATTATATTGGCTGTGTTTTGGCTAATAATATTAGCACCAGTATTTTTATTTAAGGTGACTCCATTATCGTCAAAAAGCGGTGTTGTAACATTGTTTATAGTATCACGAAGCTTAAATACAACAGGTTTTGATTTTTTGACTTTCTTGACAAGCTTTTCAACCTTGCTTTTATTTGCTGTTTCAGGAGAACTAATGCTTGAAAGTTTGCTTTCATTAGTCAGAATTGCTTCACTATTTTCATCATTGCCAAATAGCTGTGTTTCCATATTATTTTCAGAGTTGATTGTCTTTTTTTGAATTGATATTATCAACTGGTCATTTAAAAGAGAGCAGTCATTTTTATCTAATTTGATACAGTTTTTACAACCTTTTTCAAAATTAATAAACTCACATCTTATTCTTTTATGTTTACATAGGCTACATGCCTTAAAAGTTCTAGCCTTCCTGATAGTCTTTGGTGGTTTTCTATCATTAGAGAGATTGCCCATTGTCTTCTATACCAAAGAAAGAATAAGCTTGGTTGCCTAGCCTGATAAAATTGGGATGTTAAACAAAAGTCGATTTATATGTGTTTTTATGACATCAAAAAATCAAAAAATATCACATGACCTAAGATCGCTGCCATTTCTGTTGGTTTCTTGAATAGAGTAGACGACAGAAAAAGAAGAGTAATTGTAATAAATATTCTCGATATTCTGGGATAAAAAACGGGTTCATGTAACCAATTACCAAATTTTAATAGAACTATATTGGATCACCACAATATGTCTAACAATAAACCACATTACAAAAAAAACAAACTGAAAAGCTCTTTGATGGTTCAAGAAATGCTGAGAAAAGAGCGAGACTCGAGCAATGAAATCAAGGAAAGTAGCAATAGCATCACTGCTAAAGCTGATATTGATATGGCTGAAGATGATGCTAGCAAAGATAATACAAGGACTTCCAGCAGTCATGAACTATCAAATAACATCAATGAAACTAAATCGATTGAAAACAAAATCAACAGTACTCTGCTTCAAGAAAGACTCAAAAAGCAAAAAGTCCTACTATCCCAACATAAAGCAGAAAAGCATTTGAGCGATATGTTTTTAAGTCCAAATAACAATAGTGGAGGCAAAAAAGCGAGCAATGGGAGTTTTAATGATTTTTCCTCAGGTTTTGGAGGTATAGATATAAATAAAGTCAACAACATGTTTAAGGACTAGCAATGACTTCTGATACCCATTTATTATTACTGTTTTTGTTTCTATATGAGTATTTCAAGGATGATATTTTAATGTGCATATCTTTTGTTATGCTGCAAGAGTAAAAAACTAGTCTGTTAGGGTCATTGTTGATGCACAGCTTATCCTCCACAAACAATGTGTATTCTTTTGTAATGTTTTTGCCGCCGGGAAACAAATGAAGACCTCCGTCCGCATTGCTCTTCTCTTCACCACCATTTGGTAAATACATTGCTTCTTTTTCAGGTGTCTTGCTACTGTCTTCCGTCCCTTTCTGTATGGATTTCAAAACCCTTGACACCGCATTGACGGGATTCATGGTTAACTTAACATTGGTGGATACTTTTAGTTTCCAATTCTCGTCTGTTTCATCATGATTTTGTCTTGAATATGAAAATGTAAGGTATTTTACCGGAATATAAGGCTCATCGTACCAGTTGATTTGCTTATTCTGTTCTGAAGGAATGCTGATTTTTAGACTCTCAAATCTTTTGTCAACAGGGCCAATCTTTTCAGGGGTATCACCCTTCGGCCTGCTTAAAACCAATTTTTCATCTGGATGAAGAAACAAGTGTTCTTTTATTATCCCGTTTACCTTTTGCTTAACAACCAAATTATCTAAGTAGTATAAATTTATATCGTTTTGTAAAAGATCCTCGTACATTAGTTCCCTGGCATTTGCCGTGTTTAATTTCTTGTTTGGATTCTTTGCTATTGATAGAGGAAGATCTTTGTTGTTTTTGTTCACAAAAAGATCATATGCATCATAGAGAACTACCCCTGTAAGTATAAAAAAGATAGCTTTAAGATTTTGAATAAGTTTGAGCTTAAATATTGAGAAATTAGAGACTTTCAATGGGGATGTGCTGTAGAGGCGTTTGCTTCCATTACTGGCTAAGAAATGATTGTTAGCTTGACAAGGAACAAAATGATACATCTTCATAGGCACTTTAACTCTATTTAAACCGTATTCAGGCTTGATTCTCATCAAAGTCCTCATTATAGTTACCATTTCTGAGGCTTCTTTGGTTCTTCTCTCAATGAACGACTAAGGCCAAATAAAGTACTATCTCAGCTCTTCATCCCTATAAAAGCTTCTGCACAAAAAACGAGCAGCCCGCTGATTGGTGATGAGAAAAAAACGCCGCCAAGCGCAAAGAATGCGTTAAAACTAAAATAATCACTTTAAAAAAACTCACGTGTCCTTGTGAGAGATATATATAGTAGACTCTACTAATCTCAGTTTTATGGAGGCCATACTAAGCTTTAATTGTTTTATTTATTTATTTCTTTCTTTCTTTCTTTGGTTTCTCTGAATAATTCTTGCTTCAAGTTCGCTAATAGGAATAAACGTCGTCCACTCTTTGCTTCCCTTTTTATGTCCTTGAACAGAGGCTCAGAAACATATGGAACAAAGGTTGCATGGGACCTTATCAATTAATAAATATATGTTTAATTTCTGTCAATGCTATTATGCAGCGTCAGCCTTCTTTCCCAAAGCACATCTACCGGCATAGTAGAATGGTATTACTGATGTAACAGCAAAGACGGCAAAGAATGGGTATATGACTAACTTAGAACCTTTTGGTCTCAAGTAAATTGGAGTGGTTTTTTGGGCCTGAATGTATTTTTGCTTTTCAATGATAGAAGACATCCTTGGTTATTGCTGTAGGTGTATGTAAGCGATTGTTCTTGGTTGATTAACTTAATAGTTTCTGTCTTCTTTAACAGTTGGCACCGAAAATTTTTTTCCACCAAGCAGGGAGATTCTGTTTGGAGATTTCGGAGATAATATATTGTATATAAAAAACATGCTATATTCCGGGAAACAATGCTGCGATATGATTGGACTATTTTTCTTTGCGCTGGAGAGCAGCGAAACATAGGATCTCTCAAAGGCATATAATAGCGGTCAATTTGCAATCACTCCTCCTCCTCATCGTCTATAATAACTATCTTCCTCTTTTTGGGCTCATGCTCTTTTTTGACCTGTTTGTTGGCTATCTCTATGCTATCGTCACTTTTCTCGTCTTCCGACAGATCGATTACTATATTTGGCTTTCGCTTTGCCTTTTTCCGTTGTGGTGCATCATCAGACTGCTCTTCTGCCTCACCATCGCTATTGAACTCATAGTAGTCGGAATTCAAGGAAGTATCGGATTTTGACTCGTCCTCACTTTCATCAGATTCATCTATAATGAAACCATCTAAATCGCTGTTTCCCTCTTCCTCAGCAGAATCTAGTCTGACGTCACTTCGCTCCCCTTCCGTGTTAACGCTTTCACCATCATCTTCACTATTTTCTCCTGCTTCTCGTCTTCTTCTTCTAATCTCGTCATGGCCCACTCCCCGAAAGCCAACACCGCAATGAGGACATTCCGTTTGGTCTTCGTCGTTTTCTCCGCTTTCAATTTCCCAGTGGCAGGATGAACACCGTAGCACACCCCCATCGTCCATATCAACTATCCCTACACCTGTTGTTTTAAAGTTCTCCTCAAAAAGCTTTTTGTTTTTCAGATCAATTTCAAACTCTCTTTTATCTTCCGACAAGCGCTTAAAATAGGACTGATGTTTTCCATCGGTCTCGTCTTTTTCAATAAACAACGTAAAAAATGATTGAATTGCTGACTGCAATATTTTGTTGTTAAATGGCTCGTCATCCACTATAGCTCTACATAGTGGGCACCTTAGATTGGAATTCTTGATAGAATTAACAAACCAGTTTTTCAAACAGTTATAACAGAACGTGTGCTTACACTTTATTATGCTTTGAGGAACTGATAGCGGATCTTTACAAATTGGGCAGGAAAACTTTCCAAGGTATGTCTCTATCTTATCGTCAGAAAATTGAGACATTATTAGGATCGGCTGCGGATGCTTATTTAAGGTTTTCTGTATTTTAAAAGCATTGCCATCCCCTATATTGCACCCTTACAGAAGTTTTTTATAAATATGCTTTTTCAGGGAATTTAGACACACCTGTTGGGACTTGTCACATGATCGAACTGGAATTATTCAGATTTAATCAAATCAAAATATAAAAATAAAAAATAAATATTTATATTTAAATGATATACTCATAAATAAATTTTGTCTAGTGACAAAGGCAGTCCAAAAATTTTCATAAGACTTTTTGGTATAGAAGTTGCTTTCTCCACTATATGAAAATATGATCTTTTCCTACTTATTCATCGTCTTTTCCTTTCGGCATCAAACCATCAGTTTTATTCAAAACAAGCAAGATATCTTCCAATCTTCCAATACCAATGTTTTTCATTTTATTCACGTTTTTGTTATAAACTTCTCTGACACTTAAAAATTCCTGTAGCAATTTTAAGACAAAGAAGATTTTGGTATTGGAATAAGTTGCTTGAATGTCTAATAATAGATTTCGTTTTTCCAAAAGATCCACTTCTAAGTCATCACAGTTAAATGGTATTGAAGACTGGAGATCGGTATCTAGTTTAATTTCTTTCTTAAACTTCCCTCTAAAAATATGTGCTACATTATTGCTAACTTTAGTATAAGTTTTCAAATGCTCATCAGTGATGTCATATCTAGTTACTAATCTATGAATCGCCAAATCGATTCTCTTTAAAGGTTTTTCTCCAATATATCTAAAATATGGGTCCCCAGTTTTTGTATATTCTTGGTCCTTCTCTGAATTCGAGTCCAATTTTTTACTATTTACAATTTTAATATCTGTATTTTTAAATATTTTCCTGCTTCCAAAACCAGAGAGGTATAGTTTCATCACCTCGCACATTGCTATCAAAAGATTGCTGGATTGCAAAAAAATAATTACTTCCTCCATAAAACACTGTATATTTAGCTTATTGTTTGGGGACCAGGTTATTTTGCTTGTTCTTCCCCCTGTTGCGGAAATTGAATACTGAATATCTCTCAAGTGTCCTACAAAAATTGATATGGCTTTTTCGTTTAACTCCCTATCACAATCATTCTTTCCTTTCCAATTTTGTGCTTCTTTAAATATTGCTATTTGTTGTTGTCCTACACTCATAGTATCAAACCCAGCGATTCTTGTTTTGGATATATTATTCTTCATAAAAACGTATCTTTCTTCCACTAGACTTCTTATTTTGCCTTTAAAAATTATTTGATCCATTTCTATGTTGAACTTATCATAGAACTTGTTTCTATAAAAGGCTATCGCTTCTTTTTGCTGCTCAAATGGTATTTTTCGTCTTAAAAGAGTATTGAAAAGAGATTTTATGCATTCTTTATGAAAGTCTCTAGTTAAGTCGTTGTAAATAATTGGCTTATCAACAAGTGCAAGCATCTCTTTGTGTATACCTATTAAAAACTTGCTGTCGTTATGAAAGATTTCATTTTGCTTTTTATTAGATTCCATATTTGCAAAATATTTTAAAATTATAGGTCTGAATCTGGTCAAGTAGTTAATAAATTCTATCTTACCTAAATAGTGGGCTCTTTTATAAGCATCAATATCTAAAAAATTGTATTCAGAAATGGATACTAAGTCGGTTAAGTGCAAGCTAGGCTGGATAGAGTTTTTGTCATTATTTTTGAAATGCTTGCTGAAATTTTTATTGAAATTATGTGAGTTTCGAATTTGTTTTGAGTTATCTAAAGTCATCGTTGATCTATAGCATTTAAGCAACAACTCAAACTCACCAATCAAACTTGGGTTATTCTTTATGAACATGTCAATTATAGTTGATAAATTTGTGTAAACAAGTTCGGGTTTATATTTGAAGAAATTCATAAAGATTTCATATCTGTTTTTGTAGTATTCCGTTCTAATCAAATAATAACTGAAGTCCAATAAATCCACACCGTTGTAAGATTTGATGTTACAATTAAATAGGTGGTTGACTAAGTTTGGCATACCTGCAATATTATTACAGCTTATTTTTAGTATGTTATTAACAAAATATGACACAGCAAGGGGGTCCAACTGCAATTTATTGGACACTATTTTGTCAATCAAATCTGTTACTTTTCTGATAGGTTTGTAGTGTAAGTCGTTTTCAAAGTTAGCTAGCAATGTACTCATATGCTTATAAATTTTAAAATGTTGAATCTTTGTTTTGGAGAAGTCAAAAGTGTCTAAATACAAGGTATTTTTCCCTCTAAAAACACCTGATGATATTCCTGGTTGAGTTTTTGGCGACAGCAGTGTTTGCTTAAATCTCTCCACAATTACTATGCATATTGGATCTTGGTATGCTCTTGAACCTTTATATATTATAGGTTCCCATTGCTCTATAAAATCACCCAATAGATATGGATCATCAATTTTTGTCATAGACTCCAATAATTTATAAAAAGCCAGTTTGTCCAGCGGCTCGTACTTTATGTTTTGTTTTTGAATGTAATTGTTGCATATGTTAATAATGTAATACGGATTGTAGTTACCCATTATTCTTATCATTATTCTAATAAACAAAGTTGAAGAGTCTATTAACTGAATGGTTGAATGTCTTTCTCTTAATCTTATAAGATCTTTCAAATATTTATAATCATTGGTTTCGTAATACAACTTAATAAGATTATCCAGTATTTCAATTTTTACTTTATTTTCATCTATGCTGGCACTGCTATCATAGTCCAACATTTTATAGAAAAACTCCTTGGAAAGATTGATGCATTTCAAACTATTTAAATCAATATTTTCAGTGTTGAAATAAATCTCTAAAAAATCTTTCACATCCTGAAATCTTCCAATTTTGGTCAGGTTGTTAATAATGTATAAAAGTTGTTTTAAATTCAACTCAGTGTTTAAAAGTCTGATCTTTGTTGCTACATTTTTCAAGTTGAATGCTTGATTGTTTATAATTTTGTAGTGAAACAAAAGAGTAAATTCATGTTCCATGAATAATGAATCATCTGGTGTAAACTTATGTACTTTTTCAACAGGAAATCCAAGAGATTGATTCGACTTTAAAAATAGAAGATCTTTTTTATTTGCTTCTAATAAAGCCTGTTCAAGCACTTTGATGTCCGTCGCTTTAGACTCATGGTTCAACTTTAACATGTCGCATATTCCTCTAATTTTGGAGTCGAGTTTGCCATTTATTTCTAATATCTTTAGTTCTATAATTGAATCTCTGTTTTGATTGTTGTTGAAGAAAACATCGTGGCTAGGGCCACTTTTTATTTTATTTACAAGTTCTTGTTCCCTTTTATGATCTTCGCTATTTAAATTAAGGTGGCGCACGGTATTGTCATTATTCTTGTTATTTCCATAATTCATAATCCTGCTTTGAACTAAATGGTCACCATGCTGCTGATACTCCTTCATTCCAGCGATATCACTGGTGGTTTTATATTTGAAAGAAACTTCATTCAAGGAATCCACATTAAAATTACCATGAAAAGACCTCTTTGAAAACCTAGTTCCATTTCGAAGGTTTTTCACAAACATTGTTATTCTATTCTTATAATCCTAACCTTCTTTTCTCTGTATTTACAAGCTTAAAAATGAATATTAAGATGGCGTTTATATCTTTGGGATTAAAAAGAAAAAACGTAGGTTATGTTTAACGTTTAAGCTGTGAACAAAAAGCTAATCTGTAAAGCAGTTCAGATGTTAATTAATGTATGATAGGTACCTGTTTGGTTAGCGGCTCATTGGAACTTTCACATTCGTAGGATTTCTTTTTGTGCTATTTTTTTGTATGGTTAAAAAATTTTCCTAGCCAGAGAAGCAGAGGAAACGAAGCGAGAAGGAGACGAGCGTCGGATATAAACTAAATTGGATGGGATGTAATAGGATCGCCTTAATAGAAGTCAGATGCACAGTGCTTGGCTGACAAGTATAGAACAATAAAGTGTCCGTCAATGCCGTTTACCCATTAGAGGTGTTTCTTGGGTCTTTTGCAGCTTGCAATAATACTGGGCTAGGAAAAAAATAGCATGCTGCACTTGTGCTTCAATAGAAAACCAGCGCATCGGTATTTTCCTGGCTGCACTTGTGAGCTGTGACAACAATTTTGAGTTGACCAGTTTTCTCTAGAGTTTGGCGACTACCTGGGGCAGAAGAGGACAGGACCTTGCCCATGTAGCTCCCAGAGATGAAACGCAGACCCACACACACAGCCACGTGACACTGCTTTGTAGCCACGTGCTCACTTTTTTTTTGCAGCATATCTTCAGCTTAGAATCCCATTCTCTTCCGCTGAGCAGGTTCCTGTAGAGCAGATCCCCTCTTGGCTCCCTGATGTTCTAGACCAAGACCCACTCATGTTAGGCGTGCTTAGAATTCGCCTCTTCCTAGCCACTCACATGACATTTTTTCTTACTTCACCGGTAAATAGTCATTGAACTTTTTTCTTGAAACGTAATCCTAACAATCACCTTTTTTTCTCTAAGGGAATATTCGGAACCATTATACTACTATATATTTATTAATGCTTATATATATTTTTTGCTACTATAAAAGTCCCGACCTTTTTTTTTAGCATATATATCTTATGGCTATTCTAATAAATGTTTCTTGCAATGGTTGCTGAGATTAGTATACATTTATTGAATAGAAAGGGAGAATAACCAAACAATTAAGGAAGCACTTTTCCAAATCAGCACAGGCAAGTAGCGACATTTTGCTCTTTTTTCCAACATAGTCTACGTGAATTTCATTGATACATTTCAAGTATGAATGGTTACAACAATGAACTGCCAAAGCGATTCAACGATTGGACATCGGTACTTCAGTACTATGAACTGAAAGATGAAACAGGCTTTGAAGACGAGGATTACATGAAAGTTCCTGTCACTTCAAAACCACAATCAAATACGATCAGAAAAATACACATCTATGATTTTGATGGCACGCTGTTTTATACACCAAACATTTTTTATGACAGCTTTACTGAAAGAGCAGTAAACTACATAATTCCTTTCAAGGGGCTCATTAATGGAGGCTGGTGGTGCTACAGAGAGAGTGTGGAAGCATACATCAAAAAGTGGCTACAAGAAAAAGACAGCATTCCAAAAACCGGGTTGTCCACTCAGTCTTTAGACAAAACACTGGATGGCGTCTGTTTTTGTGAGAGTTGTAAGATAGACAGCAAATATTGGTGCTACGACACAGTGAAACAAATGAAAGCATCATACGAGGATAAAAACACGCTGACCATCATGATGACAGGGCGTAGATTGGACAGATTCCATTCCACATTTGAACTGCTTCTCAAGAGTGATATTAAACATAGAACGGTGTTTCATGAAGAGTTGAAAGTCGACTCGGTTTTTTTGAAAAAAGACTTCAAGTACACAATTGAATATAAAACTAGGGTAATGAAGGATTTGCTGATAAATTTTCCATTAGTTAGTGAAATGATCATGTATGATGATAGAACTGATCAAATCAAGGGAATGAACACTTGGATGAAAAATAACAAGGAAAAAATCACTGATATAAGATACACAAAGGATACAAATAGACCAAGAGAGATATTGTTTGAAATAAACGTAGTAAAACCTAAAGTTGGAAGATACGAGAGCAAAGAACAATTGTCATTGATAGAGGGACTGATAACTAGAAACAACAAAAACTGTTTTGAACAGCAAATAAGCATTGACGTTGAGATCTATAGTGACTTTTACATTCCAATTCAACAAAATGACACGAGATTCCTAAAAGGTTTAGTGGACTATATTGTACCTGGCTCTTTCAGGGAGAATTATTGCAAGAATACCGTCATTGGTATTCAATTTTTAAAATCTGTCAGCGTTGACAGAGAGAATCCAAAGGTTGTGTGGGTTGTTGATTCAGTAAAAGTATGTGAGGAAAGTGTTTTTATTATTGTCTACAACGAAAATGACATAGAAGAAAAGGGAATCATCATTACACATAGTAAAACAGACCACAGGAACACAATAAAACAAATGAAGCATGATATCAAGAAAGACGATTTTAACTTGCTTTTCTCAAAGGAAAAAGTCACTTTCAGCTTAAATCAACAGAAAAAGGTGAAATATCCAGATTCTCAAATTGAAGGAAGCGTCGATGTCAATAGAGATTTTCAGTGGTCGAACATGGAGGTAATCGCAGGTGACAAGTTGACATTGATAGCTGATTTTACTAATATCAACAATTTGATGTTAATTGATTTGAAAGAGACGGAAGACTGAATTATATAGCTCAAAATATTTATACATAGGGCTGTTTTTCCATCAAAACATAAACAAGCCTATTTTAGTTCCTATTTTTGTTATTTGAACATCTGCATTGTCTAAAAACAGGAAAAAAGCTTTGGTCATGTGAAATGCAACTTTTTATCATGTGATCAACCACGACATGTCATGTCATGTGCTTTGCTGCCTGTTTTATAAACGAGATTTTCAACTCTGTTTTTTCCTACCTGTGATACATTTACAGACAACTGTATAAAAAATTTTCCTTTAACTTTTCCTCGTTCTAGCATTTGCTTACTTCTCTGCATAGTTTGTGCTATGGAAGACACCAAGACGATATCAAATACAATAAGTTCTTTTATTACTTCTGTGCTATGGGTAAATTATCGCTATTGCTATCTCATCCTATTGAATTGAGATCAGTATTGATCTTAAAGTACATTCAAAAGAATCCATACAAAGTGAATGTTGACAATAATCCAAGTTTGAAGAGATGTTACGAGCTGTTAGCAAAAACCTCCAGATCTTTTGCTATGGTTATCAAGCAGCTTCATCCAGAATTAAAAGATGTTGTCATGATTTTTTACTTGATTCTAAGAGCTTTGGACACTGTTGAGGATGATATGACAATTGATTCAAAGATTAAAATTCCTTTACTAAGATCTTTCCACGAGAAATTAGAACTAAAGGAATGGAGTTTTGATGGAAATGCTGAAACAGAAAAAGATAAGTGTGTTTTGGTTGAATTTGACCATATATTGAACATTTATCACTCATTCAAACCAGAATACAAGAAGGTTTTATCTGATATCACTTTGAAAATGGGCAATGGAATGGCTGACTACATTTTGGACGATAACTTCAATTTAAATGGGCTTGAAACAACCAAAGATTATGATTTGTACTGTCATTATGTAGCAGGCTTAGTTGGTGAAGGTTTAACAAGATTAATGATTTTGGCTGGCTTTGCTAAAGAGTCATTGTTGACGGATCCAAATGACGTTAGACTGATGGAATCCATGGGCTTATTTTTGCAAAAAGTCAACATTACTAGAGACTATTACGAGGATTTATTGGACAAGAGATCTTTTTGGCCAAAGGAGATTTGGAGTAAATATGCAGAGAATTTGAAAGATTTGCATGAACCTGAAAATGTTGAAAAGGGTGTATATTGTTTGAATGAGTTGGTATTGAATGCTTTAAGCCATGCCACTGATGTGCTAAACTACTTGAGTAGCATCAATGAACAAACATCATATCAGTTTTGCTGTATTCCTCAAGTCATGGCTATTGCCACTATGTCCTTGATTTTTAACAACAAAGAAGTCCTATCCACAGTTAATATTAAAATCAGAAAGTCCGAGACCTGCTATTTGATTTTGAAATCAAGAACTTTTAAAGGAACTCTAGAAATCTTTGATTATTACTTGAAATCCATTAAATCTAGACTTCAAGTCGAAGATCCTAACTATTTGAAGCTTAACATTCAAATAGCTAAGATTCAGCAATACATGGAAGAAATGACCCAGGACCATCTTCCAGAAGGTATTCAACCAAAGAGAACTGATGTTTATCTGAAGACCCAAAAGAAATTAAATGTAGACGATAAAAATATGGAAGCCACGCTTAAAGAAGAACAAGCTGTATTGAACAGTGTTTCTATGGCTGTAGTTGCAGTTTTGATGTTTGCTTTAATCAAGTTATTTAAATAAATGAGTTAGCATTAGCTTAATTGAACTCAAGATTATATATATGTCTAATGTGAGTTTCGAAGCCTGAAACTTGCTCTTTTTTAAAATACCAAGACTTTTTATATTATGAACTAGTCAATTACCATTTTAAGAGCTTTGGCTACTCAATGCTTACATTAAAAGAACCAGAAATAACAACAAGCTAAAAAACATGTTTTTATTATTTGAATTTGTAAACATTTAACACAGCTATTTAATTAAATCACGTGACTGATTTGTTTTTTGTGCCTTGCTGCACCGTTTTTGAAGATTTTGGTACTAGAAGTAGTCAACACTGAAAACAAGTTCCAGCATTTACAGTTGATAAGAGAGCTACAACCGGAGCACCTAAATGTCCTTTATTGGAAACTGAGTTTAAAAATATTTGTTGAATAAAGCAAATGGAACAAACAAAGGCAAAATTACTTCTTATGGGCCGTTCAGGATCCGGGAAGTCCTCTATGAGATCGATCATTTTTTCAAACTATTCAGCCTTTGATACTAGAAGACTTGGAGCCACTATTGACATAGAACACTCTCATTTGAAGTTTTTGGGTAACATGACCTTGAACTTGTGGGATTGTGGTGGTCAAGATATATTTATGGATTCATACTTGCAAGACAAACAGGAAGGATCCACACAAGGCGGTAGCAACGGCAAAAACCACATTTTTCAAATGGTTCAAGTTTTGATTCATGTCTTCGATGTTGAATCTGATGAGGTTTTGAAGGACATTGAGATATTTTCAATGGTTTTGCAGAAGCTCAGAAATTCGTCACCGAACTGTAAAATTTTTGTTTTAATCCATAAAATGGATCTAGTTCAAATCAACAAGAGAGAGAACCTCTTCAACATTATGATGTCCAAGTTGAAAGAAACGTGCTCGATGTATGGATTTGAAAATGTTATAGGGTTTCCAACCTCCATTTGGGATGAAAGTTTATACAAAGCATGGTCATCTATCGTTTGCTCTATGATCCCTACGATTGGTGTTTACAGGGAAAAAGTTAAGAACATGACTGAAATGCTGAATTTTAAAGAGTTTATATTGTTTGAAAAGACTACTTTTTTAGTTGTTTGCTCTTCTCTTGAAAATAATAAGAAAAATAGCTCTTTATCACTGGATGGTATGGACCCTAAAAGATTTGAAAAAATCAGTAATGTATTAAAAACCTTTAAGCAGAGTATTTATAAGCTGAAAGCCAACAATTTCCAGGAGTTTCAAATACCAGAACAAGGGATATACATAATGAATTTGAATGCAAACTTGATGGGCTTTATAATAATCAATAAGTGTGAGTGGTTAAATGAAAACTTGATTGAAAACAATCTTGCCAAACTGAAGTTGATGTTTAAGGAGGAAGATGGGAAAAACTGATTGGAGAGAACTGCTATATAAAAAAAACTATAAACACATCATACTGAAGAATTTTTAGTACCAAAAGAAGATCTCTTTAGCAATAAAGGCTTAAAAAAAAACTATTATATTAGAATATGTATATGAATAAATAGTTAAACCAATGTTGGTCAAAAATGTTTAAATAGATAATCAATTGCCCCATTCCCGGAACAATCGATTTGGTTTTAAGTGTCGAAAAGTTTAAACGACTTCTCGTTGTTGATCATTAATATTTTGTCTTTAAATGCAGTTGAATATGTTTTTAAAAAATTTATCTTAGTTAAAAATAGTATTACCTTTTCATTTCAATCTTTTTTTGAAGAAGTGGTGCTAATGTTTGCTACTTACAATTCCTTGAAAAAATCTCTCTTGAAGAAAGCTAACTTGAACCAATCAGACATAACTTTAAATCTGGATCTCCAGGAAATAATCATTGACAAATACAATAATCTCCAAATGTAGAAAGTAATCAAACCACCACCGGTGTATAATTGTCTCTTACCATATGTGATATTGGCAATAGCCTTTTCAGCACCTAGATAAGCCAAAGCACCGTAATGAACGTACTTGAAAGGCTTAGCAGAATCAATTTGGTTTTTGTTGAAGACCTTGGTCAAGTATTCAGCTTCTTGATGAGCAACTTGGGCAGTTGGAGCTAAACCAGCGACAGCATTGTCACCGATTGCAAAGACATTATTCAAACCCTTCACCTTTAAATGATCGTCAACCATCAAACCTCTTCTCGAGCCGGCTTGCTCTGGAATTTCTTTGATCAAGTCAGATATGATAGATCTTGGCTTGTTACCAGTAGCCCAGATCAAAGTACCGTAAGGAATACATTCCTCCTTGCTTTCGGTATCAGAAATCTTGGTTTTAGCTATTAGTTGTTTTTCTTCAACCTTAGAAACAGCAGTTTTCAAGTGCAACTTGATGCTAGTTTGCTCCAAAACCTTTTGAGCATATGAGGTCAATTTTGTTTCAAACATGTTTAAAATTACAGGCAAAGCTTCAATCAAATGAATTTGGACTTCTTCAGCTAAAGAAGGTAAGAACTTTTTCAAGTCTTGATCAACGTAGTCTTGCAATTCTCCTGCAGTTTCAACACCAGTTGGACCACCACCAACAACAACAATGGTTAGCAATCTCTTTCTTTCTGGATCACCCTTTGGCAATAGATTAGCTTTCTCGATGTTTTCAATAAATTGCTTTCTGATCTTTGGAGAATCTTCAATTTCCTTCAAAAACATACCATGCTCTTCAACACCTGGAATTCCAAAGGTGTTTGGCTCAGCTCCAACAGCGGAAACCAAGTAGTCGTACTTGATATCAGCTGAGTCGTTCTTCTTGATTGCATCGGAGTTTTTTGATGGTCCCAAGTGGTTGACATGGGAGAATGATTTGATGGTAACGGTGTTGTCTTGATATTTGATCTTGGTAGCCTGGGCTTCATAATAAGAAACATTACCTTTAGTCTTCTTAACAGCAAAGTTAACAACTGGTTCAATGATGGATTTTTCATCTACTGTTCCAACTGGAGTAGAAGGCAATAGAGGCGTGAACAAAAAGTGAGGTCTTGGGGAGATCAAAGTGACGTTGAATTTACTTTCATCAATGTGTTGCAAGAAAGAAATACCACCCCAACCTGATCCTAATATCACAACATTCTTCTTGCCATTATCAGTGACATAAGAAGATAGTGTAGGTTGCTGGGTAGTCTTCTTGGAAGCGGTTTTAAAAGAGGAGATACCACTAGCAGTAGAGTTCAATCTTTTGCTGTTATTTAACATAAAGTTTCTAGATAACATTGTGGTAGAGTTAGTATTGGATGTATCTGGTTTCTGGTTGAATTTCTTTTACAATAACCTCAATGAATCCATTTAAGTGATTAAAGTCTGCTTGACACCTTTTAAAAAAAACAACCTAAAAATTTTTCAGTTTAATACAACAATTTCTCCAATAGGGAAAGGTAACGAATTTCATTGGTGCGATAGATTTCTCTTTCCATAAATCGGGGACGCTTGAAAAAAGTATTCATTTTGGGGAGGCGGCACAGAAGTCATGTGACATAGACAGTCATGTGATTTAAGACAGATTTAGGTTTTTCCGGTCACATGCTTCTTTCTGCTCAGAGCATCTTCATTCAACAAATATTTCAGCAAGCCAACAGATTCGTCAGCCCTATCAACCTCTTTGTGCCAAGAGATGAAAACCCAAGATAGATCCTTATACTGCTATGATTAGTCATTGCCACAATTCGGGGTCTGATTTTAATGTGTGGGAAACACTGATCAACTCTTATCTAAGCCAAAACGACATTGTATCTTCTGTCATAACTCTGAACAAAAATATCCACCAGCTCTGCTTACAGAAACTCTACAAAAGCATCAAAATTTCCTGTTATGGATATAGGTCTTTGAGTAGCGATGCTTATGGCTTTAAGCACACCTTTTTAAATGGTCATTATAGCAAGGGTGAAACTTCTCATAAGGAGGATCAGTCAGATCACATTCTTTATGTTAAAATGAGTAAACTGCTGATGAACAATTTGAAACCTCTAAGTGAGAATACGAATTCATTAACTATAGAAGAGGACAACTTTTTTGATAGAGAGCATTCAAACATAATCGTTGATTTAATCAAAGCTATCAGCAACACTGAAAACAATTTGAAATTTCTGCACATAAATGATCCTTTAATATACGACGTCGTTTTTGATGAGGTTTTGCTAGATCCCACAGGATTGATGCGGTTGGAAAACATTACTATCAAATCCCTTGGAAAGTTTAAACAATGCAAAGAAACTTCAAGATTTGCCTCTATTGATGTCCTTGAGCTGTCAAACATTACTGAGCCAACAGATATTGATTTTGACCTGACAGAGCTGAAAGTACTTGACACAGAGACTCTATTTAATATAAATTTGGATAAAAATAACACCATTCAACGATTGACTTTTACTCTTCACCACGACCCGAAAAACGACCACCTTTTAAAAAATTGTGAGCAGATTTCTTTATTGGATGCTATTCAATGGAATAATATCACACAGTTGGAAATCAAGTACAATTGCCTGATGAGAGAGTTTTATCAGTGCTCTTGTTTGCAGAACTTGTTAATTTCAAAGAAAAACCTAATTTACCTGGATAAACTTTCAGATCTTACACTGACGCAGTCTCTAAGAGATTATAAGTCTAATGACTTAAGATTTGAAATGAATCAAATTCCAGTTTTATCCAACTGGGACGACATTTTTATTTTGATATTTCTAAAAATCCCCATTCAAACTCTTTCACACAAGCTTTCAAGACTGTCTATTAAACAGTATCCATCAATGAATGGCCATGCAAAAAACATTACCGATGGCTACTATACTCACCGAGTGAAAAAATTGCTCAAATTGCAAAATGACCTTTTCACTCAAGCAACTCTGATGTCGTTATTGTTGCAAGTCAATATTACTCCATTTGAGAGCTTGCAAGTTCTGCAGTTACCTCATTTTCTTCAGTCTCTGGTACAGATTCCTATTCTGTCAAATGACTTGCTATGGAATGGCTGCCAATGCTCGAGGTGCGGCCCAAAACTTGAAATGATAGACAAGTACCTGCACAATCATTTATGGTTTAGACAAAATATATCAAATTCCGGCGGATTTGGATCTGGTGTGTCAGACAAATTTCAAGAATTGGAAAACGGGGAGATGTTCGCATTCATGTTGCTTCCTATTGACCGGTACTGCGAAGACCTAGATTCATTGATAGATGGAAACGGCCTGGACATTTGCTGGGATTTTCATGACGACTTATACAACGGTAGCAAAATGCAGCTAATTCACTATGAAGATGATCATCACAGCAAAGAAAATTGCCGCTTCAGTGAACTGGACTATGACTCACTGGTATTGCACTCCTTCAAGCACTTTCTCGACCTATACATTGACTACTTTCTGTTCAATTTTCCCAAAATTAAAATGATTTCTTTATCAGGGTTTGTTTACAGAGTTAATAGCGACACTTTTGGAAGTTTTTTGCTTTACGACTGAGCTTTTTCTGCCTATATTTATATATATATTGCTCTATTGATTAAACATTTTCGGAGTTTAATCCTTTGCTACCAAAGGTGCTGAAATTTTTTCACTCATCCCTTGTTAAACGATTCGGAGGAAAGAAAGCCCAGAAACCCTGAAAACCACAAGATTGAAACAAATATACCATCATATATACCAAAAACCATCCAGATTACCATGTCTACTTTAGCTATTTTTGCCACAATTTCGTTGGCACTGTTATCTTTTATCATGCTGTATTCTCAAATCGGAAAACTGAGTGGAAATGATCAAAACAACTCTGCTTCCAAGAGATCAAATATACATCCTTCCATTTTAAGGCTCGAAGAACAGGAAAGACAGCAACAAGAACAGCAAAACCAGGATCAGAAGGAGGGATTGAAACCGGAATACGATATAAACGGAAATCTGCTTCCTCTCTACCACAACGAGAACAAATATTCGTTTTTGACCAACAGCATAAGAAAAGAGCGAATTACCCCAATATCAAATGAAATGATTCAACAGGTCAGGGACTGCGTTGGAAACGAAGTCACTTTGGAACAGATTGTTTTTGATCTGGAGCTGACTGGAAACCCTACTACAACAATCGATAACTACTTTGAAAGTGGCTTGGAAAATCCGCCGGCGGACTACTACATTGTCCCGCCAGCGGAAGAGGAGCTGGCATCACATGACGAGGGGGAAACAGGTGCTGAAGATGTGCCAGAGACTTCTTCTGAAGAGCAACTCCCTGACCACCATTCTACTGCGGAAACCTCTGAATCCGTTTCCGCAAGCGTTTTTATGGCCTTGAATAACATGTATCTCAACCCTCAAAATTTGATCAGCAAGTATCACATAGAGCTTAACAAGGATTACGAGCCTCTCAAGGACTCATCGTCTCTGAAGAACAAAGCAAAGTATATGATTTGGAAAGCCAGGAAAAATGTTGAAGCACTGGATGAAAAGCAAAGTCTAAGGAGATAATTATGGAAATATATAATATGTTTTTTTATGCATTTATTTTTTTCTTACCGAAAGTAAATTGACTATGTTTGGCTGTCTTTCTTGCACTTTGCTGAGTTTTTCATCAGAGCTCGTAGGTTCAGATCCTTCCTCCACATTCATTTCATCATCCAGAGGATTCTCAGTCAGCAGCTCTCCAAAGCTGTAGCTTTTCAGATCGATTGCTGACATAAACCCATCCTTACTGCATACAATGATCTTATCTCCTTCCGCATTCCATGATATATCGTAAATTGTGTAGTAATGCAGGTTCTTAATTCTCATCAGACACTTTAAATTGTCAGTTTCGTATATCATAATCTCATCATCTGTAGCTATGGCAAAAACCATTTTATATTCCAAAAAAAAGAGATTGCTGCCAGAAACAATGTCAGTGTTTCTTTGATAGTAGTTTTTGTTGAAACTTACGCACAAACATCTCTTTTTTAAATTAGGAATAGTAGCTATAGGCTTGTTTATGCCTTTCAGCAAGTTAGCCCTGTGAAAGATGTGAACACAGTTAACCTCTTCGTTGTTTTCGTTTTTCCAGATTCCGTACGGCAGCACTAGCAAGTTTCCATCAGGTGAGAATTGCAGCTTTCTAAAAAAGTTAAAATCCACCTGCGAAAAGATATTTTCTTGCTTTCCTGTTAAATTCATTTCACCTTTTACTATCCGGTTAACTAATTTTATATCTTGCAACTTCTTTTGGTTGTTGAATATAGGCTCATAAATACACATTGATCTGTCTGCACCCATTGTTATTAACAGCTCATTTTTCGGATCCCAAGAACATCCCTGAACAACATCGTTGTGGTTCTTTTTTGCAATTAAATAGGGCTGTTGAGTTTCATGGATATCAATGATTTTGATGTAGGTGTTCATGTAACCGATCATTAGGTAGTTGCTGTCAGGGGACCAGTCAAGAGAGTATATTTCAAATTGACCGTTAGACGACAGGTCTGTTACAGGGAAATATTTTATCACTCTGTAAAGTTCCTTAATGTCGTTGATGTCATTATATTCGTCTTCATATTCGTCCATAGAAGAATCTTGCATGAGACTGATGGGAAAATTATATGGGTTTGTGAGTTTACTGACATCAGAACTCAGGCTATTGAATTGACTTTGCAGGGGGTCGTCTTTGCTGCGTGTTTCATTGTACTGGCGCTTGAAATCCTCAATAACCATTTCCGGAACTCTTTCCCATATAATGATAAATCCATCATCTCCACAACCTGCGATATATTTCCCACATTTCGAATATTTTGCCACATTCACTGGTTTGGAAAACCCTTTCAAAGTCGCAATATATTCAATATTATTTGTTCTATCCTTTGCCTTTTGAAAATGCGATTTGATGCTGTTTGTAAAGTCTCCTATACTGTTATTAGACTGTTCTTTATTCCCTTGCACAATGTCTTTTTTAAACCTCCATATCTTAATTTTGTTGTCTCCACCACAAGTCAGAAACGTATTCTTTTTCTTTTCTTGTTGGTTGAATCCACATGAGTAAATCGGCTTTGTTGAATGCCAGTAAGACAAAATTGGATAAGCTTCAACGGATCCCATGCTGGAAGCAAATTGTGGTGTCTCTAGTACTACTAAGATCTGTGGTTGGGTGGTAAAATGAAACATTTACTCCATGCGCTTACTTATATAGTGTTTCGCGTTGACTGGGCAAAAAGAGAAACGCGTTGAAGGTCACGCGACATCAAAGTAATTAAGATGACTAACTTCAGTGAAGCAGAGCGGTATTGTATAGAAGAATCTACTGACCAAGATGCTTTTATTGCTTCCAATTTGAAAAGAGGAAAATCACCTTTTTTAGATATATTTTTTTTATTTAGTCTGTTTTGCATAACGTATATATAATGTTAAGGGAGGTCGAGTTGAGAGAAGTATGAATAAAAGCTTGTTTTACTGGTAGCAATTTCAGTGTATACAGAGTCCTAGGCGTATTAAGCTTTTTTGTTTTATAAAGGACTTTTGTTGACAACACACTTGAATGATTACAGCAAAAGATTGCAGGTTTAGTAGATGTTTATGCTTAGCATTAGATTATTTAGAGCTAAAGGCGTTTCAATTTGTCATGGGATTTATTGGCTGATTTAGGCAATATTTATAAATCAAACACCGATATATATATATATATATTCACACTGGAATGTTTCTTTAATACCACAACATTAAAAAAAAGCACTCCACATCCAACAACACGTAGAGAGTTCTTGAAGCATTTTGTTTAATAAGTAGAAAAAGCAGAATGTGTGGCTCTGTCATTGAACGATGTTAAACAAAGCGTTTGTACTATCCGCGATTTAGAAATGTCAAGTAATTTTAATAAGGGGGATTGGTCTAGTGGTATGATGCTTGCTTTGGGTGCAAGATGTCCCGGGTTCAATTCCCGGATCCCCCCTATTTAAGTTATTTTTTTGTAATCTTACATTATATCATGTGACCTTTTTTTTTTGGAGCGTTATATGCCTTCACTTCTCACCAATTGCTTTGTATAGTACTGCCTGTTCTTGATGCCATTACTACTAGTCCTTTCTGTGACTACCACCTTCGTGAAAAGAACCTTGAAATTTGACTCTTTTACACTGCTTCTTCACATACTGAAAGAAAGACAGTTTTATTCACCTGTAGACAATGAGTACCGTGACCATGTCCAAGGCATATCAAATAAATCTTATTTTTGATTATTTGGAAAGTTTTCTTAAGGCTGGATTTACTTTGACTGACGACTCTTTTGTAGCATCATTATCAGAATTAGTTGTTTCAGTCGCAAAAGATGCTGATTTTAGGCAGTTTTTATTTGAAAAAACTGAATGGATTAAAATGCTTGAAGTCATATTTTCGCTTTCATCGTATTTTCAAAACCAACATAATACCGTATCAGATGTTTATTTAAGACTTATTAGAGGCATATTTTTACTATGCAGAAACGTTTTTAGTGCTAGTGTGTTGGAACCAGAGAATGAAATGAATGCCAAAATTCATGGATTACATAAGAGCATAGTTTCTTTTTATAAAACCATTGGTATACCAAAGATGAAGCTTTTTTTAAGTAATATAGTACTGGAAACTCTTTCCAATCTGACCACACTGATGCCAGACTATCAACTAGGAGATATTTTAAATATTCATTTAGGTTTAGACATAGACGCCTCTATAACCTCTGACACTTTGGATATAATCGATATAATAAACCTCTTCATTCAGAACAATAAAGACAACAACACAGACAATTTCTCTTTAGTGATATACTTTAATAATTTAATTACTAAAAATGATAATTTCTTACAATACGGCTTGAGAAGCAAGATTTTTAAAACTGTAATTCTGGAGAATTTTTTTTTAAAGCAAGTGTTAAACGATTCTTTCTACGAATCTTTGGTTAGCAGACAACATAAGAGGGAAAACATAGAAGAACCTTTGCCAGCAAAGGATCTGATAGCTTTGAAGACACTGAAAAAAATTTTGATTCATGAATCAGTGCCCACTTACTTTGAAGCTTTAACCGCAGCCCAGTTTAATATCAAAGATAGTCAGACTAGCAGGATTTTAAGTGCTTGGATTAAAACGGCTACAGTTTTGTTATGTAGTTTGATGAGATACGACTCTCTGGAACTCACCAATATAATGATATGGGTCTCTATGTTCTTGGAAAAGTTTTCTTCAGAAGTAATTAGCCTTTTTGCAAAATACAATATTAGAGAATTATCAACTGACTACATTGACAATGAAATAACTCCACATTTAGATTTCTTGTACGATGACTTAGTAAACACATTAGACTTATTATCTTATTTTCTTCAATATGAGCATTGCCAAAAGTTTCTTATTCACTACAAGGGGGAAGAAAAGCTATCAAAACTTTTGCAAACATTACAAATCAATTGCTATAAATTATCTGTTTACATTGATAAAACTGATGGGAAAACCCTAAAACTGAACGAAAATTTAAAGAAAAACGATAACTATGCAAATTGGGTGAAAGTAATAGATACTAAGGAAAATAAAATAAAGTCTTTGAACTTTCCTCATTGCAAATCGTTGATTATAGAAATATTAACCAAATTGTTGGTTATAGAACACAAAACAACTGACAGGATGGAGGCAGTTGAAAAATTGCAAGAAAGATATAGAGAACTAGGTGTTCTAGAAATTGCCTTGAGCAGCTGTGGAATAGATGACAACGAGCCATTTATTAAAGAACGGTCCATAATGCTCCTAAAGCATGTATTATACAAAAATAGAAAAAATCAAGATTTGGTTGCAGCATTGGAGCAAAGAAAACAGGTGGACTCTGAAAGCGAATCTTTGCTGGAAGAAATTGGCTATGAAGTCAATATCAAGGAAAATGGTAGCATTGGATTAAAAAAAGCAGCTTAAACCAAATATAAAGGCATAGGCAAACAGTTGCCTGTATATATCAAAGTACTTAAATCATCTTTTTTGTTTTTTGCTGTTAAAGTCGTCTAGGTCTTGGTGATTTTGATTTGCCTGTTGAACCATTTGTTCCTTGATCATCTCTAAGACATATTTTTCTAGATCTGCATCAACATTTTCACTGTTATTCATAATATGCTGAACTCTATTATACTTCTCTTTATCCATCTCATCACAAGTATCAATACTAGCATTATCAGTTAGTTTTATCTTCAAGTTCTGTTTCAATTGGTCTAAAGATTCGTTGTCTAATCCATCAACACTGTAAATGTTGTCAAAGGACTGGTTATTTCCGTAGCTCAAATTTTGCAAGTAAGTAAGCATTTTCAACGATTCCTTGTCGTTGTCATCCCCATTTTGCAGTAGTACTTCAATAGGCATCAAACCATCGTTATTTCTAATCTGGTAATCGCCTTTTAAGCTCTCAATTACAAATTTACAAGTTTCGTAATCTTCAACATGATGCAACGGAGTATCTCCATCAGAGTCTTTAATATTTATATCTCCATTATATTGAGTTACAAGCTTTTCTAAGAGCTCTTTATGTCCATATGAGGCAGCGGCATGGATTGGAGTATACCCGTTAGGGTCGGCACTGACAGCTGAAAAATTGCCGCTACTTAGATAGTTTTCAACCAAACTAATTTTATTGTCACTGGCAGCAATCCAAATATTCATATTGGTCACAATTCTACTTGGTTTCACAAAACTTCTTTCTGCTGATTGCTTTGAATAAAGTGTTTGCTACTAGGAAATCCAAAAGCGTCATTTCAGTCAATCACGTGAACAAAAAAGAAACGTTTAAATTAAACAACTGGAACCTGTAAATATAACAAACACAAATAGAAACCAAAGAAGAATCAAAATGAGCTCGAGCAATCAGCTGGATCCTGCAGCAGCAAAAAAGCAGTGTGATGACTGCTACAAATATAGAGATGAATTGTTGAAATCGTCACCAGCAGTAATTTACATGTCTCAACAAATTGAAAAACTTGCCCAAACACACCCGAAATACAGACAGCAAATTGACCACATCGACAAATCTTTATTTAATAAGAGCGGTGATGATAAAGGTGTTGTTGAAGATAGCAAACTTCCTATATTTATTCCTTCCAAACATTTGGTTTGCGATATTTGTCCAGACAATACGAAACTAGCAGGGTTTCACCCCGACTTGGGAATCCTAATATGTGCTAATCAAATATCGTCGTCGAATAAATTCCTGCTGGAAAGCAGTATCACTCACGAGATGATACATTACTATGACAACATGAGATTTAAAGTTGATTTGAACAATCTAAAACACCATGCGTGTACCGAAATAAGGGCGTCAATGCTTTCAGGAGAATGTGCGATGTCATATGAGTTCTTTAGAAAGTTTTCCACTTTCAAGATGTTTGGAGGATTTAAAGACTGTGTTAAAAGAAGAGCAACATTAAGTGTTATTAACAATCCAAACTGCAAATCGCCAGAAATGGCTGACAAAGTAGTAAGTGAAGTTTGGAATAGTTGTTTTGGCGATACCAGACCATTTGACGATGTTTTCTTTGGCTGAGAAAAAAAGCAACAACCTGCAATAGTGAATAAACTAAGGTTTTGCAAAGCTATATATATAGATGTAAATAGAACAGAAATAACAAACTTGGAGTTTGTTTTCCAAAATCTTTATTTTTGTTAGTGTTAAAATGCCAAGTATAATGAGCAAACAACAGAAGGACCTACACAAATGCTAAACCAGAAAGACAGGTTAGCGATAATAGGATAATTTTTGAACAATTTATAGTGCATAAAAGTTAGCGGAAGCTGGGCCATTTGCAACATGAAAATGTAATATCTAAATTTCTTGAACAGCATGAACATTGCCATCTCATGAAAAACAGAACTAATCAAAAACGTCATCAAAATGGCAGTCATTGTCGATAGTTTGTTCTTACCTGACTTGCCATCCTTAATGTTCTTCAAAGCATGGAAGACATGTCTTAACAAGAACTTATGCACAGGAACGTTCCAGTATTTTGAAAAATCATCCCAGGTAACGGAATTCCACCAATCAGCATAAAACTCTCTATCAGCAAAGTATGTCAGTTCCGCAATACAGTTCAAAATAGCATCCCAAATCAAGTACCACACAAGAAGGTACATAGTAATGAAAGAGGGAATCAACTGAGTTAAATAGAGAATCAGTTTCAAAGACTTGTATTCTACATTTGGATTGTTGGATAAAGCAATAAGATCCATAGCTGGAGGGAACATAAACACTTCAGCAACATTCATCATAACAAATATTATACCAAATATGGCTGCAAATTTTTCAAAAACATATGATTTTCTTATGACTTTGGTTCTTGGATACACGATCTGATAGACCACAACAGGGAACATTGTAAAGTCAAAAAAGTTTTTAAGAGTGATGTTGTTGGGGAAGGTGGTGCTCTTATCCCCACCAGATTGATTGTCCAGCTCCCTCTTTGAATAGTCAATGATTGACTTCAAATCTTCATTGTTAGGATCGTCTTTCAGCTTTTTTTCAGCACTTTGCAGATGAAATAGTCTTTCAGACAGGAAACCGTTATAAAAGCAGTAAGTGTGAATCTTCATCAAGATGACCAACGAATGCAAAAACAAAAATATTCTCGAGATCCAGTTCTTGCTAAAAAGCGTATAGAAAACGTACATCCACCCAAAACAAAAGACTAGTTCAAAAACAATAATGATGTTTCTGCCTGTGTTGGACCACCTGAAGCTCTTGCTGGTCTTGATTCTTGAAATCACCGGATAGCACAAGAAGCAAGACATATACATTAGAAAATCCATGAGCGCAACAAACGACAGCTTGTCAAACATGTAGTTCCAGATCAGCGAGTTCTCCCAAAACCACTGGTCTTCTGACTTATTGTTGATGTAAAACTGAATAAAGTGATTAGCAATGGCAAAAAACACGAACATCCATCCCAGCACAAAAAACCCTGAGAATTGTATCAATTTGTCGTCAGTATCCATTTCGATGATGCTTTCTTTATTCTTTTTATATTTGGCCACTAGCGGCCCCTTGAATTTTGTGTTGTTGATAGATATGTACTTGTCCAGTAGTGTCTGCTGTTCTCTGAAAGAAATATCATCGTAAAGCAGCTTTGTTTCCTTGGGACTTTCTTCCTTTTTTTCAGCCTCTTTGGGCTTTTTTCCCTCTTCTTTTTTGTTTTCGCAAGGCATGTCGAGATGGATACCTTGTTATCCAGAAATCTTGTTTTGGTTTACTTTTTTTAAGTTTTGTTTCGTTGCTTATTCATTAAAATACACATAGAGTGAATAGAAAGTCAAGAATATAAAGAGAAGAAATTACTAGCAGAAAAAAAAAGAAAAAATTTATAACGCCTCTATAGTCGTTTATATATCATCTATTAAACGCGCACAGGAGAAAATTAAAAGAAGTGGACAGAAACAAAAATTCCATTGAAATAAAGGGTACTGGAAAGGAAATAAGAGAAGCAATAAGCAAAAATATCAGGTTAACACAAAAGAAAAAACACTACCACAAGGAAAGCCGGTTGAAAGGACCTGACGGACGACTTGGCTGGAGCCTTGGTTAGATTATCCCAGATTAACAGGGTATAAAGTACGTTGTAATTGAATGTGCTGTGTTGAATTCTAAGGCCCTAAATGAGCTCTATTCCCCTTAAAACAGCTTCTTTAAGAACCCAAAAACCCACAGAGGCATTGTGCCTAACAACTAGCGGAACCCTAATTAAGGGAAAACAGTACACGGACCCATTCCCCAGACTCAGGCACCAGATTCTTGAAGTTCTTGAAAGCTTCAGGAGAAGGGAGTGAATGAATGAGTCAGGCTACCCCTGTTATGAGCTGTTAAGGGCTATCTCCCGAACCCTAGCTTCGAGGCGGGAATAAGGGTTCTAACAAAAAATAAGGTGAGTTTTTTTTTCGGCTGGCAGGTTCTCTTTATGGGGAGACGGTTGCAGCGGAGTGTAGACGCGGGAATGTCACGTGCCATTTTACAGCCCTATGCTGCCACACCGGGCTACAGGCAGTTGGGTGATCCGGTTTAGGGGCCGCTGGACTTGATAACACAAAGCGGACGCTTTACAAGTCTTTGGAGAAAAGCTGTCAGGACGCTCTGATGGGTAATATGTCTTGCATCGTAATTTTGCTCTTGGCACGTGGCAGGTCTGCCCGAAGGAAGAGCGGCTTCAAAAAACACATCACGTGACCTTTGACTGGACAGCGTCTGACTAGCAACACGGCGCACGTGATCACATGGCTGCGTTTTCTCCTGTTTTCTTCATCCAAACCACGAAGCTCGTATTTGTTGATTAGATTCAGAGAATACAGATGCCAGGAAAACCAATTGACACCCCCAGTCCACAGCTCCTAGAGATTCAGTCCAAGGAAACCTTGAAATTATGTCTGAAAACAACAAGAATCAGTACAATGCCTCCAGTGTCAACACAAATATACTGCCTTCTATACCTAAGTACATCTTGAGCGATAATGAGCAAAACGGACTAATAAAGAACTTCAATTTATTGGTCGACAAAGAGCTAGAATTAGACAGCTCAATAAACAAAAAAGCTATTGAGCTGGTCACTAATAGCATTGATGTTTTAAATAGAAATACCAACGGCACACATATTCTCAGAATTTTTATCAGCAACACTGCTGAGAACCAGCCATGGCAGCAACAGCACAACATTGATCTAAACAAAAAGCCAGCCTGGGTTTTGAGAGTGGAAGGGAAATTTTTAGGAAATGACAATGTTCCCTTTTCTTCTTTGATTAAAAAAATTAACATTCATTTTGACAACTTTGATAAAGAATCGATTCAGCCAGATGAAGATGATTTGTCAAAAGACATTGAGTGGGATTATTTGGATAACAACAACATCCAATTCAATGGCTTGGATATAAAAAGATTTGGATCTCAAAACAGAAGTGTTAAGATTATGCTAGAATTAAAAAACCTGAATGTTTCTGAATTTATCAAACCGGTTGTCGAGATAAACAAGCAAAATGGGACGACTAAAAAGAACGGCAATCTGCAGGAGCTAGTGAACTTACTGGTCAACCACATATTAAACCACGATCTAATTGACAAAAACACTGGACTGCTTGATTTCCACAAAGACGCTAACCTTCTAGCTATAGCGAAACTTGAAGAGCCCACCTTAACTACAACTTCCATTTCTTTGGAGGACTTTATCCAGATCGCCACAAAGCACTGCTTGAAACCAATCGAACCAATTTTGCTCGAATACTCACTAAGAGTAGATAAAGAAACTACTGTTGGAGAAAGCTGCTATGATATCACCATAAACAATCATGGTTTAGTTAATTCTAAGACTCTTGCTGAAAAGTCTCTATATTCTCAATATCTATCCGAGCTAGAAACTATAGACAAGGAGATAAATAAATTGAATTTGGAAAACAACAAGCTTCTAGCAAATTTGAACAACAATGTTATACCAAAATACAATTTCTACAATGAGCTTTCTACTCAAGGAAACCCTGCTGAATTTTTGGTTCAATACATTGAGCAGCAATGCAAAATCAACAAGGAAATTATTTCGCAGGACAGTGGCTATTTGGAGGACGTTGTAAGAAGAAGTGCATATTATGTTAAAAACGAAAAGGAACTTGCCGAGGAAATAGGTCTGCTGTTACAAAGCGGGAAAATCTAAGCTTTCAACCCATGAAGCAAAAAGGTCAATAAGAACTTTTAACAAGCATTGTGGCTTATGCTAATTCTTGTACCATATGCATTGTATGTTTCAGCTGTAGATATTCTTGCTCGGTCACATGATAAGCTGTTGTGAGGAACGTGGAAAATACCATCCCGGCGGAATGACTAAATCGAGAAAATTTTTCAGTCTTCGTGATACCAGCTGAGTCAATTTCTTCATCCCAAAAATATTTTGTCTATTTTATATTTATATATGTATTTTTAACACACTTGAATAAGATATCTAATATATAACAGTCCAAACTAACAAAGGTCGTACTATGCCATCGTCAAAACCAACCTATAGATCCACCAGATCTTCCAACACAAATGAAAACATTTCTTTTGAATCAGCCATCATGAAGGGATTGGCTAAAGACGGAGGTTTGTTTATTCCATCGTACATTCCTGAAGTTTCAGCTCAAGAACTAGAGAAATGGTCGAAACTTTCTTTTGTTGATTTGGCCTATGAAATCATAAAACTTTATATTTCTGAAGAAGACATTCCAAATGACAAGTTGAAGGAAATTATTAGCAGATCTTATTCTACTTTCAGAGCCGAAAAGGTCACTCCATTAGTTAAGGATTTAGAATCAAATATTCACATTCTTGAATTGTTCCATGGACCAACCTATGCTTTTAAAGATGTTGCCTTGCAGTTTGTTGGAAACTTGTTTGAATACTTTTTGAACAAGCACAATACTGCCAATCCTTCAGAAGTTAAGAAATTGACCATCGTTGGTGCTACTTCTGGAGATACAGGTTCTGCTGCTATTTATGGTTTAAGAGGTAAGGAAAACATTAGAGTATTTATTTTGTACCCTAACGGAAGAATTTCCAGAATTCAAGAAGAGCAGATGACAACCATTCAAGATAAGAATGTTCAAACTCTAAGTGTCACTGGTACTTTTGACAACTGTCAAGACATCGTTAAGGAAATTTTTGGTGATGAAGAATTTAATAGCAAGTACAACTTGGGAGCTGTTAACAGTATCAACTGGGCAAGAATTTTGGCTCAAATCACCTACTACTTTTACTCTTACTTCCAAATTACCAATGAGAAGAAAGATGCTAAAGTTAAGTTTGTTGTTCCTTCTGGTAACTTTGGTGATATTTTGGCTGGCTACTTTGCTGCTCAGATGGGTATGCCAGTTGAAAAATTAGTTATTGCTACTAACGAAAACGACATTTTGGACAGATTTTTGAAGTCTGAAAATGGTGAATATGCCAGATCTGACGATGTCAAAGCCACTTTGTCTCCAGCTATGGACATTTTGATTTCTTCCAACTTTGAAAGATTACTTTGGTTTTTAGCCTACGAACAATTGGCTGATAAAGATTCTGATAAAGCAGGTGAAATTTTGAACAATTGGTTTAAGGATTTGAAAACTAATGGCAAATTTGAAGCTGGCGCTCAAGTTGTTCAAGCTGCTAGTAAATTATTTGACTCTGAATCGGTTAAAGATTTGGAGATTTTAGAAACTATTGCTAATGTCTACAAGAATTCTCAAAATCCAACTAAATATATTGTTGACCCACACACAGCTGTTGGAATGAAGGCCACTTACAACCAATTATCCAAGGATGGTAAGGATGCTGGTGTTCAATATATCTGTTTATCTACAGCTCACCCAGCAAAGTTTGCTGACGCCGTCAACCAAAGTCTAGATTCATTTGAAGGCTACTCATTTGAGAAGGATGTTTTACCAGAAGAATTAAGAAAATTATCTGCACTACCAAAGAAGTTAAAGTTTGTTTCTAGAGCCGATATAAAGTTAATTAAAGCTGCCATTGATGAGGAAATTGCCGTTATGGAAAAATAATGTACCTTTATATACTTAACTTGATTTTTATTAGTTTTGATGTTCAATGATAAAGTACTATATTATATATATATATTGCTAAATATACTTACTTAATCAGAGCGTATATGGCTCTTAACCATAGGTTGAATTATAAAAAATACTTAATTTACCTTACTTGTAGTAATTTATTGTTGCCAAAGAAATAAAAATAAAAATAACATATATTAGATAAATTAAAATATTAACAAAAGTACAGCTCTAACTTTAAATTAAAGTGGCATTAAAATATTACCAGGGCGTGTGGCGTAGTTGGTAGCGCGCTCCCTTAGCATGGGAGAGGTCTTGGGTTCGACTCCCAACTCGTCCAGTATATTTTTTTTTGGATTGTGGTAATTAAATTTTCAGATGGTTGCTCGCTTCATAAAAGATCCAACCTCAATGCCGAATCTTAAAAAATTGAAAATGTAAGCATAAATTAAAGATAAAGGTAACAACACCAACAATGGACCAAAGTTGCAATAAATGCTGCTTAGTTAGATAGATTATTTACATAACATATTAATGGAAAGGAATACTGATTATTCGTTACAAGTACTACACGTGACGAACACATTTTTTTCAATGAAGTGGTTTATTTTGTTTAATCATTAAATCCAGAGGTGCTTATTATATCCTCTCAGTAATTTATTAATATGCGCATAAATGGAAGATAAATCAACTTGTTTAATAAAATTTATAATAAAAAAAAACTTATTCAAAGCTATGCTGTTTTTAAAAATGAATTGTATTCAAATAAATGTTACATATAGTCATAGCCTGGTTCACTTAAAAAAATTCCAAGGAGAGTGATTAATATTCCTGTTAGCATAAGTAACTTATACAAACATTATAAAAAAAGCAACCAGAAATTAAAAAGAAATTTTAAAATATGGTTTTGAAAGGTGCAGCAAGGAGAACTTGATTGTTCCCAGCCAGTAAAAAAAAAAAAAAAAAAAAGAAAAAATTAGATAAACGAGTTGGATGGTATTCAAAGCTCCAAAACTTTTATAAGAATAATTCATTATGATCTAAGTGTCTTACGTGTTAATTATTTAGAAGCTCTTTACTTTTCTCACATTAAGACCATTAAACCAGGCAACGCTGAAATATTGAGTTGTTTACCTTCAAAATCATGACATGGTGTAAGGGCGAATGGCCGATTACAATTCAAATTTTAAAAATTTCTTATACATTACTAAAGAAGTAGATCATAATATTTTAGATTTAATTAAATAACTAATTAATCTTTATGTATATGACAACTGACTATAAAAACTCTCCAAAACCATCTAGTACAGAGTCTTACTTTAACATTTATTTTTTAAACTCAAAAAGTTATAAAATATTACCAGGGCGTGTGGCGTAGTTGGTAGCGCGCTCCCTTAGCATGGGAGAGGTCTTGGGTTCGACTCCCAACTCGTCCAGTATTTTTTTTTTTGGAATGTGTCACTTTAATTTTTCAGATGGTTGAAAGATGTTTTTTTGGATTATTCAACCAGAAACTAAAAACTCTATTTCCAACCAAGCAGTTTACCACTAAAGAAGTTACCTATTTGAATATATCAATACTGCTATAAAATGGTTTTTGGTGTGCTGTCTCATTACTTTAAGCAAATAGAATTTTTAAATGAAGATTTCTATAGTACTCCTTACGATGTTATAACTAAGAAAAGTGTCTTTGAAAGACTTGCCTTATACAACTTTTCCTTTGAAACATTAATGCTAGTTTTGATTGCACTAATGGCCCTAGTTTTTCATTTTGGTCGTAATCAGAATGTTAAATTAACAAATATGATAATGTTGCCTTTAAATGAAGCCATGTACTTGGAATTTGGAAACACTGGATTTAATTACAGAATGAAAAAGATTCCTTACATTACTGAGTATCAAAACAGTATTGTTACTGGGTTTTATACTGGTAGAAAAAATGTTGAAAGCATGGAAGTAAAAATTCATTTGAGTAGTAGATTCAATCCATTGGGATTGTTAATGGAAAAGTTGATGAAAAATGCTTTAAGTGGTGTTATGGAAGACAACTTGGAGGAGTACATGGAAATTACTATTAAACCAAGTACCGCCCGTAGCTCTTCCAATGTCTCCAACGCAGCTGGTGATTTATACCCAACTCAAGAAAAATCCAATCTACCTAAGAAGTACCAATTTGTTTCTGGAATTGTTTCAAAACATTCCATGACTGCTTCTAGAAAGAAGTATTATTATTTAAACACTGTACCAATGATCGAAACCCCAAGATTGCCAAAGGAATACGTTTTCATGACAGAAAACAATACCTTAAGCAATGGAATTTTTTTTAAAAACAAACCAGAAAACGAAGCTTTAAACACAATTCTGGAAAACTGTAAATGGTTTTTGAAATCCTTTACTGTTACTGATTTGCCAGACGAGCACCCAATTTTGGATACTGATTTTGATAATTCTAGTAGCCGAATTCACATTGTTTTAAAACTTCCAAAAAATCAAAAAGATGTTGATCATCTAGTTGAATTGATAAAGTATGCTTTGGAAATCTACGATGATTTTGCCGCTGGGGAATTCGATAAGATTTTTATGAATCCAAACCTCTTAAGAAAGATTGATTCTTTGAGGATTCATGAGAAGAGTAAAGTATTGAAACGTATGAAAGAAGTAGATATTGAAATGAAAAAAAGAGACCTTGCAAATCAAAACAAAATTGAAAAAAATTGATAGTTGTTTATTTACATGAGCTATATAAAAACGTTCTTGAACAGATCCACTGTCGTTTGACAATCAACATAAAAAGGTAAAACCCATCGACCAAATGGGAAGCCAACACACACTTTCACCAGGCTTAGTTTTGATCTATTTCTGGTTTGCATTTTCCTTTTCTTTTTGCAGCTGAGATTCATTTTCAGCAGGAGCAGTCTCTATATTGACTTCCTTTGCTTCTTTGGCCAATGCTTTTAGAGATTCTTGTCTTAAAGCCTCTTCTTTTTTTAACAGGATGTTTTTTTCTTTAATAAGTCTGTTAGCGCCCAATTTCTTCTGCAGTTCATTATACTTCGCTAGAAGAACATAATCAACGTCTTCCGGAGCTCTTATGACTGTAACATAATCGTCTTCCAATAACTTGTTTTGAACAACTGTGGCCTTAACCTGAACTATTTTCCCGATGTCTGTGTTTCTAAAATACTTGTTAGGTCTTAATATCTGTACGTTGTTTTGAACATTGGCCAATCGCTGTGCCTGCTTGTTAGTCAATATCAGTTCTTCACCAACATAATTGGCAATTTTTGAAAAAGTACCTTTTTTTACTGGTCCCATTGATATTTAGTATGCTTTAAATTGGGGTTTTGTTTTAATCTGCTTCAATAGAGCCGAATTTGCTTCAATATAGTCAAAATACCTCAAACGTCTTGGTTCTTTGCTAATGGAGAAACAGATTCTCTTTGTGCTATCGAACCTTCTTTGCCAGACTAAAGCAAATTTTTCAATGATATATGCTATGAGAAAAATTTTGCAGAAAAAGCCGTGCCCAGCTAAAGACACGTGACAAACATTTCTTTTTCGCCTTTGAGAAGCAGAACTCTGCAATTGCAAAAAGGATGTCGATTCTTGGGAAGTGATTAGCTGACAGTAGTGTGATAGAACCAAAAACTACCCGTTTGGCTTATTTTGAACAAATGTCTAGACCAGAAGAAATTGCTCCACCAGAGCTGTTTTACAACTCAAAAGAATCAAAGAAATATACCGAAAATTCGAGAGTTCAATACATTCAGTATGTGATGACCAAGAGAAGTTTGGAACTGCTGAATCTTAAGCAGCCTTCGTTTATTTTAGACATTGGTTGTGGCTCTTGCTTATCTGGAGAAATTATATCATCTGCTTCAGAAGAAGTTAACGCAAACATGAACCACTACTGGACAGGACTTGATATATCTCCTGATATGCTTGAACAAGCAATCATAAGAAAAGAAGAAGAGAAGTTCAATGAAAACGATGATTCTGAAGATGAGGGAGCAAAAATTGGTGGATTAGCTAATGGAGACATGATGCTGCATGACATCGGCCAAGGTATACCTTTCAGAGCGGGCTCTTTTGATGCTGCGATATCCATTTCTGCCATTCAATGGCTATTCAACAAGGACAACAACAATCAAGAACCGATCAAGAGAATTAAAAGATTTTTTGAGTCTTTATATTCAGCTCTGACCAAAAACGGTAAGTTTGTTGCTCAATTTTATCCAGCAAATGACGATCAGATAGATACTTTTTTGCAAATAGCCAAACAAACTGGATTTTCTGGTGGTTTGGTAATAGACAATCCGGAAAGCAAAAAAAACAAAAAGTACTATCTCGTCTTGAGTTGTGGCACAATGTCGAGTAACGATGAAAAAGACTCTGACAATCTAAACTTAAATGGTGCTGCAATGGATTCATCTAACATACATGACAAAAAGGAATCGAAAAAGAAGAGAGGCAATGGTATGCTCGAAAGTAAGAAATCCTTTATCATGAGAAAAAAAGAGCTTATGAAGAAAAGAGGACGAGAAGTCAGAGGTGACAGTAAGTACACTGGCAGAAAAAGAAGGGACAGATTTTAGCTTGCTCACATTATATATAAGTTTTAAGTACATTCGCTGCCAGTTGCATCTGCCATTGATCTTAAGAATCAAGTCACGTGCCGGACTTATTTTCTACATGGAGATTTTGCTCAAGCTTTCTATGCAAGAAAAATTTTTCAGTGCTTTTATTGATACTTTCTTGTGGCTTGCTTGAGCAGAAGAGGTCAAGGCTTTAGACGAGAAGTAAGGAACCCAAAGACATTTGTTGTATCACAAGTAATAACATGGTAAGCAAATTATCTTTAGTAATCAAAAGGGGATTGAAATTTGTTCCCAAAAACACGAAAAAGTACAACGATAATATTCCTATATTCAAACCTATCGAAAGTAAAATACCGAGTGCAAAAGGACAAGATATTTTTGATGTTTATATTAACAAGAAGGTCCACCAACTTGATCCATTGGGATGGAAGACCAAGGCCATTGAAACTGAGAGTATTCCTACAGCAAGCGACTTTGCAAACCATTTAAAAAAGACCACAGATTCAACTGCCATTGACAATGAAAAATACGAAACCACATCCATGCAGCTGTTCAACAAAGAGAATGATGTCGCCTTAGAAGCCTGGAAGTTTTATCCATTTACCAGAAAGCAATTTTTTGAAAACATAAAACCTACTCAAAAACCTGTACAGAATTTTCCCCTACCTTTGAGACTAGGAGATGTCATTAGATTGAGGTTTAAAACCAGTCTGAACTCTGAACCTGAAATGTTTGGTCAGGTTTTCAACATTAACTCCAAAAAACTTGACTCTACTATATTTATCAGAGGGAAAAACGGTGATGTGTTTACAGAAGCCAAGATTCCTGTATATTTGCCTGACTTGCTTTCTCTGGAAATTATTGACCGTGTAGTTGAAGAACCAACAGTAGATTGGAATACCAGAAAGACTGGTGATAGCAATGATGCATTAGACTTGTCCGCATTAGCAGATCAATTCAAGAAAGACGAATTAAAGAGAAGAGTGGCCAGAATGAAAGCTTACAAAGAGACACAAGCTACAAAGGAGAAAAACTAATGTAACAGAAGGTTGTCTTGTAAATATTCAAGTTTTTTAGCAGCAGAAAAACTTGCTCGTTACTCCGGTACAGTTATGGTCTTTTATGTACATGGGTCATTAGTTGTTTGAAATATAGAATGAAATATATAAATTGTTATTTTTCACAAATGTTTTGATACTTATTTGGTGTCGTATTTAAAGACTTTGGCGTTCAATCTTTCCTCATTGGTCTGCTTGGCTTGCTTGTTGATTTCTTCTTGCTGTTCCAGCTTGTTCAATAGCTTGTCCAATCTTGATTCCTGGTCTACATCAGCGAAATCTTGAGGATTGACTATTTGATCGTAATAAGTAATACCCAAAACACCGAAAATTAAAACAATAGTTAAGAATTGTGCATACATTCTGGCTTGAACTATCTTCTGAGACTGAGTCATATACTTGTCCTTGTTGATGTGTCTCCAAGAACCATATAAAGTAGCAACCCAGGACCCAAACAACACGGAAAACTTGTTTTCATTCAAAGTGTGGAAGGTTTTTTGCTCAAGTGTTAAGCTGTTCCACTTCTTTATTTCTTCAAGTTTTTCTTCTTTCATAGCATCTCCGGAGTACAACTGTTTCCCGAACTTAGTAGAACTCTCTTCACCCCAGAACGAAGCTCCAAAAGCAATTGGGGAAACAAAAAGTGCTGTTTTGATTTGCCAGTTGGATAGCTTCAACAAATGCTTAAATCTCCACTTTGCTAATCCCATTCCCGCAATAGATACACAACTACCAGCCAAGGCTCCTTTTAACATACCCATATGAGCAGCTTGGTTGTGCAATTCAATTTCTTCAGAACTTAGTACTTTCATTATATGTATTTGATGATGGTTTTGTTGACTCTTGTAATTGTAATTGCAACTGTCTAATATGGTTATTTCCTTTACTTCTATAACAAAAAAAGAGAGTAAATTTAATATTGTTAATAGCGGCAGTGAATAATACTTACTTAAAAAAACAAAATCCTTCCCTACTCGTTTATATGTATATTGTTTTGGCAAGACCAGTTTCGGAACGTCATATTCCAATCAGGTTATTTTCACCAAAACGCTACCGGAACATTGGCGCTAGAAGGTAATGGGAATGGCTAAACTTAGAAAAAGGTGCACATAAAACATCTGACTTATTGTGAGTCCAGAATATGTTAAAATAAAGTTTTTTTGACTGTCGGGGTTTCGGAGTCAAATACCTAAAAGAGTAATACTGTTCCGATAATGCGTTGGCAGCTTACCTATTGGGTTCTAGTTCTGACAAGACAAAAAGCATATCCTGTAGGATACGTCTTTTTCATTTGGACATGGTGATGACGTTTTTTTTGGGCAATTATGCCAAGTAATGGATTCAAGTTTCTTACTACTCTGTCTTGACCTGTGATCACGGCTAAATCGCAGTAAAGGAAAAAGTATCTGAGTAACAATCGTGCTACATGAGCATCTCTAAACAATGCATTTGATTTTTTTTGGGTTTTTTATATGCTTTAATCAATACACAAAAAATCACTACTGTTAGAGTTTAGGCGGTTGACGCAAAGTAATTGCTTCTTTTTGTATTTATATTAGTGAAATTGCATGAGACAGTTACTATGCTCTTTGGTTTTTAAATGAGCCCTCTGCTGATCGCCATGAGTCCTTAAAGTTTGGTAAAAACTCTTTAAAGCAATTGTTTAGCGTCTAAAGAAGTTACTAATACAATTTTTACTTTTATAGTAATATAACAACCACTTCCTCTTTCTAAATAAAAAATCTTTAGAAAAAATTAGACGTATTGCAGCTGATTTTTCAAAAACTATAATTTTCAATAAATACCTCTATAACAAATCATGCATTTTAAAAACGGTATTTTCATTATGCTTTTTTTCTTTGTGATTTCAGAGTCAGTGTTTCTACCACCTACAGCAGAGAAACAACATGACGCGCAGCAGCATCCAGAGTTCTTAATCCAATTAAAAATTCTGGAAACTCTATCTCATTTGTTTGTCAATAACAAAAACAACAAGGAAAAAGATATATCTATGGATAATTTAGAGGAAAATGCTTTCTGGATGGAGCACATAACTAATGAGTTTTTGTCAAACAAATTTAAAACAACCTGTTTAGACCTAACAAATGTGAGTTTTCAAGCGATGAAACAACAACAAATAAAGCCCGATTTGTCATTACTCCCTGATACGGCTGTTATAAAAGCATTTTTTGAGAAGTTAGTTGACTTGCAAATCACATTGAAAAAGCTTGATATTATCCAGCATTTTCAGTTCAACGGGTTTGAAGCAATCAAAGCCCTGTTGAGTCCTGATTTATTCAACCGTTTAATATCAAACCCTTTTGTAGCAGATATCAACGCAAACGAGCAGTTTCAAGCATTTCATGTGCAGTACACTGCATACAATGAAACTAGTAGTGAGGAAAAAGAAATATTAGCACAAGATAAACTTGTGGAGATACAAAATCCTGCACCAAGACATTTGGCTAGATTATCTCAGCGCTCTAAAATTTCAAGTAATGAAGGTAACAATTTAAATTATTATTACCACAATAACTTTACAGGGAGTAATATATCAGTGTACATTTTGGATACAGGCATTGCAGCTGATCATCCCCAGTTTGAAGGACGAATCAGGTATGGAGCATCATTTGTCAATGAACCGTTGGGAGATTTTAATGGTCATGGATCTCATGTAGCTGGAATTGTTGGATCCAAATATTATGGTGTTTGTAAAAAGTGCGAATTAGTTGAAGTTAAATGCCTTGATAAAAACGGTCAAGGGGATTTGACTACAGTAATTTCAGCATTAGGGTTTGCGGTTGAGGATATGCTAAAAACAGGAAGAAAAGCTGTTGCCAATCTCTCTTTAGGTTCTTTAAAATCAAAAATTTTAAATGAAGCAGTAAGAGCAGCAGTGGTTAATGGATTGGTAGTTGTGGTTGCAGCAGGGAACAGTAACATCAATGCTTGTTTAAATTCTCCTGCGAGTGAACCTGTTGCTATTACTGTGGGGGCAATGGATGACAGCTTTGATAGAATTGCATCATTTAGCAACTGGGGGGAATGTGTCGACATTTTTGCCTCCGGGGTGAACGTGGAATCTTTGTCTCATATAGACTATGAAAACTCTTTGAAATTCAGTGGAACGTCTATGGCTACACCAAGTGTTGCTGGTCTAGCAGCTGTTTTTTTGGATATGGGCTTAAAGAGCGATCAAATAAAGGATAAATTGATTGAACTTTCAAGTAAAAATTTCATGAAAAAGAGATATTTGATCAGGAAACCCCGAACACCTAACAGATTAGTATTCAATGATGTCTTTACTGTACATGAAGACTCCAACCACCATGCTAATCAATTGAATGAAACAAACTGTGAATATGATTGGGAGGGAGCAAACGACAATAAATTAAAAAACAGTGATGTCCCCATCAAAGACACGTTAGAAAAACGAGAGAAGGGGGTTGAGCCTAGTTTCAGTGAGTTACAAAAGATAGAAGCTTGTCATAACCAAAGTTGATGTTATTAACAAATATATAAAAACGCTTTAAAGTCAGAGTCAAAGGTACTTAGAACTATAATTTGTCTATCATACATATTTTATCTTAGAGTAAAACCATTTGGTTGTCGTTATTTTTATATACAAGCACTATTCTCAAGAGTTCAAAATGCCAATCATTCATAGTTTAATCTAGTTTTTTGTTACCACTTTCATCAGTATTCATATATACTCTCTTAAAACCACACCAAGCAGCTGCACCCACAGTACATAATCCAGAAGCATAAAACATTGGTTTCAAACCTTTGGTGGATTTAAACAAAGCACCAGTCAAAGCACCTGCAGCTAAGGTGTTATAGTCGTCATGCTTGCTTCTATAGTAATCCAAACCACTGTTAATAAAGTTATAGTTCATGGCTAAAATACCTGCATGGTTACCAATGAAAGGACCTCTTTTTGTTATATTATTTAAAATAGTATTCAATTGAAGCTTGAAAGATGAGCCTGGTTGAATTTTTCCAATACTCTCAAAAAATCCATAGGAAGAACCAAACAGTAATGACAAACCATAAACTGTACCAGTACCATAACATAAATCATCTCTCCAGTCTCTTGAAGGAATTATCGATTGGGAACCTTCAATTGAGCTTAGTTTATCTTCTTGTATATCTAAAATATCAACTGTGTCGTCATCGATGCCTGCTGCATCATACAAAGAGTCAACAGTACTAGCAGGAATGCTTTGTGAAGGCTGAGCAACTGGTGTTGCAGCTGCGGTATTTGTTGAACTGGATCCTAATAACCAAGACATTTATTTATAGTGTATAAAATTTTCTAAAAAAAATTAATACTCGATGTTTGCAGTCAAATACAGATATATACCTAGAAAATGCCAAATAATAACCCTGTAATCAGTTGCTTCTTGGTGTTTGTGGCCTTGTTCTTGGATGAAACGAAGAGGCGTCGAAGAAAGACTGAAAATTTTTTATTTTCTGGCTGAAGCTTTTCCAACCAACTCCGACATGCGATGGCCTCGGCGGGAAGAAGCAAAAAAGCCGCGTGACCGCTTTTTTAATTAAAACATCACATGACTGCAACCACCCTGCCCTTCTCCCTCGTCAACAAAAAGTTCAACAAAAAAAATCAACAAAAAAAATTTTGCTCTCGCGGGTCTTTATAAATATAGAAATAACCTAGCCGCCTAATCGAGATAATGTGGCAAAAATCGATATTTAGCACTTCAATCATCCTCATTACCTTAATCTCAATCTAGAATTTAGAGGGTTTTAAAGACCAACGAACAAAACAAACAACAACAATTCGTACACTAAATATATTTTTATTTTAGTTAAGAATATATATTTTTATAAAGAGTAGACCTATATTTTTGAGATAGCACCAGAGGAAATATAAGGAATATTGATTCACTATTTTTTAAAACAAAGTAGCTATTATAATAGATATTGTATGTATTCCTGATAATAAGAAGATTATGAGTCCCTTGGGACGTTTCATTGAAGAAATATTGGCAGAATAAGGATTACAAGTGGTTATGCTATGCCATTACACAAGGAGCTGCGACCAGCCTGAGTGTAGTAGATACGGTGTTTTAACGCGTCGCCTCCACAAACGAGGTTCTCGTAGCAAGTATTTAGCGGAGCTAAGGAGGTAGGATTTTTTTAGCTGAAAAAAATACTGCAAGACTGAAACTTTTTCAACAACTAGATGACATCATTTGAAAAGCAAAAAGCATTAAATCAACAGTTTTAGTTGTCACCATAAACCATAGCAAGTTATTTGAAAAGAATTTAAAGAGAAGCAAATTGAACTCTGTTATCTCTTCTGATCAAGTTGACTTGGTTTTGTTTCAATTATTTCGATTCATTTAATCGATACTTTCTTTCAGCAGACTTTTGATTTACATCTTTTTGTTACTTGTTTCTCTTCAAGGACCAAACAGAACCTTGATTAAACGCGAAACAAACGTCAGCAATCTAGATTTTTGAAAAACACCCACCCCACTTTTAATCCTTTTTTGTTAATTTTCTTTCCTGCAAACTTACCGTAGGTACTTAGCTTGATTTTGATTTGTGATTTCATCTGAATTGAAGCTAAATAAATAAATTTCCAAAAGAATTAAAAATTTCAAAGTGTTACTAACAAATACATTTTTATCATTTAAACGCCAAAAGCTTTATTTTCAAACAGCATTACTAATAAACCCAAAACAAACAAGGTACTGTAGTTTTTTACAACGAACAAGTTTCCAAAACCAGAACAATAATCACAAATTAAACAATATTTTAGAATTACAAAGTAGGATGTCCACATTAAATTTTGCAAAAACTGATTACACTGAAAAACACAAACAGCTGGTTTCTCATTTTATTGGTTTCCACACCGTGGATAAAGCTGAGGATTCTCTCTTAAAAGACTTTGTTGAGTCTCACGGAGGTCACTCCATAATTAAGAAAATTTTGATTGCTAATAACGGTATTGCAGCTGTCAAAGAAATCAGATCCATAAGAAAATGGGCCTATGAAACTTTTGGCGACGAAAAAATGATTCAATTCGTTTCTATGGCTACTCCAGAAGATTTGGAGATCAATGCTGAATATATCAGAATGGCTGACCAGTATATTGAGGTTCCAGGTGGCACTAACAACAACAATTACGCCAATGTTGATTTAATTGTTGAAATCGCTGAAAGAGCTGATGTTGATGCTGTTTGGGCTGGATGGGGTCATGCCTCTGAAAATCCTGATTTACCTGAAAAACTGGCTCAATCTAAAAGAAAAATTATATTCATCGGTCCACCAGGTAGTGCTATGAGATCTTTGGGTGATAAAATTTCCAGTACTATTGTTGCTCAGCACGCTAAAGTTCCTTGTATTCCATGGTCTGGTACAGGTGTTGATGAAGTTGAGGTTGACCCGAAAACAAACTTGGTATCCGTCGCTAGTGATATTTATAGCAAAGGTTGCTGTAACTCCCCAGAAGAAGGTTTACAAATAGCTAAGAAAATTGGTTTCCCTGTTATGGTTAAAGCGTCTGAAGGTGGTGGTGGTAAAGGTATTAGAAAAGTAGAAAATGCAGAAGAATTCCTTTCTTTATATGACCAAGCCGCCAATGAAATTCCTGGATCTCCAATTTTCATCATGAAATTAGCTGGTAAAGCTAGACATTTGGAAGTTCAATTATTGGCTGATCAATATGGTACCAATATCTCTTTGTTTGGTAGAGATTGTTCTGTTCAAAGAAGACATCAAAAAATTATTGAAGAAGCTCCTGTAACTATTGCCAAAAGTGAAACATTCACTGAAATGGAAAAAGCTGCCGTTAGACTAGGTAAGCTTGTTGGATACGTTTCTGCTGGTACAGTCGAATATCTGTATTCTCATCATGATGACAAATTTTACTTTTTGGAATTGAACCCAAGATTGCAAGTAGAGCATCCTACTACTGAAATGGTTTCAGGCGTCAATTTACCTTCCGCCCAGTTGCAAATTGCCATGGGTATTCCAATGCACAGAATCAGAGATATCAGAATGATGTACGGTGTTGATCCAAAAACAGCTACAGAAGTTGATTTTGGGTTCTCTTCAAGAGATTCTTTAAAAACACAAAGAAAACCAATTCCAAAGGGCCATTGTACTGCCTGTAGAATAACTTCTGAAGATCCAAATGAAGGTTTCAAGCCTTCCGGAGGTTCTATTCATGAACTAAATTTCAGATCCTCCTCAAATGTTTGGGGTTATTTTTCTGTTGGTAACAATGGTGGTATTCACTCCTTCTCTGATTCTCAATTTGGTCACATTTTTGCTTTTGGGGAAAATAGAGAAGCATCTAGAAAACACATGGTTGTTGCTTTGAAAGAGTTATCTATCAGAGGTGATTTCAGAACTACTGTTGAATACTTGATTAAATTGTTAGAATCGGAAGATTTTGAAGGTAACACTATAACTACTGGTTGGTTAGATGATTTGATTTCTCAAAAAATGACTGCTGAAAAACCAGATTCGCAATTGGCTGTCATTTGTGGTGCTGCTACAAAAGCTTTTATTGTTTCTGAAAAATCCAGATTGGAATATAACAATTCTTTAACAAGAGGTCAAGTTCCTCCAAGTAGCACCTTGAAAACTATGTTCCCTATTGAATTTATTCACGAAGGCTCAAGATTCAAATTTACTGTCGCTCAAGCTGCTGATGATAAATTCACATTGTTCATTAATGGCTCCAAAGTTGAAGTTGGAGCAAAAAAATTGAGTGATGGTGGTTTATTGATTGCTGTTGGTGGTAACTCTCACACAATTTACTGGAAAGAAGAAGTTTCTGCTACTAGATTATCTATTGATTCAAAGACTACTCTGTTAGAAGTCGAAAATGATCCAACCCAATTGAGAACTCCATCTCCAGGTAAATTGGTTAAATACATGGTTGAAGATGGTGAACATATTGCTGCTGGCCACGTTTTTGCTGAAGTTGAAGTCATGAAGATGCAAATGCCTTTGGTTGCTCAGGAAAGTGGTATTGTCCAATTATTGAAACAACCTGGCTCTACTTTAAATGCTGGTGATATTTTGGCCATTTTGACTCTAGATGATCCATCTAAGGTAAAGCATGCTTTGCCATACGAAGGTTTATTGCCAAACTTTGGTGCTCCAACAGTCGAAGGTACAAAGCCAGTACATAAGATGAATTCATTGGTCCACACTTTGAACAATATTTTGAAAGGTTACGACAATCAAGTTGTAATGAACGCCTCTCTACACAAATTAATTCAAGTTTTGAAAGACCCAGAATTGCCATACTCTGAATGGAAATCACAAATTTCTGCATTGCATTCTAGATTACCTATCGAACTAGATGAACAGCTAGTTGAATTAGTTGATAGATCCTACAAAAGAAACGCCGATTTCCCTTCAAAGCAACTCAACAAAGTTTTAGAAGCTGCTATTGAAAACGAATCATTAGCCAACCCATTATTTGAAGCCACTGTTGTTCCACTATTAGATGTTACTAAGAGATACATTCATGGTTTAGAAGCACATGAACATTCTGTTTTTGCTGGCTTTTTGGAAGAATACTACAGGGTTGAAAAGTTGTTTAGTGGCTCCAATGTTAGAGACGAAGACGTTATCTTAAAATTGAGAGATGAGAGTGGTGATGATTTAAAATCTGTTGTTATGACTGTTTTATCTCACTCCAGAGTATCTGCAAAGAATACTTTGGTTCTTGCTATTTTGAAACATTATAAACCGTTGTGTCAAGTTGATGCTGATATTGCTTCTTCACTAGCTCCATCATTGGAAAAGATCGTTACCTTAGAATCAAAGACTTCTGCTCAAGTTTCATTATTAGCCAGAGAAATTTTAATTCAAGGTGCTTTACCATCTATAGCTGAAAGAACTCAGCAAATTGAACACATCTTAAAGAGTTCAGTCGTAGATACATCATATGGTTCTGGATTTACAAAAAGAAGCGCTCCTGATTTGGTTTCGTTGAAACAGTTAATTGATTCCAACTATGTTGTTTTTGATGTTTTAACTCAGTTTTTGAATTCCAAAGATTTGGATGTTGCTTCCGCAGCAGCCGAAGTATACGTTAGAAGAGCGTATACAGCTTACAATATAAGAGAAGTTTTTCATCATAAAGCTGATGACACTCCAATTGCTGTCTGGAAATTCCAATTACCATCAGACACTATGTCCGCAGCTTCTCCTTTGAAACCAAAGATGTTGAACAAGGCAATGTCTGTTTCCGACTTAACTTATGTTGGTCATGAAGACACTTTGAGAACTGGTATTTTAGTTTCTGTCTCTCACTTAGACGATATTGATTCCAATTTGGCTTCCGCTTTAAGTTTTGCTCCAGCTTCTAACGGCTCTTCAAGAGGATCCTCTTCAAGCGCTTCTAGTTTGAGCAATGTTGCCAATGTTTTCATTGCTTCCACTGAAGGATTCGACAACGATGAAGCAATTTTGAAAAAAATTAGACAATCTCTAAATATCAATAAGAAAGAATTGTCAACTGGATCCATAAGAAGAATCACTTTCTGTGTTTCATTCAAAGATGGTTCTTATCCAAAATACTATACTTTCAGAGGTGCTAACTATGAAGAAGATGAAACAATTAGACATGTTGAACCAGCTTTAGCTTTCCAATTGGAATTGGGTAGAATGTCCAATTTCAAAATCAAGCAAATTTTCACTGAAAACAGAAACATCCATGTTTACGAAGGTTTAGCTAAAAATTCTTCAGTTGATAAAAGATTTTTCACTAGAGGTATCATCAGAACTGGTAAGATCAGGGAAGATATCAGCATTACTGAATATTTAACTACAGAAGCCAACAAATTGATGTCTGACATTTTAGACAATTTGGAAATTATTGACACTTCAAACTCTGACTTGAACCATATTTTCATAAACTTTTCTTCAGTTTTTGATATCACTCCTGCTGATGTTGAATCTGCTTTTGGTGGATTTTTAGAAAGATTTGGTAAGAGACTTTTAAGATTAAGAGTTGCAGCTGCTGAAATTAGAATTATTGTTACTGATCCAAAGACTGGTGTTCCTGTAACTTTGAGAGCTTTGATTAACAATGTATCTGGTTATGTTGTAAAGACTGAACTATACAGTGAAATTAAAAATCAAGACGGTATTTGGTTGTTCAAATCTCTAGAAAAATTAGGTTCAATGCACTTGAGACCTATCTCAACTCCATATCCAGTTAAGGAATTTTTACAACCAAAAAGATATAAAGCTCATTTGATGGGTACAACTTATGTTTATGACTTCCCAGAATTATTCAAACAGGCTGTTGTATCTGCTTGGAAGAAATTCTCACCAAAGACTAAAGTTACTGACAGCTACTTTAGTTGTAATGAATTAATCTTTGATGAGAATGGTGAATTGTCTGAAGTTGAAAGAGATGCAGGTGCTAATGATATTGGTATGGTCGGTTTCAAAATTACCTGTAGAACACCAGAATACCCAAGAGGAAGACAGTTCACTGTTGTTGCTAATGATATTACCTTCAAAATTGGATCTTTTGGTCCGAAGGAAGACATATTTTTCAACAAAGTAACAGAGTATGCAAGAAAATATGGTATTCCAAGAATATATCTATCTGCCAACTCTGGTGCTAGAATTGGAATTGCTGATGAATTGGTTCCATTGTTTGATGTTGCATGGAATGATGACAATGATCCTCAGAAGGGTTTCAAATACCTATACATCTCCGATGAAGGTCTAGCAAAATTAAAGGATGATGGCAAAGCTGATAGTGTTGTAACAGAAAAAATCACTTACGAAAGTCAATCCAGAAATGTTATTAAAGCTATTATTGGTGCTGAAGATGGTTTAGGTGTTGAATGTTTAAGAGGTTCTGGTTTGATTGCTGGTGCCACTTCTAGAGCTTACAAGGATATTTTCACTATTACTTTAGTCTCATGTAGATCAGTTGGTATTGGTGCTTATTTAGTAAGATTAGGTCAAAGAGCTATTCAAGTTGAAGGCCAACCAATTATTTTAACTGGTGCTCCTGCCATTAACAAGATATTAGGTAGTGAGGTTTACACTTCTAATTTGCAATTAGGTGGTACTCAAATTATGTACAACAATGGTGTTTCTCATTTAACAGCACAAGATGATTTGGCTGGTATTGAAAAGTTGATGGAATGGCTTTCATACATCCCTGCCAAGAGGGGAATGCCAGTTCCAATTCTAGAAACCGAAGATTTATGGGACAGAACTGTTGAATATGCTCCAGAAGCAAAACAACCTTATGATGTTAGATGGATGATAGCAGGTAAGGAAAATGATGACGGATCATTTGAAACCGGTTTGTTTGATAAGGGGTCCTTCCAAGAAACTTTATCAGGATGGGCTAAGGGTGTAGTCGTGGGTAGAGCTAGATTAGGTGGTATTCCAATGGGTGTCATTGGTGTTGAGACCAAAATGATTGAAAACTTAATTCCAGCTGACCCAGCTAACCCTGTTTCTACCGAAAACTTAATTCAAGAAGCTGGTCAAGTTTGGTATCCAAATTCGGCTTTTAAAACTGCTCAAGCGATTAATGATTTCAACCATGGTGAACAACTACCATTGATGATTCTTGCAAACTGGAGAGGTTTCTCTGGTGGTCAAAGAGATATGTACAATGAAGTTTTGAAATTCGGCTCTTTCATTGTTGATGCTTTGGTTGATTACAAACAGCCAATATTTACTTATATCCCACCGACTGGTGAATTGAGAGGTGGTTCTTGGGTAGTAGTTGATCCAACTATTAACCCGGATCAAATGGAAATGTATGCTGATGTTAACTCAAGAGCCGGTGTCTTAGAACCTGAAGGTATGGTTGGTATTAAATACAGAAGAGAAAAGCTATTGGGTACAATGGCTAGATTAGATCCACAATTCAAGGAATTGAAAGAGAAATTAAACAGCTCCGATATATCTGTAGAAGAAAAGGAGGAAGTCACAAGACAATTGAATCAGAGAGAAAAGGTGTTATATCCAATTTATCATCAAATCTCTGTCCAATTTGCTGATTTACATGACAGAACTGGAAGAATGTTGGCTAAAGGTGTTATAAGAAAAGAATTAGAGTGGTCTCAATCTAGAAAATTCTTTTTCTGGAGATTGAGAAGAAGATTAGATGTTGGTTACTTGGTTAAGAGATTAACTGCTCACTTGCCAAATGCTTCTAATTTAGAATTGATTTCAAGAATCAAGTCTTGGTTACCAGCCAATGTTAACTTTGAAAATGATAGAGATGTTGCCACGTGGATCGAAACCAACTACCAAACTTTAGAGAAGCATTTAGAAGCCGCTAAGGCTGATGCATTTGCTCAAATATTGTCAAAGAATTTAAGAAATGATCACAATAAGACCATAGACGGATTGTCTGAGATTTTAAAGCTTCTCAGCAGTGATGATAAATCAAAGTTGTTAAAGAGCCTACAAAAATAATTCTTATGATTTGAAATGGTGTTTCTTTGGATTTGCTGGATATTTTGTTTGTTTTTGAAAACAAATTTCGAAGAACGTTTTGCTTCATAGGACTTATTTTGAAATTGTAATGTGAATAAAATTTTATATTGAATAGCTACTTTTTCTATAAGTTATATATGAAATCAATTTAATTAAAAATTAAATATAAGAAATTTTTTTTTTGCTATTGCTTGTTCTAGGCTTGAATATTGATATTTATATATGCTTACTAAAATTATATTTTTTGTTTTTTATCAATATGATCTTCAGGGAAATCCTTGAGTTGTGTAGCACTTTTTGATATCTTTTGTTTTTTTGTTAGCTTTTCTAATCTGTTCTTCTCTAATTGTATTTCTTGCTGTTTCAATCTTTTTAACTCTTTATCTTTGGCTCTTAAGTTGCTCATGTATTTCATCGCTTCAGAAACTTTGAAGTTTCCCGTTTCTTTGTTCAAATAATTATCAATTAAAAATTCTATTTCTTTATAATCTCTAACAGAAACAAATGCTTTGTCAACCTTAGTAGCTTTTAAAAGCCTTGTAAGCATGTATTTAGTGTTGTGCAAAGGATTATTCAAACTTGTGGCTATCTTCATGTATTGAATAAGTGCTTCGTGCCATTTCAAAGGTTCATCTAAAAAGATTGTAGGATTTTCTTCTGCTTTGTCGGCAAACATTCCCCCAACATTTTCATCCAGACCCATTTCCTTTCTTATTTTAATAAAATCATTTTTATCCAACATTCCTCCATTCATAATCAACGAAACATTATTTTCTTTACATAACTCATAGATCTTTGGCATGTAGTCTCTTATGGGTGATTGACTATTTCTCATATCTGGAGTTCTACAGTGAACAGTCAAATTTGCAATACCTGTTTTCAAAATCATTGATACTAAGCTCAAAGTGGTGTCTTCACTTTCAAGAATTCTAATCTTAACGCTTATAGGTTTTGCAAAGGGCTTACCGACTTTTTCCACTAAATTTTTCAAAATTGCTTCTAGTTTAGCTGGCGTTCTTAAAAGTGCTGCGCCACAACCACTGTGAACAGAAAAAGGCTTTGGACATCCTGAATTAACATCTATACCATCAACATCATCTATAACTTTCAATGCAGCTTTAACGGCAAGATCTGGGTCACTAGTTCCGATTTGGAAAATTAATTTACCATTTTCAGCTCCACCTAAGTGAGTTCTGAACACACATTCTCTTTTATCATCATCTTTTCTAGACCTGTTCTTAGGATATGGTGCTAGATAATCTATTGTATTTGACTCTGTGTTGATAACTCTGTCACATGTAATGATCTTTTTGTCTATGATTTCTGGAGACCAAACTAAATCAACTTTGTTTTGCAGTGCAAGAATTCTGGTTGGAAGATTACCGGCTCTAACCATTGGCGCCAAACATAAGGCTCCCTTGTAAACTACTACCATTTCCCGAGGTTGGTCTATGCTGGAGCTTTCTTTAAGTTTCTCGCTACTTCGCTTTTCCCAAACTTGCTGATTTTTGGTCACAAACATCTCATCTCAGGATTTTTCTGCTACAGATTCATTTTTGGTAGTTAGCAAAGAATGAATTCACCTATAGTCACATGATGATATTTAAGAATCACATCAGTGTTAGCAGGGGCATTAATTGGAATAATCTGGCTTTCGTAATTGAATGTTTGACCACGCTGAATAATAAATATCTGTATTATATTAAAAATTATTAAGCTCTTTATTGAAAAATTTTGAGGCTTTAATATTGTATTTATTTGGCAAAACAGAATACAAAATACGAAATATATTGCTGTTTTCTTTTGTTTTTTAATTGATTAAAGCAAAGGATTTTTGTTTTCTTGTTGGCTATTCTGCAACGTATTTTATATTAGCATATTTTTTAGGTTAGTTTATATGGGGTTTCAATTTAAGAGACTGTTCATTTATATATTTAAAGACTTAACTCTGTTTTCTGACATTTGTTTACACTGTGAGAGAAAAAGCGGCAATGCCAATAAGTATTCAGCAAGAATAATTTTTGTACTGCTTTTTTAATGCTACTTCTCTCTAATTTAATGAAAAAAAGCTAATAAAACAAATTGTATAGTAGCAATGGAATATATCAAGGTTATTGGATGATGTCAGGTAACCATAGAAACTAAGCATGCCATCACAGTCTAATATGCACTAAATAATAACAAACAGAGGTGCTTCATGATATATATTTTTTTAAACGTTTCAATCTGAAGTCTTCAATTGCTATGTTCGTTTGCGTTACGTGTCATATTTAATTTTTTATTCATTTTAAATGCTAGATTTTCCCTAATGTGGCCATTCTGGCCTTTTGTTAAAACCTCATTCTACAATACTTTAATTCCACAGCACGTGTCTTTTATACAAATATACTCTATATTGTCTCTTACAACTTAAACTTGCAACATTTACAACAAAAAAAATTTTATAATTCCAAACTCCGATTGGACTAAAAAGAGCCATATGATTTGCGGTAAAAATGAGGATATTGAGAAATTGGATTTAATTGTGGATTCAAAAATAAAGGTTTAATGATGTACTAACGCTGAATAAACCAAGAATAGTTACGAAATATTTTTTAATCAATGAAGTTTTCCCACTCTTTACAGTTTAATGCTGTACCAGAATGGTCAAATAAGTACATAAATTACTCTCAACTGAAAAAAATCATCTATATCCTTCAACAAGAAGTGTTATACCCAAACAATGCAAACAACAACTTAATAAACCATGCCACAAATGATCAAGAACAGCAGCAGCTTCAACCTCTGTTAAGACACACGAGCAATGACACAGAAATGGACTTGAATCACCAATGTGTTGATATTTTTATCAAGTACTTGAACAAAGAATTGATCAAATGTGATAATTTCTTCAAAATGCAGGAAGACTACTATTTGAATATTTTAAACGATATTATGGCTGATTATGATAATCTGGCTTTTAGTCAGTCCTATAAGGTACAAGTTAAAAAGAGACTTGTTACCTCATACACTCAATTCAACGAGCTAAAATCATATTTGGAGCTAAACCATACTGGATTTGTAAAGATTTGTAAGAAATTTGACAAGGTCCATCATACCAACTTGAAAAACAATTACATTGACAACTTGCACATGAATAGTATTATATTTAAACAAGCAACTCTTGAGCAATTGAACGAGTGTATTTTCCAAATTTTGTCCATGTTTGCCAATATTTGCCAGACAACCGTTAACCAAGCGGAAGACGATTTGAAGTCATATTTGAGAGACCATCTTGTGTGGGAGAGAAACACTGTTTGGAAGGATATGATGAATTTGGAAACCAAACAACAAACCTTAAAAAAACAGCTTCCTCCTGGTTTGAAGAAAGATTTGAAAAACAATGATATTCTTATGAAACAAAAAAGTTACCAATCCATGAAAAACTCCGGTAGCTTAATAGACGGCAACATTGATGATGAATTGGATGCCGATGCCATAGGTCCTTTGGTTTTAACTTCAGATGAAGATATAAAAATAGAGTACTGGACCGATTTTGCTAATTTCAGTTTCAAAGAGTTGCTCAATTTGTTTTTTACTTCCAGAATCCCGATTATAATTAGTATTACCGTACTGGTTTATCTGATTTCCTACACTCTTGCAAGCAAGTTTTTGGAAACGGTTGAACAAAGTCACTGTTTGTTTGTGTTGCTACTTGCCTCTCTTTTCTGGACTTTTGAAGTTTTTCCACTATTTGTCACATCGTTGATTATTCCATTCCTGTTAACAGCTTTACCAATATTCAAAGATGAAAAATCATTGAAATTGTTATCAGCCAAAGATTCTGCAGCTTATATTATGTCAACAATGTGGAACTCTGTAATAATGTTACTTTTGGGAGGTTTCACACTAGCCGCTTCTTTATCCAAACATGATATTGCTAGATTGATATCCACTTATTTGCTATCAAAGTCAGGAAGCTCTCCTTACAAAATTCTTTTAATGAATATGTCCATTGCTGTTTTTTGCTCTATGTGGATTAGTAATATTGCTACACCAGTCCTATGTTATGGCCTAATTCAACCCATTTTGCGTACATTGCCAAGAGATTCTGTATATGCTAAGTGGTTAATTTTAGGTATAGGTTTTTCAAGTAACATCGGGGGTATGTCATCTCCTATTTCATCTCCTCAAAACATTATTGCAATAGGTTTAATGAAAAAGCAACCATCTTGGGGTCAGTGGTTTTTTATGGTTCTACCTGTGTGTATTGCAAATGTTTTGGGTATTTTTTATATTATTACAAAGAGTCTTCCTTTGAAAGGTAACAAAAACAACAGCTCTGGAAACCCTGAAGAAGAAGTCAAGATCATAAAAACTCATTTTGTTAATGAAAAATTGACTATCAAGCAGTGGTATGTGGTTATTGTGTCCTTTGTAACTGTTTTGTTATGGTGTTTGAATAATAAGCTAGAAGGCATTTTTGGTGACATGGGTATGATTTCTGTCTTTCCTGTTGTTGCTTTCTTTGGTACAGGGGTTCTAACAACCCAGGATTTTAACTCTTTTATGTGGAATATTGTGATTTTAACAATGGGTGGAACAACTTTGGGTAAAGCTGTTATAAATACCGGTTTGTTAAAGATTTTTGCAGGATTTATTGCAGGCCAAGTTGACGGTTTGTCATTGTTTAAGATTATAGCTATATTCGGGTTAATTATTGTAACCTTAGCTTCTTTTATAAGTCACACTGTTGCTGCCATGATTTTGGCTCCTTTGATGAAAGAGCTTGGTAACCATCTACATGCTGTCTATATTTTGAAAAAAGGGCATGGGCCATCACATTCTGATTTGCTAGTCTTGATGACAACTCTTTTGTGTTCTTCAGCTGCTGCTTTACCAACCTCAGGGTTCCCTAACTTATGTGCTATCTCCATGTGTGATGATTTAGGTGAAAAATATTTGAATAATAAAGAGTTTATTAAACTAGGGCTTATGATTAGTATTTTCGGGTATGTTTCCGTTATTACTATAGGCTTTTTCTTGATGAGATTTGTAGGCTATTGAATTAAAAACATAATATCCATAAAACATAAATATATATATAATCCACTGGAAATCTCATTCTACTTATAAACAAAAACATCTCTGTAATTTTATTCAAAAGGATATGCAGCATATCATTTACGCCTATATAAATCCATGGGTCATGTGATTTCAATTTCCCATGTTTGCACAATGCAGCTTAATTTTGTTGACAGCAGGCAAGCGGTGTTTTAGGCCATGTGACTGCACCACCTCCCAGACTAGTGAAAACTCCATCGGCCCTTCATATCAGAAAAGCTGATAAAGGTTATTTGAGCAGAGTAGAATCTTCAATGCATTATAATAAAATAAAATAGTTCAGCTTTTATACTGTTTTTGAAAAACAAATCCGTATATAAGCGTAGATTCTTCAGTTGTATCCAAAAAACTTTTGGCTACTCTGAGTCTTCAGGAGTGTCTAACTGATAGTCACCCAGCTTACCATTCAATGGAAGTCTGAATTCACAGTTGCTGCAAATAATGTGATCGTGCTTATGTTCATTCTGCTTAACATCCAAACCTTCAATAAGATCATCTTCCAAATCACTACTGGAGCTGCTCGAAACAAAAGTTCCAGCAAGCTCAGCGGCGTCTTTTTTTTTTTGCTCGGTTATAATGCTTCTTTCTAGTAATTTGCTTTTTAGATGAGATATCAAGACTTTGACCCCCTTGTCGTTTTTACTGGCAAAATTTGGAATGATAACATCAGCTTTTTTCATTGTGGGTTTAATAAAAATTTCTGCTGCTGGTTTCACATACTTGATCCACTGTTTCAAACATCCTTCCAAATCTCTGCCTCTATGTAGAATATCTCTGGTAATTCGTCTTGCTAGACAAATATCTAAATCAGCATCTACAAAAATCTTTAAATCTGTCAATTCCAAAATTCTCTCATCGTAAAGAGCATACAATCCTTCAAGGATAATTATATGTGGGCTTTCAATAACAATTTGTTCACCTGGGACTCGGTTGTGCTCAACGAAGGAGTATTTAGGCATCGAACACTTCTTCACCCTTTTAACCTTCAAATCGTATAAGAATTCATACAGCAAATCCAAATCGATAGCTGACGGGATATCAAAGTTAAAGTTATTGTGCATGGCCTCTACTTTTTGCTCAGCATTCAAAGGTTTATAAAAATTGTCCATTGCAATTAAAACTCCGTTTTCAGAGTCAATCTTATCTTTCAAGAGCTGAGCTAAGGATGTCTTCCCTGATCCCGATTGACCTCCAACTGCTATAAGATATGGTGCTTTATCAGTAGACATTACTCAGCTAATATTTTTGGCTCTTTGATTTTGATCTTTTGATAATTCTGAGATAATTCAAGTACTGTTTTTAGGTAGTAATCTTTACTATTTTATATCTAAGATGAAATAATAAGTATGTGTACTATATATATGTATAAATGTATGCTTAATTGCAGAAACCCCTCAGTGCTTCTTTTTATCTGCGGTAGAAAATCAAATTTTCTTATTACTACGGTTTAGATGTGTTGTTTCTTTTTAGGAACTCTTCTGAATTGGAATATGTTAATCGATGAATCTGATGAATAGCTAAACTATATATGCTTTAGTACAGAAAAAAAGAAAATAATCTCTAGAAAAATTTTCTCCGTTGGCTTGAATTTTGTCAAGAAAATAAGATAAAGAAAAACTCCAACGGGGTTACTTGGATAGCAGTGGCATGATTGTGGAGGCAAGTGCAAGACCACGTGACTTAGACACACGTGACAGCCACACACAGAAGGACAGATCGCGTGTTGTTTAGTTTTGCCATCGGCGCTGTTCCTTCCGCGTCCGCAGCCCTCAAACAAATCCGGTTAGAACTTTAACTACGTAAAATATATATTGCAATGGTATTTAAGGCTGTTTCCCCAGCATTAACCAATCCTTTAAAAAAAAAGACTTCCAAAACCAGCAAACAAAGGGTATCATACATCATGTCTGTTTCCCAATTACAAATCACCCAGCTATCCACCGTTCAAGAGGTTTTGAGCTATTTAGAGAAATCTTCTAAAAGCTCCTACTTTGACCGCAAAATTGATTATAGCCAGGAAACTCATCCATACATGAATCATACCTGCTTAAGAGTTAAGGATCCTGTGAAATCTATTTCTTTTTACACTGAAATTCTAGGTTTCAAATTAATTGATACCAAAAAATTTCCTCAATGGAAATTTGATTTGTATTTTTTATCACTTAATAAGGATTTGACTCCTGAAAATATTTTTAAAACTGATGGTATCTTGGAACTTACTCACAACTATGGTACAGAGAATGATAGCTCATTTGAAATTAACAACGGAAATGATGAAGCCAAAGGCAGAGGATTTGGTCACATTTGTTTGACCACATTTGATATTGTATCATTGGAGGCCAAACTGATTTCACAAGGAGTGGAATTTAAGAAGAAATTGGCGGATGGAAGACAAAAAGATATTTGCTTTATCTATGATCCAGACAGATACTGGATTGAATTAGTTTGCTATGGTAATAGACCAAATCATGAAGCAGAAAGAGAAGAGTTGGTTACTAAATGTGTAGGTAATCAGTTCAATCATACTATGATTAGAATCAAGGATCCTGTCAAGTCTCTAGCTTTTTACATCAATGTTTTGGGAATGAAGCTGTTAGAGTTTAAGCATCATCCTAATGCTGAATTCACTGTTTATTTTTTAGCTTATCCGGAAAATGGAAAGTCTACCCTATCTCCAAGACGTACTAGAGAAGGTATCTTGGAATTGACACATAATTGGGGTACTGAGTCTGATCCTAGTTTTGCATACCACAACGGTAATGATCAACCTCAAGGATATGGTCATATTTGTGTTACTTTTGCTGATGCTGCTAAGGTTTGTTCTCAAATTGATGAAGTGTATGGAGATAAAGTTCAATGGGCTCCTAAATGGGGCCAGGGTGGTATGAAAAAAGTTGCATTTATCAAAGATGCTGATGGCTATAAAGTAGAAATTGTTAATCAAAACGGAGTCTAAAGTTTTTAAGATTGCAAATTTATTCTAACAAACCGTTTTGAAGTGCTTAGAAATTTAATATCTTTTCAATTAACTCAGTTGCGAATCGTATAATAAATTGTGCAGATCAATGATAATTACTTATATTTGGCAAGAAGCAATTTCTGTTCAGGTGACTGAAGAAATTTGCCTTTTCTTAAATAATCCTTGGAAATAAAACTATTATAGTTTGAAGGTATATTTTAAGGTTTCAATTAAAATTCGCCATTGAAAATGAATTCTATAATTTTCATTTTTTGTTTCACCCTTAACATATATGTAACAGCCGCCTTGCAAAGTTTAACTGCATGTTTGTTTTTATGTTCACTATTTATTTTGCCTTAAACATTTCAAGCACGATTGTTGTTTTACGCTTCTTATTAATATTTGAATATTAACATCTATCACTCCATCTTTGCCATATTTGCTGTTAGTTTTACTTTAATTTCTCATGACCATTACTGCTAAACAATAGTTACGTTTTTTTTTTTTTAAACACTGGTTTGCAATCTCTATCCTTATGCAAAACGACCACTCTATAAGCATTATTTGCCTAAAATGTTTATCATATTGAATCAGAAAAATGTATTTTAGTTGTACCTATCAATTAAGATAAATATATTTGTTTTGAGATTTTATTTGTTAATTGTTCTAAATGTCTATTTTAAATTTTGTACTATATATGTAAGTAAAGAATCCTAATCTTAACTATACTAAATTTGTTTTTTTTGTTTGAGTTTTTGTATTTGTCTATGTGTCTTACCTTAATATATCAAAGTTATGAACTTAGATAAATAAGGCTAAACATACACCACCTAAAAGCCCTGATAAACTGTATTTCATGGCACCATCTTCATAGACAGTTATTAGATTGATGGAAGATGTACCATTGATAGTCCCATTGTTAACTGAGGATGTAGCAAATGTTGGTGTAGATGTTAGAGTTGTTTTGTTGGATGAAATAATACCAGAAGTAGTTTCAACAACAACCGAAGAATAGATGACTGGTGTAGAACTAGCAGAGGTTGTAGCGACTAATGTGTTTGAAGAAACAATTACTTCAGCAGATGAGGTTGTTTCTACGGTAAATGAAGTTGTTTCTGCAGCAGATGAAGTTGTTTCTAAAGCAGAAGAAGCAGAGACTGAAAATTGAGTAGATTGAATTGGGCTGATAGTGGTAGAAGGTTCAGATTCTGTAGAAGAAAATGTTGAGCTTGTTGAAGAGGTTTCACTTGTAGAAGATGAAGCAATAGTGCTAGAAGATAAAGCCACAGTACTAGAGGTACTTGTAGAAGAAGCAACAGATGAACTAGCTTCAACAGTAGAAGAAACAAGTGGTACAACCATGGTGTTTTGTGTAACTGATGGTGTAGCTGTAACATTAGCAAATCCAATCGGAACATTTGTAACATAGGTTGTAATAGCAGTAAACACTGAGTTAGACAAACTGGAAATAATAATTGATGGGTACAAAGTGGTACTTGAGATAACAGTATACTTGCTTGATGCAGTAATTGGAACATATTCAGTAACACCAGATGTAACAATAACAACAGCACTAGTGGTTGGGTTGGCACATGCAGTACATGTGGTAATGACAACAGTAGTCTCTTTAGCATCAGTGGTGGATGAATCAGAAGTCAAAGAAGCAATTGCAATTTCAGGAGTTCCTGTAGCAGAAAATCCTGTGCTGCTAGGAGAAGGTGTTGAAGCAGTAGTTTGGACTAATTGTTGAGAAGTAATTACTGGAGTAGCTGGGGTTGATGATACATCTTCTGAAGTTGTGGAAGACAAGGTAGATACAATTGCGTCTGTAGTGGCGGATGAAATAGATGTCTCTACTGAACTAGTAGTCTCTGCTGAGCTAATGGTTTCTACTGAACTAGTGGTAGATACAGTACTTGAGATGGTTTCATCACTGGTAGTGGAAGAAACAGATGGGGTTGAAATAGTTTGGATCAAAGTTTGACTAGTGATATTTGGGGTTTCTGAAGTGGTGGTAGATTCAACTGCAGCAGTTGTAGCAGAGCTGCTAAATGCTGATGATGAAACAGATTCAACCAAAGTTTGAGTATTAATTTCAGGTGTTTCAACAGCAGAAGTTGTTGTTGAGGAAGCTGAAGTAAGTGGAACATATTGAGTTACAACAGTGAAAACATTAGAGCTTACAGATGATATAACAACGTTTCCTGTGTAGGTACTGGATGAAATAACAGTGGTTGCAGCAGATGTGGCGGTCAAAGGACAATAAGTAGTGTATTCAGTTACAACACCCTGTAAAGTTGTAGTTGCTACATAGAAACCTACAGTAGTTTGTGGATTTTCACATCTGGTACAAATATCAATCACAGTAGTTGACATATCTGTTACAGTTGATGTTAGCGGAGTAGAAACAGTCTTAACAGGATTTGTAGTGGTGTCAACAACAGCACTGGAGGTGGTATCGACAATGTCACTGGAGGTAGTTTCAGCCACAGTGTTATTAGCAAAGCCAATAATGTTAGTTGGCGTTATTACTGCAGCAGTAGATGTGCTTCCAATAATATTAGTTGGAGTTATAGCTGCAGAGTCAGATACAGTTTCGAGGATATTGTTTATTGTACTAGCTGTAGTGGAAGTTGTGTTACATGAAGTCAGGTAAGAGGTTGTAATTGCTGAGGTAGTAACAATATTCAAATCTACAGACAAATTCTCTGGCTCGGTACTCGTGTAGCTAGATGTAGTAGAATCACTAGAGACTGTACTAGAGGAGTTGGTATAAGCAGCAGCACTCAAATTAGCAGAGAGAGCCAAGACACTTAAGAAAGCGGCAATTTTTTGACTGTTGTATTGCATTATTAAAAATCTGGATGTTTTTGGTATTCGATGGTTTTATTACTTTTAATTTCATTGAAACAGAAACAGATAAAAATGCCATAAAACAATTTAAAGACCACCCAATATTTGTTTCAGATCAGGGCCTCTTATATAGGACACTAAAAAACTTACTTTGTTTTTCAGTAAACTATTTTAACCTTTGCAATTTGATCTTCTGCTTTCTATTTCATGAAAGTACAGCCCAAAACCATGGTTTTTTCGTTGAATCTTTTGTTTTACTGTCAAATATTTGTTTACAGAGGAATATAACCCCCATTGGCTTTCCACTGCTTTCTGCCTCCAGGATCATGTGGATTTAAGTTCAAACTCAGCAAAATTTTAAAAATTATTCAGTAGAGCTGTATTACAATTATTTACGCGTGGCTGAAACATTTATAAGTTTCGCTGTGTTATTACTTGAAGAGGTAAGTTTAGCTTGTAGGGGTTTTTTCACGACAAACAAAAGCAATGGAGACGCGAGAAGTTGGCGCGTGACTAAAAAGAGCAGATATTCTTTATAATTCGCCTCAATGCAAGCTAAGTAAATTCCTTCTTAACAATTAGAATATTGATGCATGCTTAATAAAACGGTGTAATATTCCCACTGGCTTTAACACTTCTTTTGTTTTTTCATTTTTTATGGTTCTTCCACTTTTTCCCAACAAATACCCATATGCTTTGAATATTAAACAACAAGAATTGCTTTCAGCTGTGGTTTCTGTATATAAAGTTTGAAACTATGCATGACTATAATAATAAATTAATAAGCAGTATTTTTTTAAAGTTATATATTTAGAACAAGTTGCAATTCAGCCAAGATCCTTTCACCTGTGAGCAGCCTTTCAATTTGGTCCTTGGATTTAACTTTTGGCTTTTTTTACTAAAGCCTAAAATCAAAATAATCCTAAATTCGATCTGGCCATCACTGTAAGCAGCATGCATCAGAAAAGGCGCATCAGAATAAAGACAGTCAACTGTCATTGGCAGTGAGTATAGTATTCAGCAAGCAAGCTTGCGCTGAATGGAATGTGTGAGTCACGTGTCGGATTCTTTTGCCAATCATCGGATTTTAGCTCTTTGCAGCAATTTTTTGTGATACAGCTATGGAACAGAGAAACTTTGTCTGCCAATGTGTAGATGGCCTGGCACTTGGCACTTCCACCAGAAACAACAGGTGAAACCAGCAATTAAGTAATACAGGGTACCTTCTGCTGAATTGTATCTTTTTTGAAAGCTATAATTATAAGGAATAATGTCATTAACACCTGTTTTGAAAAAGAGATTTTTTGATGCTTACAAAAGCGCTTTAAGATCTATGAACTTCACTTTCCAAAGAGATCCACAAGCATTAGCCAATTCCAAGCAGCTATTGAAAGTCAGCTGTTTAAAGCCACAGGAAATAAAAAAAACCTTGTTTAAAGATATTCCTGATGACACTGAGGGCCAAGTAAAGCACCTGGAGGAAATGAGCAAAATTCTAAGAACTAATGTAGCTCAAGCTGTCAAACAGGATAAATACTCTTACAAACTGACAATGCATAAAGACATTGAATTGGGGGATAATGAGACTATCAAGGAAGATAATAAAACTGCGTTCAAAAGTAAGAAGTTTAAGAGATGCTGTGATTAGATGCAGCTTTTTTCCTGTAAATAGTGGTCGAAAACCATTGGATTGAATCTCCTCCAAAAATATACTATCACATTATTTATTGATTTTAACTAAATAAACTAACATAGAAATGCCTTTCATATTATAGCAAAACAATCTAAAGGCCTTTAGCGTGCTGGATGTTACAATTATTTACTGCGCATGCATGCCATCGGCACTGAAAGCCAAACCTTGTCTCTGATAAACTGTTTGTCACGTGCCAGAGTTTTTAAAACTGTTAGTTGTCGCAGATTTGCGGCAGTGATTTCTATCTATATCTAGTGAAACACTCTGGCCAAAAAGCATTTGAGACCAAGGAGAATCACATTTTGTTCTTAATATTGACATTACTATAGTGCACTGGATGCTTTTTTAATGTCTGTTTCAAAGAGAGATATCCATATTTCAAAATTGTTGTCTAAAATACTAAGACACCAAGCAGAAAAAGAGCAAATTTCAATCGACTCCAAAGGTTTCGCTTTCATTGATGATCTTCTGAAAAACAATAAATTCAAATCCTTTAAAACTACAAAAGAAGATATAAGAAATATATGTAAAACTAATGATAAAAAAAGATTTGAAATTTCAGAAGATGATCTTTTAATTAGAGCTGTTCAAGGGCATTCATTAAAAACCATAAACGAAAATGAAATTTATGAGCAGGTGACTTTAAACAACCTTCATATACTACCCTCGTTTGATGATGAAAACTTTGAAAATACCTATTTCATAATACATGGAACTACTAGTAATAACTACAATATGATAACAGAAACTGGTTATTTGAAAAAAATGAACAGAACACATATTCATTTTACTTTTGAAAATGATTTGGATAAAGATAAAGTGATAAGCGGATTCAGAAAAAATAGTCAAATATTAATTTACGTTAATATACTTGATTTATTAAATAATGAAACATTCAAAGATAAAGTATACATATCTAAAAACAAGGTTATTCTGGTTTCAGAGGACATTCCAACAAGTTTAATACATCATCATGTGACATATTTGCACACGTGATTTATTTTTTTACTCCGCTAAAGTTTTTTAGGGAGCAAAAAAACTAAACAGCGTTTTTCAGATGCTATTATTAAACCACAAAGAAATAAACTATATAAATCAAATCATTTTTAGCCTTGAGAATTAAATTGCTGAAAAACCAAGATATAGGATCTTTTTAATAGAATAATTATTTTTTTGGATTATTTAATAATTTAAATAATTCAGCAAAACAGACATGGCTATTGCTTTATCTTTAAAAGGAATATTTTTCATTTACTTGATTGGGGGTATCACATTGATTCCACTGATCATAGTAAGCCTGTACTTCATTTTACCAAGCAAGCAATTCAGTAATAACAATGATTTTGAAGATAGATTGATTCAACCTGATTTGAAATTAGGTGAAATTAATGAACTCAAAAACTTGAAAGCAACAAAACAAGGTATAATGACTGTTACAAGTAAATATAATTCTAATTGCTTTAACGGTGAAGAAGATACTACAGGATTATCGAGCTTAGGCTTAGATTTAGCCTCTTTTAACAAATTAAAAAATAATAATCGTTATTATGTTAATTTGGTTCATGGAAATTTGCTTTTATATAGCGAAGACACTACAGAAAACAAGATTATAGAAGATGAATCAAATTCCTTAAATACAATAAAAAACTCGATTGATCTGAAAAAAATTTTGAAGTTTATATCTCTAAAAGATGTAATTGTAACAATGTGGCCTCCGACTTTAACTGAAGCTAATTTGTTTACCAAAAAATCCTCTATTTTAATTATTAAAAGAACTCTATTTGATTCGCCGTCCAATTGTTTCAAAATTCTATCAAATTCAGAAGAATTCATTAATAACAACATATTTTTTTTACAAATGGAAAATAATTTGGAAAAAGAAGATTGGTTTTTTGCTATTTTAAATGCCTTGAAGGGATTGGATACCAATAGAGAACCGTTTTCTGGATATATCAAAAACTTTGGAAAGTTTGAAGAAACACCGCCCGAAACTTATCACTTCAATACTGCTGATGTAAGTAAACTTATTGCAATAAATAATGCAAATCTGGATCATATCAATTGCAAGTGGTTTAATTTAATTCTGAGTAGAATTTTTCTAGCATATAAGGCGAATGGTAAACTAGAAAACATTATATTTCAAAAGATCAAAGAAAAACTATCAAAGGTCAATGTTCCTTTTTTAGATGAATTTTTAATTAATAATTTGCAACTTGGGGGAATTCCACCTATAGTTTCAAATCCTAGAGTTGTTAAAATGAATTTAGAAGGAGATTTGGAGATACATTTGGACATTTTCTTTGATTCAACTTTTGTTTTAAACATTTCCACTCTTGTAACTGTGTTGAATAAGACTTACCCTATTGAATTAAAACTAGATTTGAAGAGGCTTCAAGGGACGGTTATTTTGTTGCTGAAGAAACCACCAAGTAACAGAATTTGGTTCACCTTTAGCAAAATACCATTTTTGGATTTAGAAATTGAGCCTGTTATTGTGAATAAAACTTTTTCTTATGGCATGATTGTTAAAACTTTGAAGAGTAGAATAATTGATATTTTAGAAGAAACTTTAGTTTATCCATACTTTGAAGATATTAATTATTATCAAATAGACAATAATCACAGCATATATAAAGGTGGATTATGGGATTTTAGTGAATTTGGTGATTTTATGACTGAGTTTACCAGAGATCCAGAGTGTAAATCTTCGGAAGAATATCATGAAAATGGGAAATTTAATGATAATCATGAATCTGATGATAACGAAAAAGAGAATATCAAGCATGAACAAGATATTGTTTGTGAAAAAAATGACTCTGACATTGATCATCTATCAAATAATAATGCTGATAAAAAAAGCTTTAGAGATTTGCTTAAAAAAAGAAATTCAAACATGATTAATTCTTCAACAATAGTGGGCCTGGCTGATTCAGATTTGGCATCTCTATCTTCCAATGAATCGGCAAACCCTAAAAAATATTCCAACAAGATCAATACTTGGTATAAAAAGGCTAAAAAATCTGCCTCAGTAATTATTGATGATATTAAAAACGAAAATGAAAAGCTGGTCGACGATGATGATGAATCCAACAATAAAGTTATAGAAAATAAATATTTGATTAAGAAGGATTCGATAAAGGAAGAGACAATTGATGTTGAATCTGCCAAACCAGATGTGATTGATTCTTCCGAGCAAGATGTGATTAGTTCTCCAGAAAAAGAAGAAGAATTAGCTTCTCTTTCTACAAAGGAAAATAATAGTGACCCAGAAATAATTAAAAGAGAACAAATTTCCTGTATATCAGGTGCACAACAATCATTAATTGATGATGAGACTAATCCTTTTGAGAAATACAAAGAAACTAAAGCTAAAATCACTAAATCAGAACACGAAACTTTCGAAAGAGCAAAACCCAAAACAGAAATACCGAAGAGAAGACCGCTGCCACCTATTCCATCAAATTCAATTCATGTATTAGAAAAGAGAAACAGTACAGCTGAAATTTTGGGAGGTGAACCTACTAAATCAATTGAAACAGACCAATTATTAGAAACCTCAATTCAAAAGTAATGATAAACAACATATCATATATATATGAGTTGTAGCTTTTTATTCTGTTTTACATCCTTTTTTATTTTTTAATTTAAAATTAGCTACCAAATAGGCATCCAGCCTGAGTACATTCTATATAGTAAGTTTTTATTCTGAGCTTCTTTTAAAAGATTTTCAACTTGAGCTGCTACCGACACAGTAACAGAATCTTTTGGATCAATTCCCCTCATTTTATTTCTTATGACAACCAGTATTTGCTCTGGAGAAAGTCCGCTTCTTCCAATGAACAAATATCGAGCTTCCTTTGATGCTTCTTTTTTATTTTTTTGTTCTTCAAGAGATTTCATACGGCCATACATCAACATTTCAAATTCATTTAATAGCATTACCTCGTTTTCTCTAATCAAAGTCATTGATAGTTCACAAGATTTTCTAAATGTTCCTTCAACACCAGTTATTCCTAAACAATCAACAATATTATTAGTTAGCCTAAAGGGAACTAATTCAGGAGTTGGCAAATCGACCCCTTTCTCAAATAAACAATCATAATCAACATGCAAAACTACACCATTTTTTTCACTTATCAAAATGTTATCAAAGTGTCTATCACCTAATCCTAAAATATGACCAACCATGCACATAACCCCATAAGATCTTGAAAAATTTGTTCTACAATGATACCATTTCGCAGGATCAGGAAAAGTAGATAAAAACCATTCAAATAAAATAGGTTTGAAAATTTTTAAATTCTTTTCAAACAGTAACTTAAGTTGTTCATCATTATTTTTAAATTTGTTCCAATGCCTTAAATATGATACTCTTTCATTGTATAAGTCTCTATTATCATAAAGATTGGATAATATATTTCTTATTGTAATGACATTAGGAACAAGTTCAATAATGCCAAAAGATTCAGCTAACGGCATGATAAAATATGTTGTTATATCCATATTTCTTTTAGAAGAATCTTTATTATTATTTAAAACATACTTCATTGTTTGTGCAAATTGCATGTATTGATCATCTTGATTGACATCTTCTTTTTTGCACAATATGGAATACTGTTTACCATTAGACCCAATCATTGTGATTTTTTTTGGCTTCTTGAGGGAGTTAAATACTGTGTATGTTGCTGCAATATCTTCAACAGTAACTAGAGAATATTCTACAAGACTGGGATCTGGTAAAATGACACCAAAATTTAATTGAATTGGAACAGCTATTCTTGACGGAAATATTTCCTCTCTATTGCTAAAATTGAAATCAGCATCGATAGTTGAAGTAGACTTCGTAGCTTCTTCGTTGCAAATATTTGAAAGATTTGTATTTAAAAGTCTGGATTGGTTAACTAACATTTTGTTCTGCTTAGTTGATCTTCTTAAAAATCCGCTTATAATTTTATTTCCTGCATCTTTAATAAACTCATTCTTAGAATTACACATTACTGTAATGTGCCAAATAATATACTGGGGGTAAGTCTTGAATAATTCACTCAAAATCTTTGTTATTAATGACCTGGCCTCAAAACTAGGAACCAGCAATCTTGCTATTAGCTGCAACATAACTGTATACCATATGTTTGATTTACACTCCTTTGTCGCATTTTTAATAAGAATATGAATGTCTTTTGCAACATATGAATATTTTGGCTTTCCATTAATTTTTTCAATAGTATCCAGCCATAGAATAACAACTTTTGGAAGAGCTTCTTTTACAAGATGCTTACTTGAAGTTTCGCTTAGTGCAGTTAAAAGAAATTTAATACTACTAATAATCAATTCAAAGTTAATTTTGTAGTCTTCTATAGATTTTTTTGTTATAGTTTTTTGTCTTTGCTGATAATACTTATCATAATACAGACCCAACTCAAAAGAAACCTCTTCATTATTGTCACACAACTCTAATAGCTTCAGATATTGGTCAATTATTTCTGTCGGTGACTTTCTATTTAAAGCATCGCACCACTGCGTATATTGTCTTAGAGTTTTAAGTTTCGTCAATTTATCGGTACTATTAGAACTGTTCATAATGTCCATACTACATTCTTTAATTGTGTTTATAGCATTTTCTTTCTCTCCTGACTCCCATAACATTTTTGCATACTCGAGTTCAAATCCAACTGTATCATAGTCCTTTTTTAAGTTATGTGACTTCATTAAGAACTTCATCCCAATATCAGGTCTATGATTTTTTCTTGCTTCTTGTGCCATATGAAAAAATCTATTATATGAATGAGAATCATCTGTTTTAATAAACTTTTTTTCTAAGTTCATAGAAACTGTTTCGATTTTAAAAAAGGATTCAAAATCAAGTCCACCGTAAACTGCTCTACCTTTTAATGCATCACTTTTAGAGTTTTGATAATTTTCATTGTAATCAATGCAAATCGCTGAGTCACCTAACAAATATAGTTTGTTTATTATGTCTTTGACCTTCAAAACCGTCATAGTTTTAACATTACTAATGAATCTTTGACTTATGGTGATAATTCCTAATTTTACAAAGTCATTACAAACATCTACATCGCTTGAGCCAAACATAATTTTGTTCAAAGAGTAAGTTAAAAGCAACGGCGGAGGTAAAAACTTAAAAAGCTTTTCAGTTTCTTCAATGCATTTGATTGCAGAAGATGAATCATTAACAATAGCCGTACTCTCTAATCCATATTCTAAAAATTTGTTTTTATTTTTTAAATGCGGAAAGTTTTTGTTTAATAAAGAACCTTCAACTTTTGTGATAATTTCATCAAATCGTTGATTTTTGGCCAGAACATCAATTGATTTAATATTGGATAGAGACTCTGCATTGCTCCAATCAGACTTTAACTCCTCATAACACTCTTTTGCGAGAATCCAATTATTTGTTGAATTAGCCAAGTTTTCAAGTTTCTCATCAAGAGTATTTACAGAAATAAAAAATTGTTCCACCCCATCCAAAGCATCAAAGTCTTGAATGTTTGAAAACGCAATCGTCAGCTTATTCTTATATTCTGCAGAGACTTTTGCTTCATCTTCCCTGTAGGCCTGTTCTAAATACAATATAGATCTCTCGTAGGAAGCAATTTCCAAAGATTTGTTGGCAAAAACACCGCCGAATGATATTTTATTCACATAATTGTTAAGTTTCTCTAATAATATTATTTCTCTCTCAGTTTTAGGTGCTTTAGCAGATATTTCTGAAATCATCTTTCTAACATAATCCACAACATTAAAAATGTTATCGTAAATATTTTTAATGTTTTCAATCTGATGCTTGTTTAAGAAACTTAAATTTATTTTGAACACTGTATCAATCTCACTTTCCCAATCGCTGAGTAAATGGGTATCGCCATATAATATAACTTCAACTACAACATATGGTAAAATTGTTTCAAAGAAAACCACTTCCTCTGAACACTTTCCAAGCTGCAAATACTTTATAAATATAAACGTTGCAGAATCGTGTGATTTTTGGTTTAGTCTTCTAATTAAATCTGAAGTAAGAAGATTCAACCATTTATTGTAGTTCATTGTTTTTTTGTATATTGGATACTGTTTAGGCTCATAGTTTGCAAAATTGGATATAATAATAAACTCTGATGAACGCATTGGTTCTATTATCCGTCTTTCTAAATCAGTGAAATTTTTTCTTAAATCATTTTTAATTAGTTCTGCCTTTTCTGCAGAACCTGCTTCATAAGATACAGACCAACCACATTCTCTTAAAAACTCCTGTATAACATATGAAATGTAAGATTGATATGTTGGAATTTTTACTTGCCAAAAAACTGGAATTAAAACATATTTTATCAATCTTTTCATAAACAAACACTGATTTGAAAAATCATAAAGATCATACACTTGATCTACTGTATTTTTTTTTTTGTTTCTCAATTGAAAATTAAACAATAAAGGATCTAGTACTGTTATGTAACTTATGCATTCAGTTGCCTTCAAGTTGATATTAAAATCCCAATTTTGAAATTTAAAAGCTGTCTCAAAAAGATTTATTAATAAATCCTGCAATAAAATATCCCTTGCTTTTTCTTTCAACAGCATTTGCTTTGTTGCATATATTAAAATATCTTCAAGAATCAAAAGATTTCTCATTATAACATATTTATTGTTTTTAACAACAACCTGTTGAAATTGATTGTTAACTATCTGTAACTGATTTACCCAATCATTTTTGGGCTTGTAATTCACAAATCTTTTGGAGAACTTTTCAACAAAATCGATTGTATGATCTTTTACAATATTCAATGTGCTCCAGTCAGTCATCTCTTTGTCATATTTTAAAACAAAGCTTATGAATTTTAAAAATAATTCTTGGGTCATTTCAGGCAAGTATTTCCATTGTTTTTGAATAAAAGATATTGGTATGTCGATTATAGATTCTAATTCACACACTCCCAACTTAACAACCATGAAAAACCAAGCTTTCAATGACTTATGTCTTGTTTCAGGTAACTCTAATCCTGTTCTCAATCCCATAACAATTTGGGGCAAGCATGATATTAAATTACCTTTCTTTGATATAATAATTATTATTGTAATACCATCAATTGCTCTGAGCTTATCAAACAGAATATTTGTCACACTTTTTTCACAAAGTATAGTAATAAAACTATGAATGATTCCTATAAATGCTCTTTCAAAATATTTATAAAAGGCTTTCTGTTGAATTACAGGCCATGATTCAAAGGACTGAAGGTTGGATATTTTTCCAAATTGGTGATCTATAGTTGAAATATTTGTATTGTTAGAATTTGAGACAAATTCATATTCAATTAAAGAACAGTAATAGAAACTTTTTACAATCGTTAATTGATTAGAAAAAGCAAGACACTCATTCATTTCTTGCTTTATATCAAGTAAATCTATAGGATTGATGTAATACTGAAATATTTCAGAGACTGTCCCGTAGTAATTCATGGTTTCACTTAAATTGGATGTAAAATCAGGACTTGTATTTTTTAAAACTCTCATAATCCTCTTTGCATTAAAGCAATTACCTTGAACAATTATGTGAGCAACCATTTTTGATAGTAAAGACGGTTTGGCTAAAATTTCACTTTTAGAACAGCCTATATAATCACCAACTTTTTGAATTAAATCCTTTTTATAATAAGTGATGATGTCAGAAGGAATTATGTAGTTAATGAATCTTGATAAAAATTCATTAAAAGGTCTGCCAGTTAAGACAGCTATTTTTTGAATAGATGCAGGATTTTTGTCAAGCTTCAAAGTATCAGCGTTTATAATAGTGGGTAGAACAGGAAGTAATAACTGGTATGTAGTATCAAAATCATCAATAATTTTTGCAATATATGTAATATTGCACCATGCTAGATCAGATTTAATAGCAGGAGAAGCTTCTTGAATAAAATCCAAGTGTTTCAATAAAAGTAAATTCTTTAATGGAGTTGCAGGATCTGTTGTCAATGTGATCTTTGCTAAGGTATCCATTGTTGCTGTTACAGAGAAAGACTCGTGTGGCCCTTCCAAAAATAAAAGAATGAATTTTGTGAGTTTATTATTACTACTGGAGTCATTGCTCACTAGCAGTGCCATTATGTCAGAAGCCAGTTCTTTTAAATGAATTAAGGTGGAGTTAAATCCATATTTTATCAAATTCCATAAGTTTATGTTGTTGTTAATTTTTTCATCATCAATATGTTCATTAATATTTTTGAGATCACAAATGTTAATTAAAATATCACTTTTGCTGCAATGATTTAAATATTTCAGAGTTAAATTTAGTAGCGCTTCTTGAAGTATTTCATTTTCTAATACTTTATTGACATGTAGTTTCAGCACAGAATAAATAATGTTTAAAGAGTCTAAAGCTAAAAACTTGGCCTGCTGTTTTTTATGTACGCTTCTTTTTAGTTGGTATTGGTAATAATGGTCCGAGATATCACATTTCAAACAAAGTCCACCGTTTGTAAACTGACAATTCATTGAAGCAGCAATGTTTATGATCATAACAAGATCTTGAGCATTTATTAAATTATCATTCACTTTGTTATTGAAAAAATCAAACACGTTATCTCTATCAGTATAAAAATTTGCATCATGTAACATAAGGCAGCTTGGATAAAGCATCTTAAGGCAGTTCATAAAATATGGTTTGGGGTTGGCAGAATAAATAATTGTGCTACCAAAATCAAAAATTTTTTTTAAAATAGATGCTAGGTTCTCATTAAATTGATTTAGGCTGTTGTTTGATAATCTTTTAAATTTTTTAATATTCAAACATTGTTCAAAGGCATATGTCAATTCACAATTATAAGCAGACACTTTTTCAAAAGCTCTTTTTAACATATCTGCAACAATGTTTTGAAATCCATTGCTCAATTCGTTGTAACTCGACAATAAAAAAACATTGTTCAAGAAATCCAAAATAGTGTTTATAAATTCTAATCCAAATAAAAGCAAATCTATGTCAAAGTTTGATTGTTCATTTGGAAAGACATACAATTCTAGAATACTAACAAAAAGTCCTAATAAGAACCACAGTTTGTGTATATTAGTCAAATAGTCATTACTTGAGTTTAGCATCTCCTTTAGCCCTTCGCCAAAAACAGCGATGTAATCTGTTAAACCTTCAAATAAATAAAAAACAATTCTGAAATGCTGTTTGATAATATTCTCATCTATGCTATTATGGTTATTGATAATAATTTGTAAAAAAATCGCTTCCTCAACAAGATCATTTAAAAACTCGGTTGTTGAAAATTCACTCCGATCAGAAGTTTCCAAATTTTCAAATGCATCTTCGTTATTGTTAATATACTCAACTAGTTTAGAGTATTTATTCATGAGCAAATGATGAAAGACTTCATTGAGCTGCTTTTCCAAAGAAATGCCGTATATATCAATTCCAATTTGAAGCCAGTTAAAAGTAAGCGCATTTATTAGTTTGAAATAGCTGCTGTATTCAAATTTTTCATTTGATATTAAGTCAAACTGAGCTTTGAAAGTGTCAATAACAACCTGAATTAGGTACCAGATGGACTCATTTTTAGTCGTGCCTTCCAGATAGATGCTACTTGTTGTCGTAGTATTATTTTCCTCAAGAAAATTAATATCCTGAGAAAGAACCTGAGTATTAACAAGCAAAAAATATGTCAGCAACTCTACAATATTGGCAAAAGAATTAGCATCTTTGAAAGAGGTTTTATATCGCAGATTTCTAGTGAACGCTAAAAAGTATCTTAGGTTGTTTTTATCCTTTGAATCAATTTCCAGGTTTTGATAAGTATCATCGCTAAAGCTAATGCTATTCCAATAAAGCTTTACTCTAGAAGACTTATCAACAACATTTGTGTTGTTCTTAATGTCTTTCCATTGTCTCTTATATTTATCTATAAGTAGTTCGAGGTTTTCCAATTGTTTATTGGAAAAAAGACTTTGATTTTCCATAATACAGCTGTGTCATAAATAAACGCAAGTGTAGTGGTTTGGTAGAGGTTTGTATGTAAAGATCAAATTAAATATATAAGTAAGGATGTTGGTTATATATACAAACTATCAAAACTCATAACTCAGGCGTCATAACCATTGACAAAACTCACGACAAAACCTGTCGTCACGTGATTACAAGCGCCTCAGGTTTGGTCAATTCTGGCCCCAGTGGCAAGTTCAAGAATGAGGCTCCTCAGCAGTTTTGATAAAATCAAATCAGCATTTGCTTCATGTAGATGCACGGCAGCTTTCTCCATCTAGCAAAACTGGTCTTGCATGGGGAAACTCCGCAGCAGGCAAATAAATGCGGATCTGTAGATCGTTTTTCTGCAGATTTGATACTTCCAGTGAAATGGTAGTAGACAAAAAGAAAGGCATTTCCAAAATGAGGTAAAATGCTTTTACTGCTGCTGCTGCGCCATTTGAGCTAATCTTTTCTTGTTAAGTTCTTCCTCAAAATTTTTTGCTCTTTTGAATAGTAAAATATGCGGTTCGGGTGTATGGTTTTCATAGTGCTGCCATCCTAGGGATTGGGTTATCCCTAAATTTCTCCACTCGTCTTCAGTTAGTAGTCTCAATGTCCCCGTCTGGCTATTAAAGTAGTCAGAAGCTATTTCTTTAAGCATTTGCTTAGGCAACATAACATGTCTATATTCATTATGATCATCATAGTATCTTTGGGAGTAGTGGATATTGTCTTGGAATTTGGTTAGCTTGCTTCTTTCTAATTCGGTCAGTTTTCTGCCTTCAAATTGTGATTGATGGTAATTGGACATTTACAGATTCTATAGCCGTTTTCAGTCTTGTTATGGTACGTCTCACTTGGGTTTGTGGAATTCAGCTTTCTATAGACTCCAATGTTCAGTATGCCTTTGGTGCTTTTCCTTAATCTCTTTTTCAGAGACCACATGACCACATGACGACGCGTCCTTTCACCACAAAGTACTCCTGACTGGCCGCGGACATTGCCTTTTAATGTAACACAAAGCTGTTTTGCCCAGCAAAACGAATCGGCCATTTCATGTCTTCCTTATTTCCCTCCTTTCAACCTGCTTTACTCTGCCCTGACTTTTTGCTTCTCTCCCATTCCACAAACTGTTCGTTCCGCCAGACTGAGATTATTCACCGTCCTTCCTTTCCCCACTAGCCACATTCTGTAGCGTAAAAAATTTTCTCTTTTTCTCTTTACCAGTATTTTTCCGCCTATTGTTGAAGCGCTCCCAAAGGATTGGATTTAAGCCGCGAGCATTGTGTAGACTTGAAATATTTGTTTCAGGTCAGCTGGTTACATGGAATGCTGGAAAGCCGAGTGAATGAAGTAAGGAAGCTAGCAGGACTCATAGAGAAACTATAGGCCAAAACAACCATTGCTTAGAGACTTAAGACCAAAATTTAGATTGTCATTGACAAGGGTTGGAAAATATGCTAGTCAATTCTGCGAATGAGCTATACCTAAGAAATAAAAGCGTTTCTCCGTTGAATATTACTCAATTGAGTCTTCAGGATGCCACGGTAAAAACAAAGAGTAACGAAGGTATTATAGGGGTAAAGCCAATTATTTGTGATAACGAGGTAAATGTGGCGAAATACGGAACCAATTTCAACACTGTGTTGGCTCCATTGACCAACCAGCTGTACAAATACAACATTCGAAACAAATACATAAATTATATCAGCAACGATTCTGGGAGAGAAAGGAATAAAGACGAAAACGGAGCGCTTTTAATTGACAAGCCTTCTTTGGAGGAGACGATTGATTTTTCTTCCATCTATAAAAGAAACTACACAATCATAGGACTTTTGTCTTCCTGGATTGATTTGGGCACAACAGATCCCATTATTAACATGATTTCCTTCAGCATCATTACCAATGAGTTGATGATAGCATACTACAATCAGATATCAAATGTGATTTTGTCGCCGCCAAAAAATGTCAGCAATATTGCCAACTACTGTGAAATTTTGATCAAGTTATTGAGCTATATCAAACAAAACAGCTTAAACATCACAATATCGATATCATTACCAATAATAACGACAGAGGATCTGGATTACTTATCTACATGGGAGCTTTGGCTGAAGATTAAAACACTCTGCAACCATGATCCACATTTAAATATATCTTTGGCCCTCCTGCAAACATATTCCTCTGGAAACCTTGATTTTTTAAACAAATGGGTTTTTGAACCAGTGGGTTCTTTGCTTCTTTCAAGCTCCATATTTTTACCCAATAAATTTAAACAGCCAGTTTTAAATAAACTTAATCAGCTCATAATCAAAAAGTTTATGTTACAAAAGGAGAACAACATAAAGATTTTACTTCATGGACTGGAAAAGCATTCTGATAATGAAAGCACGTATATTGACTACATGAATTACATCACACAAAAGATTACAAAAGACTTGCCATCTGATACTTCTTCATTGGGGAAAAATAAAGAGCATTTATATCTTGAGTTACACTACCATATAGAGGAAAGGTTGAAAGCAAAGCTGGACGAGCTTTTGAACTTGAAACAAGAATCCATTCACATTTTATTGGTTAAGCCTGATCCTGAAGGATTTATCATAAAAACTGTGTTGAAGAATATACTGGAGAAAAATAAAAATGAAAAAAGCTGCAGCTTCATTATAACTGTGATGGAAGATAACTTCATCAATTTAAACAAAATAACGTTTTTTAATAACGATAAATGGGGAAGTATTTTAAATATAGTTGATTCCTTGAATAAAATCTCTAAAAACCTAGATATTGTTGTATCTGATAATATACAAGAAATCAACATAAATCAGTATTTTGATGATATTAAGCTGCTTCCATATGATGTTGAAAATAAAACGGAATATATCCCTGAGGAAATATTATTCAAGCTTAAACCTGTGTTTAAACAGCAAGCAATCACAAAGCCTTTACTCCTGCCTGTAAACGAATGTAACTACCTTTCTTTAACAAGAGAAAAGGAGTACGATAATGGACAAAGTTTGATATACAAAATCAACAAAAAACAGCAATATAACGGAATAGTATTGACACTGACATATAGAATAGGCGGCAAAGACATCAAGATTATAAAATATGTTTTGCCTGTAGATTATCATTATCTGTGTAAAGATACAGAACTTGAATTTAACATTTCTATAACTCCTACAACGAAAAGCAGCAATAAAGCTACTGAAATTCACTACACTTCTTCTTGCTATATTTACTTTATAAATGACCAATACGCAGCCATTCCAGATAACCATAAACAGCGGTTACACAATAAAGAAGGTGAAGGACCAATGTTTGATATATCGTCAGCGGCTGAAAGTCATTTGGAATTTCACGAAAGATGCATGTTGTGGTGTGAGAAATTGTACAAAGTCGTTATTTAAAACTTGATTATCTGTTTCTGTGCAGTATTTTGTAATAAATCTACAATAGTTACTTGAATTTACTGGAAACTATATACTCCTCTCTCCAAAAACAATTTTAAACTTCTGCAGAAAAATCCACCATTTGGCTAGCAACTAGATATTACAATTTAGCAGATCAAAGTTACCAAGGATTTTCCTCGATATATTCATTTGCTACAGGAAGCACTGAAGCTGCTATATCTTCTTTGTAAAACCCCTGTTCTGTTTCTTCAGGTGCTCCAGCAACAACACTAGAAACACCATCAAGTTCATTACCTACAGGCTCTTCCATACTTTTAATTTTTTTCATAACCTGTGGTTTTCTGACTGTCTTATCAAAATTGATTGGATTACCATACGTTTTCACGTTTTCCTTATGAATGTTCTCTAAAGCCAGTTTATTAAACTCGTCAACTCTCTCGCTAATCTTGGAATACTGGGTAATAATTTCTTTTGTGAATGGTATGGTAATCTTGGACATATTTTTAAAACTTGTCTCTGAGAGATGCAAACCATTTTGATCTTTTCCCAATGGTTTCACAATATCTTTTTCTATTAACTTTTTGAATCTGAAGGAAGGCTCATCGATTTCATATCTGTAGCCATTTATGAGCTTTAATAATTGATGTTTGTTCAGAGCAACATCTTCAACAAAATTTATGAAATCAGTTTTGTGTTGCTGCTTATCATTGAAATTAGACATAATAGTTAAGAATTCAAGCAAATCATTCAACTTGGTGCACTCAATATTAAAGTTCGTTTTCAACGAGTTTTTATAATAAAAACTTGATTTTTCCTCAAAAGAATAAACATTTTTTAAAGGTTCAAAATTATCAGGCAACAAGTTTTGCGGGTACGTGTCAAGAATAAAGTCGTCTATTTCGTTCAGCAGATCATTTTGAAGGCGGTGTTTTAGATCATATTCCTTGCACCAATCTTGAATCATTAGCAAATTTAATTTTATTTTTATAGCCCTGTCTCTTGTCTTGATAACATCATCGTCAATGAGATTATTAAAAGTCTTGTTTATTATCTGGATTAATACAAAGTTAATTATCTGCTTTTGAATTATCAAAGATACATTATTTTCAGACAAAACGTATTCCAACGAATTTAAGATATGGCAAACCTTGATAGGGGAGCAAGCTTGTTCTTCGAGTGGTGGAGGTGAAAGTCCATAGGATTGAGTTGGTTCTATGTCAATGCTGTTTCTTTTTGTATTATTGCTAGGTGCATTGATTAGCAACAATTTGTTCTTCTTTCTATTCTTCCAAATCCAGTTTCTTTCATCTCTATACTTGATTTCGTTTCTCTCGCTGTTGTCATGTGGATTTTCATTATCTTCTTCATAGTAGTACAAAATATTATTTACAATTAGCTCATTTGTTATTTGGTCATTGATTGAGTCAATGTTAGTAATCATCAAGAACCTTATTAAATCCACTATTATTCCCAAGCAATCAGGCACTACTTTAAAAAAATTATAGTCATCTTCTTTGTACAGCTTGAAGAAGAGGTAGTTTATTACTCCAAGCCAATAAGATCGAGTCAAAAAATTTGTTTTTGTCTCTTCATGCATTATGAACAGCTTAATTTTGTCAGAGAGTAGTTCCATTAAACTTAGAATATCTTCTACTGCATTACCTTTGTTACTATTGATCTCAAAATTGTATCGTATCATCTGTATTAGTATATTCCCTGTCTCTGTGTAATCTTTACAAGGAATTCTGTTAATAATAAACTTTATGAACGGAAGAATATCATATTCAAAGTATTCAATTGTTTCTTTGAAGCTGTCTATCCCATTTGAGTCCGTATCAACATTGGTAGGGGTTGCCGATATTCTTAGATCATTGGTGAATGATTTGCTCAGTTGTAAATCATCTTCTACTCCCCGAGAGTCATCAAAATTGTCATTGAAAATATCTATATTCATCTTTGATAATATTTTTATTGGTATTTTGACTAATCAGAGGTAGCTGGTCTTTTTAAAGCTCTCTTTCACCTTTGTTTATCATCAATTCTGTTAATCAAGTAGAAAATTTTTGCTCAACTTTTGGTAGAAGGCTCTTAAAGGGACGCTGGTTTTTTCTTTCATATGCTCTGCGCAGTGGGCTTGTTTGGTGATCCCGTGACTAGCACTATTCCACAAATATCTTCCCATTATAGAAGATTGTAATGCTATGGAATACATGTCCAAGCAAAGAAAGACCAGTTTTAACCAAAAGGACTGTTGATAAAGATATATTAGGGGAATATTTTTGTTAGTTTGTATATTTGCCTTGCAACAGCATATTTGTTAAGAACATTATATGTTAAAGTAGATACATAATATATATATATATATACCAGCAGTAAATAATGGCTAGAAAAAGCAAAAAGGGTAAGAATAGCGGGAAGGGGATTGCCAGAAACCCCAATTCTAACAAGCTTAAACAATCTTTTATTCAGGCAGCTGAAATTTTTAAAGAAGTGGAAAAAGAGGAGCCGAAAACAGAAACAGATGATGAAGATTCGCATGGTGATGAGGATGTTTATGAGGATGTTGATGAAGAAGCCGTGCAGAGAAGCAAAAGTGAGGAAACCATGAATGTGCGTGGCAAAGAAACAGAAAGTCGCTATGTAAATCTAGATAGTAACAAACTGAGAACAACATTATTTGCACTAAAAAAAAAAAATATTAAAAAGTATGCCTCAAAGCTAAAAGCTTACCACACAACAACCAACTTTTACACTGCAGTTATTAACTCAATAATTATAAACACAAGTAATGTTGTAGATGTACCAGGAATATGGCAATACAAAAATCCTTCAAAAAGATATTTGAACCACCCAAAGTTCTACATAAACAAACCGAACTTTGAGTTGCCTAAACTTATAGAGATGACAGGTGTGGGAGAGATGAGAGATAGTGAAAAGCCAAAGCTTGATGAAGAAAAGATTGAAGAACTGAATAAAATATCTCAATATCGAATTTCAGGTAGTATTAATAACGGGGTGGTAATAGACTATGAAACGAATTATAATTTATTGATTAAAATGGGGGCTAATAGCTATATGAAAAAGAGTTCCTTATTGCCTTTTGGGAAGATTTTTACCGACACAATGGATCTGAATAACTTGAACGCTGAAAACGATACAAAGAATATAATAATTGACAAGGATATTAGGGTGGGAAAGTTGAGTAAAGAATTGTTGAATGTGTTGGGAATAAGAACAGATAAAAGTAAAGGTATTTTTCCGTATTGGTGCAAAATACCAAATTTCAATAATAAATCCAAAAATATAATTCTAAATCAAGGAAAAGGGATAATTGATGAATATACGGGAGAATATGGTAGTTTTGAGGAGGAGAGTGTTGAGGAAACATCAACCCTTTTTGGAAGAAAGGTAGTATAAGAGCCGTAATGTCAGGTTTGGTGTGTTGTTAGGGCTAAAAGAGAAAATTCTTTTCTGTTGCTGCAGCAGCAGCAGAAGGAGAAGCAGGTTTTGAAGAAAAGAAAACAGGTTTTAAAGGAAAAGACAACAGGTTTTAAAGGAAACGACAACAGGTTTTTCACTCACCTAATATGCTTTATAAGCTAATGGCTGAGTGTTATAGGGATCAAAGCATGATTAAAGGTGGCAAAAGAGAGGCGGCCTCCTTTTCGTCAACACAGTAGGAAAAACACAGCTTAAATAAAAGTCCCTCTGTTGTTGCAACTGCATTACGAACAGGAACCAAAATAACAGTACTATTGAAAACAGATGAGATATTTAAGAAAAATACATTCAATTTATGTTACTATACCCCAAACTGAAAGTATGCAATATGGACTGCAACAAATAAATGCTAAAAAAAGCAAGCTATATGTATATGCTATGACATCTTCCAAGCAAATAACCCTTCTGGTAATACAACCAGAAAATCTATTCTTCCTAGAAAATGGCAACCAATCCACAGTTGTTGTCCAATAGCCATTATCATGCACTAGTAGCATTCTGCTGATTACGTGGCTAAACAAGAGCAATCTGTAAAAGTCTTTTACTGACTTTGTTTCACTATTACGGTTTCTTACATGGACTTTGCTGCACGGATCTCTTACGATTATTTATTAATCATTATTTATGCCCCAATATCCGAGATCTCACGCCTTTTTATCAATTCTTCTTTTAACAATTTCTTTCTTTATTAATGCGCTTTTTTTAAATTCTATTAGTAAACAGTGAAAAAATTTTCTTGTTAATTTTGAAAAATCGTTTTTTATTAAATATGATTTCTATAATTCATAGTAAGATAAAGAAAACGGCTTATGTATCATCAAAAAAGATCTTTGTGAATAAGGGCCAAGCAACACTTATATAAACAACGGAGATACCAAAAAGAATATATCCCTAAGCTGTCACAACGTAAGGAAAGAAGAGTCGCGTAACCTATAATTGAGTAACCGCTTACAACACACCACACATCCTTTTAACCCAGTAAAGCAAGAATTCATTCCATAGAAAAAATGAGTTCTTCAGACGATAGTGGGAGTAATGTACGAACAGCTAGTAGCAACACTAAAAACACGGTAAACTACAAAGACGACAATGATGACGATATCGATAATGATTACCGAGTATCAGATGTTGAAGAGGCCAAGGCAGATGAAGGTGAATCTTATGATATAGACGAATGGAATCATGAGAAGCCCAAAGCCTGGTGGAGTGAGAGAAAGAAACGGTTTATTAGGCAGGGGAAGCAAAACACTATAGATAAGAAGCTGCTGATTACTAAATACAAGCTTTTATTAAATATTTCGCCCTACTTTTTGAAATTTATTAAGCCTTTAGGACAGTCAGATAAGAATATTTATAAATTGTGCCAAACTTTTGAAGAGAAATTCAAGAAGCAGACGGTCAAACGAAACAAACGAAAGACTGAGAGACAAGAAGATAAGGATTTGCTATTGTCAGATGAAGAGGAGGAGGAGGACGCTATTGAAGAAGAAAAGGCAGTGGAAGAATTATTGGACCACGAAATCAATGGATTCTTCACGGAAACACCTAAATACGTTCATGGTACACTAAGAGACTATCAAATCAAAGGATTGAATTGGATGGTTCAACTACACAAAACGCATTTATCAGGTATTTTGGCTGACGAAATGGGATTGGGGAAGACCCTTCAATCAGTCTCCTTTCTAGGGTATTTGCGATTTGTGCTTGATATTGATGGGCCATTTTTGGTAATTGCTCCTAAATCTACGCTTCAAAATTGGGAGAGAGAGTTCAATAAATGGACTCCAGATGTTAAAACAGTGATCCTCCAAGGTGACAAGCAATACAGAAATCATTTAGTTCATGATTCGCTCTATGGATGTAAATTTGATGTTGTTATCACTTCTTATGAAATTCTTATCAAGGAAAAAGCCGCTTTAAAAAGATTTTGTTGGGAATATATCGTTATTGATGAAGCTCACAGAATCAAAAATGAGCAATCTTTATTTTCACAAACTATAAGATCCTTTAACACCAAGAATAGACTTTTAATAACAGGCACACCCCTTCAAAATAACCTACACGAGCTGTGGGCTCTGTTAAACTTTATTCTTCCTGACATTTTCAAGGATTCTGAAGTTTTTGATGAAGAATTTGGTCAACAAGAAGATGTTTCAAAAGATGACTCTGAAGACAAGGAAGTTGTTAAGCAGTTGCACTCTATTCTTTCTCCATTTTTATTACGAAGAATCAAAGCTGATGTGGAAAAGGCTTTGTTGCCAAAGATAGAAACTAATCTTTATGTTGGTATGACAGAAATGCAAAAAAGTTGGTACAAGTCGTTACTAACAAAAGATGTCGAAGCCTTGAATGGCACAGTTACAAAAAACGAATCCAAAACAAGACTGTTAAACATAGTCATGCAATTGAGAAAATGTTGTAATCATCCTTACCTTTTTGATGGTGCTGAACCAGGTCCCCCTTTTACGACTGATGAGCATCTTGTTGAAAATTCAGCTAAAATGATCGTTTTGGATAAACTTCTTAAGCTTAAAAAACAGGATGGATCAAGAGTCCTTATTTTTTCTCAAATGTCAAGACAATTGGACATTTTAGAAGATTTTTGTTTCTTAAGAGACTACAAATATTGTAGAATTGACGGTCAAACCGACCATCAGGATAGAATCAAAGCGATTGATGACTACAATGATCCAAATTCCGAAAAATTTATATTCCTATTAACCACCAGAGCTGGTGGATTAGGTATTAATCTGGTAACTGCTGATACTGTTGTTATATATGATTCTGATTGGAATCCGCAAGCAGATTTACAGGCCATGGATAGAGCACACAGAATTGGGCAAAAAAAGCAAGTTTATGTCTACAGATTTGTTACTGAAGATGCTATAGAAGAAAAGATTTTGGAGAGAGCTAAACAAAAGCTGAGACTTGACCAGTTAGTTATTCAGCAAGGTTTAAAAAACAATCAAGAACAAGACAAACTAGGAAAATCAAAAGATGACTTATTAAACATGATTCAGTACGGTGCTGAAAACATGTTCAGTGAAAGTAATCATGATAGCACTTCTGAGAATATAAATATTGAAGACATTTTGAGAAAAGGTGCTCAAAAGACGCAAGAATTAAATGCTAAGTATGAAACATTGGGTCTTCAAGATTTACAAAAATTCAATGGAATAGGTGATCAATCTGCTTATGAATGGAACGGTGAGAACTTTCAAAAGAAAGAAGTTAAAGCAGGCACGTTTGAAAAGTACGCAGTTCACACAACAAGAGAAAGAAAGAAAAGACATGATATTAATTATTCTGAGGATGGCCTGTTCAAGGATCGTACAGAACTGAATGGAAGCAATGCATTAGAGTTAATTTCCGATTATAAGCTACCCAAATATCCACCTCTGTTAGATTTTCAATTCTTTCCAAAGCAAATCCATGAACTTTATGAAAAAGAAATGCTGTACTACAGAAAGATGAATAAATTTAAAGTTTCAAAAGAATATATCAGACAAAAATACGGTGATAATGATGACGAAGAGATTAACTCTGACTCGGACTATATAGGAGAGCAGTCATCAACCTCAGATGATATTTATGAGGAGGAAAATAATCAAGATGAAGATGAAGAAAGTCAAGATAACTCTCAAAATTTAAAGGAGAATGAAGATGCTGCTTCTGCAAATAGTTTAGAAACTGAAAACACTACACCAGCGGACACTTACCTTATTGGTGAGGAGTATATTACTGAAAAGCAATTAATTCTTAAAGAGCAAGATTCAATCGATAACGCTGATGAATTTACTGAAGAAGACAGAATTTTAAAAGAAACCCTGATATCTCAAGGGTTTATCAATTGGACCAAAAGAGATTTTTCATTACTAATGCAATTAGTTGCAAAGTTTGGGCGTAAGAACTATAAAGAAATAAGCAATCAGCTGCAAAGTAAGACAGAAGAGGAGGTTGAAGATTATTTAAAAACTTTTTTTGAAAAATACACTGAAATAGAGAATTATAAGAAGATTTTGGGGAAAATTGAAGAGCAGGAAACCAAGAAATTGGAGAAAGAAAGAATGTATGGTACTTTTAGACAATTCATGGCTAATTTTGTGAACAATAATCCTTTAGTAAATATGAGTATTCCATATATGCCAAACACTTCTAGAAAGACCTACAATGAAATAGAAGACAGGTTCCTATTGCTAAAAGTCTATGAACATGGGGGCATTCCAGAATCTCCTAAAATGAACAAATACTTGAAAAAAGAAGTGATGACTTGTCCAATGTTTGAATTCGATTGGTTCATTTATACAAGAAGTGATGCTGAGTTAGGAAGACGTGTTGCCACTCTGTTGCAGGTTATCCAAAGGCAATCTTCTAATGGTAGCAACAAGAGGCAACTAACGGCCTCAGATAAAACTGAAGATAATTCCTCAGAGTCAAAAAAAACAAAAGTTTAAAAACTGCTGTTATTGATATAATTCCTGGAAGGATATGTTCTACCCTTGCCTAGCAATCGTCTTTTAATAACATTTTATGTAAAAACAAATAGAGAAAGAGATTAACCTATATACATTTCCCCAGACTTGGGATCAATTTTGATTGATGTGTTATTACCATCGCCGATACTGTTACTTTTATTAATTGTATTCTTCCCTTTTTTATAAACTTTTTTACTCTCAATAGCTTTTACAACAGTTACCTCTTTAGGTTTTGAAGCTCTCAAGCGTGCGTACTTCTCAATAAGTTCTTTGTTGTTTAAAACAGCCTCAGCAGCTCTTCTTCCTGCAATTTTCAAATTTTTACCATATCCTTTCCCTAGAACAGATCCATCTGCTATCCTGCATTCGACTTCAGCAAGAGAACCATTCGGATCGGCTTTTGCTACAGGATGATAGTGTATTCCTAAATTTGCATAACCTATAAGAGAGTAAAGAAGTCTTTTACTATTGCTATTACCGTTTTCATAGTCCGAGCCTCCACCCAGCTGAGAATTGCTCAACATTGTACTACTGTAGGTCGTAGGTTGTGCAACGGTTAAATTTGATGTGGAGGTATTTATTGATTGTTCAACCTTTTGTCTAATCTCATTTTTGTATTGTTGAATCATAGGTGCTGATAGTTTCTTCAACCATTTCTTAATTAACGGCAGGTTTTTCTTATTATTTTCTTCATAAAGACCCCCTAAATAAGCTTCAAAAACATCTGACAAAAATTTGTATTTATTTGTCTCCATGGTGGAAGATGTGGTTTGATCCATGTTAATTTTCAAAAGTTTATGGAAGTTGTAGAGAATAGCCCATTCTCTAATAATATCATTGTTGATTAGTTTCATTCTCAAAATAGACATGTGTCCTTCGTTCATGTGTGGGAATTTCTCATAAATGATGGTTGTCATCGTATAGTTTAATATAGAATCACCCAAAAATTCAAGTCTTTCATTGTGTGATTCAGCTTTATCTTTTGAAGACAAGTAGTCTTTGTCTTTAATTACAGACTTATGTGTAAATATTCTTGCTCGTATTTTAACATCTTCGAGCTCAGGTAACTTAGGAGGCCAAACTCTTTCATTGTTGATATCAACTTTGTTTGCATCATTTATATTGTTAGCATCATCCGGCATATACACATCTTCCTCTTCTTCTTCATAATCTTCATCTTCAACATCCTCAGCGTCTTCATAATCGTTTTCCTCGCCAATATCATCGACCGCTTTCTCTTCTTTGCTGGCTGAATTGCAGAGTTGTTTATATTTCTTACCGATTGTAGCATCTTTTGTTTTCAAAGCCTGCAGCTGAATCATATCGTCTTCTGTCAAAATCAAAGGCTTAATCTTTTCTTCTAAACTCAAATTAGGATTGTGTGTTACTTTGTCAAACTTCACTCCATATGCGTCTAAGTTGTTGTTTTTATAATCACCAAAAATAGGAAGTTTTTTCAATATGGAGAGAGTAGAAATCTCTGCTGCCAATCTTAGTTTGTATCTGGATAATGAATGTATCATCTCAGGTGATTCATTCAAAATCCTCTGAAAATCTTGCTTTAGAAACTCTTGATACTCTAAAAAGTCTGGAGATAAATCTAAAATGGTCTTCAACGAGGATTTCAAATTATTAACAGCATGTTCTAATTGTATAACATCTGTAAATGAATATACAGATTGCTCGTTTTTATCATCAGTACTCATGTTTAGCTAAAATACAATCAAAAAGACGCTATGTATTCTCGGCAATGGTGTTTTGAACCCCGTGTATCATCTGTATCATAGCAGAATCATCTTAAACTTGTAATACCTTCAAATTTTTCACTCTCGGTTTTACTCTTGTGATAAAATCAAAAAAGAAATTAATTGATGTTTAAATCCGACCTTTAATTAAAAGCAACAAGGATATCAACAAAAGACGATGTTTATTATCTACAGCACTAAATAGTGGGTTAAAAAGGCTGCTTTTTCAGAGAGAAAAGCACGTCCATTTATAATACTTAGTTAGGTAATAAAATGCATTTCAACAGTAAAAAAGCATGAGGGAAACCCCCCGGTTTCATTCGAAATCCAGTTTTAAGTTTATATTCTTTTATATATTAGGGAGCCAGTATTTGACTAGTTTTGACACAGCTAAGCAGAGGATTCAGCAAATCTGTCTTGAATGTTACCGATCAATTTTTCAAACTCGCCATGAACTTCTTTTTCACCTCTAGATGGTTCAAAGAATTTGGAGCTGGAAACAGCATGCTTAACATCACTGGTTTGTTCACTTAGTTTACCCCATGAAATAGAGTTGTTACCAGAGATGGCCTTTTGAGCTTCATCGTAGTACGTTACGAAAGATCTCATCATATCAAAAGTCTTCCAGATTGGACAGAAGGCATCATATGTAGAGTAACCATTTTGTTGCAAGAAATCTTCCTTAATCAAATTAGAAACATCCAAAGTGATTTTATCAGAATCTGACAAAGCAGACTTACCAACCAATTGGACAACTTGTTCCAGCTCTTCAGCTCTAGACAAAATTTCTCTGATCTTGTCTCTCAATTCAGGAAATTCAGGATAGTTAGAGTCGTAATACTTGTTCAATACATTGGTGTACTTTGAGTAGGAAACAGATGTGTTGATAGATGGGAAATGTTTTCTTTGAGCAAGTTTCTTATCCAATCCCCAGAAAACTTGAGTAATAGCTAAAGTGGATGTAGTAACTGGATCAGAGAAATCACCACCGGCTGGAGAAACAGCAGCAACAATGGAAACAGAACCAATTCTGTCTGGAGAACCCAAAGCAACTGCTTTACCAGCTCTTTCGTAGAAAGAAGCTAATTTAGCACCCAAGTAAGCTGGGAAACCTTGATCAGCAGGCATTTCACCTAATCTACCGGAGATTTCTCTCAAAGCTTCGGCCCATCTAGAAGAAGAATCAGCAATCATAGAAACATTCTTACCTTGATCTCTGAAATATTCAGCCAAAGTGATACCAGTATAAATAGAAGCTTCTCTAGCAGCGACAGGCATATTAGAGGTATTAGCAACCAAAGTCGTTCTTTTCATAATTGGTTCCTTTCTACCACTTATCTCAGTAAACAATTCAGGGAATTCCATTAGTACTTCAGCCATTTCATTTCCTCTTTCACCACAATTGTGAACTAAAGTACCGTTAGCCAATAAGAACTTGTGGTCGGAGTCCTTTTCTAAAGTGATACCATAATAGTTATCAAATGGTAGAACACCTGTGGAGTCATTATCTTCGACAGCAACAACATCAAATCTGAACAAGAAATCTTGATATTGCTTGACACCTTCAGGAAGAGCCATGGTTTTGCTTGGAGAAACTGCGTGTCTTAGGGAAAAGGCCAGATTGTTACCACTAGTAGAAACGTTGTAAGAAACCTTATTCGAATCACTTTCAGATTTCTCGTTAGCAGAAGAAACTTGTAAACCTAAAGAATGTAACAAATTAGTGACACCGGCCTTTACAGAAGAAGATTCGGTCTTTATAGATGCCTTACCATCTTCAACTAAGCTGATTTGGGAGTCAACTAAACCAGCAACAAATCTTTCTCTGACAGCAATATTTTCAGAGACTAACCATTGAGGTACAGATTTATTGTTTTGTTCATCAACAAATCCTAAAGTTTGAATAGCAGACCATAACTTGTTTTCAGTCTTCAATTTTTTGTTAGAGCCTTCGGAAGAAACAGATTTAGAACAGAAAGCAACGTTAGTAGTTTTATTGGAGAAGTTTTCTTCAAATGTGCACCCCATATCTAAAGAGGCAGCGCATTCTCTCAAATGACCAATTAAAACAGCATTTTCAGAGTCAATGGCAAAAGCTGGTTTTTCAATCAACCCATTACCAATCCATAGACCTGTTAAATAAGCCAAAGATTCAGCAGATTCAACTCTAGAAGAGAGTTTTCCGTCTTTTAAGAATTCTCTCAATCTGTTGTTAGATAATTTGACTGGACCACATATTTGCATGGTGGCTTCTTGAACATCTTTTTCAATCATGTTATAATAGGCAGCTTGAATTTTCCAGTTGATGAAAGAACACATATCATTGGCATAAAGTTCAGCATCCTCTAAAGAAGAAAAAGCTTTTGTAAATTTACTGACAACAGCATTGTCACCGTCAATGCTCTTTTGTTCATCAACAGCAAAGTAAGAAACATTCATAGTTTCTGAATCAACATATGGAGAAGTTTGAGTTCTTAAAACTAATTCATGGGAACCATTACATGTGTATTTTATATCATCATCAGTGGATTCTTCCTTGACATGGTACATTTGTTCTTTACCTCTTGGTAGTTTAACGACTTCTGTGGACTGACCGTCTTTAGAGACAACATGATCACCAATTTGGATGTCTTCAATCTTCTTGGAAGAACCGTCAGCCATTAAAACATTGGTGCCCTTGCTGAAGCAACCGACATAGATAATGGCATCAGAGTTAGAATATTTCGATAAAGATTGGGAAATAACAGTCTTACCACAACCAAAAGCTCCAGGAATACATGTGGTACCACCCTGAACACATGGGAATAAGGAATCCAAAACTCTTTGACCAGTCAACAATGGGAAATCAGCAGATAGCTTTTCAGCAACAGGTCTTGGAACTCTGACAGGCCATGTATGGTACATAGAATACTTGCTAACAGAACCATTGAATTCTAATTCAAGAACAATTTCGTCTACAGTATATTCACCTTCTTCGGCTATCCATTTAACAGTACCCTTATTTTTTGGAGGAACCAAAATCTTATGGTCACTTAGCAAAGAATTCTCAAATACAGAACCAAAAATATCACCTCCAGAAATATGGTCGCCGACTCTTAAATCTTTGTTTGGCTTAAAAGCCCATTTTTTAGTTCTGGATAGTGCTGGTGCATTGACACCTCTTGGTATGTAAATGGATTTAGAAAGCTTCTTGATATCTTCCAATGGTCTTTGAATACCATCATAGATAGTTTCCATCAACCCAGGACCCAATTCGACGGATAACGGTTTCCCTGTTCTTAAAACAGGATCTCCAACAGAAACACCTGCAGTTTCTTCGTAAACCTGAATAGTGGCTTTGTCACCATCAATTCTAATAACTTCACCAACTAGGTTGTCATGACCAACTTTGACTAGTTCATACATAGCACAACCAATCATGTTTTCAGCAATGATAACAGGTCCAGATACAGAGTAAATAGATCCGTATTCTGTTTCAGCATGATCTTCTAAAGATACTTTTTGCATCAATTTTCTAGCATTTTCTAATGCACCTGACATAGTGTTGTTTTTATTTAATTAATTCGTTAATATACTATATTAAAAGCTTAATGTTATTTATATTATTAAACTTCTTTTCTGTTTGTTCTCTATATTATTATATTTTCAATGTTTCTTTTCAAATAAAATATATACGTACCGGAAGCTAATTCAATGAAAGTAGTGCTTAGATTTTTTGTGTCTCTATTTGTATATTAATCTTTTTAATCAAAAGGATTGGTTTGTTTAGTATTTTTCTATTCTCAGTGCCCTAAAGCTTTAATGAAAGTTATAAATATGTTTCCCCTTAACTATATAAACACTGCAACTATTGATTTTTCATCTCACCAAAGGCAAAAATTCTTACAACCAAAAAAAATTTTCTTAGAGCAGAAACGGCCTCAAGAGCGCAAAAGCTTTATCTCCGTTGATCACGTGTTGTGTGTGGTTGCTTACATGCATTAGGTGCGGCTGCCTTGGGAAGGCAGTTCTTCTTGCACGTGAGAAGGATCGGAAAGGTAGTGGCAGAGGTTCGTGCTGGTAATACATAGGCGGTGGTTTGCCTGTAGAAGCACTGCGTTTAACAGCTGTTATTCTGGTGTATATAATGGATACTATTACTTGCATTTTTTTCATGTATGTATCATTTCTTCCTCATGTTTTGCATCATTTCTTCAAGAGTAATGATCTGCTGAGCTGGATTTTTCTGCTTGGTGTAATCCCATTTATTGTTAATGCTACTACCGCTGGCGTTTGAAAATGAACCAGAACTGCTCGCCACTACGGGGCTGCTTTTCACAAGTGTCTTTGACACTATAGTTTTGTCTTGAAACCAAACGGAATTGCCGCTTCCAGCTTTCTTAGTGTCTTTTTTCGCCAGTGATATCATATCCTCCAAGGTCATATTGTTTGAAACTGTTTTCGTATTCGCTTTATCTTTAATTGAAAGAATATTGCTGGTGTTGCTACTTATGTTTTTAGAAGTGGGTATCTTGAAATCTGATGAGACAGAGCTCTTTTTACTATTGCCTCTTTTCGTGTTAGACTTTTCTTTGGCAAAAACTGAAGATAATGTTGGAAGAGCAGGCATCTTTGCACCATCCGAGTTTTCATTGTTTGATGCCTGAAAATTAGACATATTGCTATTTACATTTCTTGATTGGTTATGTACTGTCAATTCTGGACCCGGCTTTATGTTGTTAGGAAGGGGTCTTATTGAAGTTGCTTTTTGTGCCTGGTTGATCAGAGTAGTGCTTGAAGTTCTTCTTTTTCCTGCTTGTTTCAAAGGTTGACTTCCAGGAATCATTTTAGATGAAGCCCCAGGCACTTGGGTCTGTTTCTCCGTTTTGTATGGGTTATTTGAAGACTTATTGGACCCATTTTTCTTTTTGTTTTTGGAAATAAGAACAAAGTCTTCATTGCTATTGTTATAGCCACTCCTTTCGTCCAAGGATTCATGTGAGATGCCCCCATAGCTTCCTTGTTTGTATTTAAAAAAAGTGTTTTCATCTAGGTCAAGTTCAGCACAAACGTTACTATCATCGGCCTCGTCATCAAAAACAGAGCTGTAGTGGTTTGGACCCGTTACTGGAGTTACAGATTTTTTAGATGTGCTGAAACTTGTTCTTTCTATTTGTTGAGGTGGCATAGATATACAAATAGATGATTTTCTGATGTTATTTGTTGAGTATTTCTTTTTATTTTCAATCACAAAACGATCATTGAAGATTTTGTTCCATTTTGTTAAATCGGTATTAAAAAGCTTCAACGTATCTCTAAAATCACTTTTGCTGTACCAGCAGTTGCTATCGTCAAATAAATTGATTTTCATAAGGAATTTCATTTCTTTTTCAATCAGTTCCCAGACTTTGAAATTAAAATTGTCTTTGATCTCTTGAATCAATCTTTCATCTTCAAATAGCACTCCAATATTCAAAAACAAGTATTCACACATTTTTTTAAATAAATTTTGGCAATTGCAGTTTATTGACACCAAAATAAGTTCTACAAAATTCTTACTGTTTATGTACTTACAGCTGATCAAATACTCAATGTAATTCTTTAGATCAGAAAGTAAAAAATAATCTGAAAGACATAAGAGCTCTTGCAAATTTACTAAAGTTAATTTTTTTCCATCAACAGCTAATAACATTTTGATATCAAACAAATGAAAGTACTTAGTCAAAAAGTATACACTTGAATACTCGAAATTAGAAAGATCGACTATTGAGCACTGATGATCAAACTTAAAAAGATTGCATAAAACAGGGGAGCTTATCATCAAAATGTCTTTTTCACAGTACAGAGAGTCTGATTTAGTCGTTATTTCTATTGATCCTTCGTTCAAGCAGCTTCTAACTCTATCTTCAAGTTTCAAAGTCTCTTTTATTTTGAAAGTATTATTTAAAATTTTAAACACCTTATCTATGTTTGAAACATTTCCAAGATACAAGTATGCAATACAATCTTTCAAGGCAGAAATGTCGTTTTCATCTGTTGAGGTATATTTGATTTTGTTTGGAGTAATTTGTTCAAACCATTCGCTTGAAAATATTACATTAGCTGGAGCTAAGAGTTCCAAAACAAAAGTATGCAGCCTAGCAATATTGTCTCCCTTAAAGTTAACAATCTCTAAATCAAAGTTATTGCTAGATTTGTATTCATAGTTCAATAAAGCATCTGACTTCATAGTCAAAGAAGAAATCAAAGTTTTATTGTTTTCGACTTTTAAGTTCAGCCAATTTTCAGTTAAATTTTTGTAATTGTTGACCTTTTCTATTTTCAAATCATATTCCTTTTTTACTATTAGAAAATTGTTGCAATCAGGGTCGGAAATTAAACAATCAGGATTTTGCAAAAGTTTGTGATAGCTCTTGTGTTGAAACTGGTTAGATTTGTTCAGAGAGAAATACATATAATCACCATAAAAATTTAAGAGTCCACATTTCAAGTTATCCTTACTATCAGCTATGTCCAAATGATAACTTTTCAACAAATTATTTTCTGGTCTGTAAAATATCTTAAAAGGAAGTTGAAACAACTGAGATCTCCAAATGTTGCTGCTGTCACTTGTGTTTGATATAAAGTGGCCTAATATTCCATTCTCAAATTTAGCTAAAATGTTATTTCCATATGGATCTTTAGCAAAAATCTGCAAAACTTTATTTCCTACAGTCAACCTATTGGATACCTTGACATTAAAAGACTGCTCTTTTGTTCCTAAAGGTGGAATGAAAAAATGGTATTTTTTAAAGTTTGATAAAACAAGCAATCCATTGTCACCATGAAGAATCAACGTTACATAATCTAGCTGTATCAGCTGTTTTATGTCACCTAAACTATCCGGAATATCAACAATCGTACATTTTTTTGCTAAATATGAAACAGTGTTGTTGAAATGTATCTTCTTATGGCTGTTGCAACTTATTTCTGTATTTCCAAATTGACCCGTATTCAAACCCCAGGAGATTAGCTGATTTTTCGAATTAATAAGACATGAAGAGACATTAGAGCAACTGATAAACATAACCGTACTTGTTTGAGCTGTTGGAGCCATGGAACATTGACCATATTCATTATCGCCAAACAATACCAACTTGTTTTTGTCAGTCACTGCTACTGTGTGTGTATTTGAAATGCTACATTTCAAAAAAGCCAAGCCTGGATGAGGCTCTTGAATGAAAGACCTGAAAGATTTCGTTTCTATAATTTCTCCTATATGTTTTAGCTTAAAGACAAAAAGCCTTTGATAGCTGTCAATAAAAATAGCTCGAGAATTGTTCATCTGAATATTGTCAATTATCATATCTTCCAAATAAATTTCTTTCAGGGAATCGTTGTTGTTTCCCAATCCGAGCTCTATGTTTATGATTTTTCCAAACCCATAGAGTTTACAAGTATCCTCATTTTTGTGGTAGTGTTTAATTTTGGAATCATTGAAATACTTGTTCATATATAGTTCAAGGGGTGTCAGGCCATCATAGTCCCTTATTTTCCAGGGGTTTTTAGTACTTTGTGTTCCGTTGACTAAATTCTTTTGCTTTTTAATCTTCTTCTTGTAGGACTCATTCAGAAGAAAAGCTTTGTAAATGTACCCGCTATTCAAAACCTGGTGAAGTGGTGTGTAGCCGCTCTCCAAATCTTGTTGAAATACATCAATGTTCTTCAGCTGAAAGTCTGGGAGTGGAATAGATGTTAGAATATTAGATAGAGATCTTCCTAAGTTGTCAGTGGTCTCGTTATTGTTATTTTTGTTCACATTTTCAACCATTTAAAAAGTTCAGATACTGTGTTGTAAGAAAATCAAATAAATAAGAACTAAACAGATGTAGTAGCTTTGGTTTTTGGAAGAGCAATAACCTTATTGCCCCCCCAGATATCGCCCCAATATAAACTAAAAAATTTTCGTACCAAAGCACAGCAGTCAAACCACATGGATAGCAGCAATTTTCAGTCACGTGCCTTATTCTTCAAAGTCACATGCTGCCTGGGAGGAAACGGAGCATAGCCTCCGGCAACTTCCTAATCAAGAAAGCCGCTGCATTATGAAACAAGAAATATAAACCTATATTATGTCGATTATATAAATTTCTCTTACTAGAACGATAGCAAAAGTCATAAAGATCATATTTTTGTCACAGATTTTTGTTAATTTGCAAGTGTTATTTTTCTTCTTTAGAAGACTCTATTGGTTGGCAATGTTTCCGGAATTAAATCTTTTGGTAGAGATTCACTGACTTCTTTTTTGTTGTACTTAGACATATTTGCAAAGTAATTATCAAACAAGTAAGCAGTATCTTGAGGACCACCTTTAGCCTCAGGATGAAATTGGGTAGAAAAGATCGGTCTGGTCTCATGAATCATTCCTTCGTTGGTGTTGTCGTTCAAGTTAACAAAGTATTCTTTGAACCCATGCTTGTTGTTAATCAAAGAATCAGTAGAGACGACATAACCGTGGTTCTGAGATGTAATGATACATTGCTTTGTAATTAAGTCTAAAGTTGGAATATTGTGAGCTCTGTTACCATATTTCATTTTTTCAGTTTTACAGCCAGCGGCTAGTGATAACAACTGATGGCCTAGACAAATACCAAATATTGGCATATCGTGTAAATCCTTGTCATTTATTATGTTTTTTAGATTGTTGGCTGTTTCAGAACAATGTTTTGGATCGCCCGGTCCGTTTGAAATAAAGATACCGTCGTAAAACTTGGCCACTTTGTCAATAGGATAGCTATAAGGAACAATAGTTACATTAGCTCCTCTGGAAACCAAACATCTGACAATATTTTCTTTTGATCCACAATCAACCAGCAAAACATTTGGATTGGTTCCGGCAGCACTTTTGCTTATGGCCTTGATGAAATATGGGTTTTTTGTAGCAACAACAGCAACTAAGTTTTCCAACCCTGGGTTGTAGTAAGACAAAGAGTTTAATTCTGTGTCTTTCAAAGATTGTTGAGAAGGATCAGTGATGATGCATCCTAGAGTGGAGCCCTGTTCTCTCAAATATTGAACAACCTCTCTGGTGTCTACCCCACCAACAGCAGCCACCTTGTGTCTAACACACCAGTTTTGTAATGATTCTTTGGCAGTCCAATGAGAGTATTCCCAAGCATAATCATTGACAATGATTGCTTTACATTGAAGCAAAGTAGATTCCATGAACTTCAACAGGTTATATTCGTCTTTTTCATCACCAGATGGAACACCGTAGTTACCGATCAAAGGTTGTGTGAAAACAATTATCTGACCTTTGTAAGAAGGATCAGACATGGATTCTGGATATCCTACTAAAGATGTCGTAAAAACAACTTCCCCAGACACTATTTCTTCGCTGTTGTATCCAAAAGAGTAACCTTTGAAGGTTGGTCCGTTTTGAATATGAAAGGTAGCCTTTTGAGTTTCTTGATCGAACATTTTAACTATAGATGGATTGTGCGGTTTTCAAGCTTTGATTGGTTGCAGTAACAAGCTTAAAACAGGTTTGACATTCTTGTGATGTTTTTAAACCAAATATACACAATCCTATGAAATTTTTAATGATGAGTTTATATATATTGAAAATTTTTTGTTCTGATTTCTACTTGCGATGACTTCACTGCTGCTCTTTTGAAAAAGAAATATATACTGCTTAAAAAAGAATGCACAACCCTGGCTCATCTCGGCATCCAGAGCCGAGTTTTCTGTAAGCCGAAAAAACCTTATTAAACCGCTACCATATTCGTCTTTCTGAGCATAAAGATAGTCAGGAAGAACACCAATCATGGTAGGAGATCTGGATAGAAATGAGTCATCGTTTGCGGCGAAAGAACGATGCTGAAGCACAATTTGAATATGTGAGGGTGATTTTAGCTAAAAATATGACTAGGCATTGTGTGTCGTTTAACAGTAAAATAATTACAATCTTCTACCAGGAACGCCAACTAGAAGAGCTATCAAAATACAGCTGACAATGGCATTTATTGTGGCTGAATATAGTATTTTCTTTTTCAAAATGTAGTGTATTCCATAATCCTTCTTGTAGTTAATAAAACTTCCTCCGTAAACTGAATTGGAAAATTTTCTTAAAAGCTCACCCTTTCTTCCAAAGCTATTGAAGGTTAATTCATCCCCAACTTTGAAACTTTTTTCCTTGCCTATTCTTCCTATGTTGTCAGAATCCGTGTCATCGTTCATCTGAATTAAATCAAGACTATACAAAAAAAGATCAATTCTCAATAAGCCGATGTTCAAAACCATGTAGGTGCCAAGCAAGATCAAAAACAATGCTATTAGCCTATAGGCTCTGTTCATTTTCAAAAAGACAAAGCAATAGTAGAGCCAAAATCCAAGCCATACTGAGCATGTTCCTAGTAGGCAGAAATTCAGGCTTGTTTTTGAAGAGTGAATGTTGTGGTATGTGAGAGACTTCAAAAAAGTAGGGTACAACTCTGCCTCCAAAAGATGATAAATGGATGTGCAAAAAATGGGGAGTTTTTCTTCCATGTCTTCCTTGGGTATGTGCATGATGTACTTGTTGGCACCTTTCTGAAAGTATGTCTCGTATATGGCGTCGCTGTTGAGCTTTAGCTCTTTCACCTGGATGTTGTTGGAAAGAAATGTTACCGTCTGTACCGTCTCACTTGACTTGTTGTTTTTCACAAACTGCAGGTGAGATTTGTAGTCCAAGTAAAAATCAAGCAAGTTGATTAGTTTTCCGTTTGGAGAGGTAGCCAAGAACTTGTAAAACTGCCACAAGTTTATGGGATCTGGCCTCTCAGGGTTTGTGAACAACTGTTTAAGTGTTGGCAATGCTTGATCGCTCTTGGTCGCACTCAGCGAGGTGGTGCGAGCATACTCGTCTATAATGTTTTCTTCCTCGTCCTCATCTTCCTCGCTATCAAAGAGATGCTGGTTGCTCATGGTGTTTGCCGGGTTGCCAGGCAAAAAGTCTTGGTGATCGAGAAGGTTGTTCATTTCTGATAGTATTCTTTTTCCTGACCCATAAGAGTCTACTCCATCGTTCGATGTGATGTACTGCGGCTGGCTAAAAATCATTCTGCAGACCGTTCAAAGTGTCTTGATCAGTCGGGCTATCCACTATATGTTGCTTCTGTATCTTTCTCAGTGTTTTTTTGTCTGCGCGATATTCAATATTGGGCTGCAGATTGTTCAGTGTCTGCACAGTAGATTGCAGTTGGTACTTCGTCTGTTCTTGGGTGCTTCAGATGATGCTTTTGCTTTGTTTTCCCTGTTTTCTGATTTCCTGTTTTCTGTGTCTCTCCATTCAAAAATGCTAGAGTCCCACTAGAATATTGCAATTAATTCATGCTGCATATCCAAAATTTTGTGTTCTCCAGAGCTGCTTCTCTTGTTCCAGCCCCGCCCGCTGGGCTTGGTTTAATGTTTTTTTTTTAGAACCCAGCATTTTTTCTTTGCACTAATTATATTTCCTAAAGTGTGCAAGGGGGATCTTTCGGGTCTGGCCTGGCGTGCATATTGTCATGTGACAGCAGCTTTCTGTTTTTTCCCCATATGCTTCTCATCTGGTCACTCTCCGAAAAGCTCCGTTCCTCAAGACAGCCTAAAAAACAGGTCACCTGCTCCACCTTCGTTTTTCACCCCAGTCGAGATGGTCTGTCTCATTATCTGGTGGACCTATAAGAAGGCATCATCCGCAGAAAAGAAGGACAAACAGAGCCCAAAAGCAGAATCGCGACTGATTGACGGTTTGGAATTCCGTAGAATATGCAATCAACCAAGCCTTTTGAACGGTCACCTGTTAAATGGAATTCTTGGTTTTGCTGCCGCTCATGAGGCTACATAAGCCTGGATACATTTGCCCAGAACACAACCTCCCTGGTTTCTTTTGTTCTGCAGTTTCATTTTTTCTAGCGTAGCCTTTTTTTATTCCCGGCTTTTGAAAGAAACTGTTTTCCATAGACTGTAGTCTTAGATCCATGCGCACAATATAGATGCCGAAACTTTGTCTTTCAAGACAACGCACTTGTTCCGCCTCAAGATTCGCTCTTCATTTTCCACCGGAACAACTCTGAACAAAAGGTTTTCTGACTCCTCCTGCAGGTTGCGGAACGTTGGCTGTACACACCCTGTGAAAATGGCAGTTGTGCATTAAGAAAACGTCTAAATATAGATTTCAACAAAAGCTCCTCTGCAAAACCTATTGTATCGGTAAAAAAATAAACTTGCGATGTTTTCAACCAATGGTCAAACTTTCCACTCTTTAGTTGCAGATATAAAAACTCAGGGCAGAAATGGCGAAAACTAGCTGGCTGAAAAAACTTTCATTTCTGTAAGTATCCTTCAGCATAACACGATAGAGGAGTTGAAAAGTGAGAGAGAGATAAGGTGTTGAACTAGTAGACCCAAAGACAAAACAGGAGAAGTACAAGGACAAAGAATCCCATAGAAAACGGATTTTTCAAGATCAGCTTTTTCTTCATTTTTATTTTTGAACCGTACAAATTTTTCACAGTAGCATTATAGCACTAGTCTTTTTACGACTGAACAGCATCACCACAGCATGAAAACACTCCATCTCTGTACAGAGCAACATATGAAAAACACAGGCTTGAGCACTAAACCCTTTTACAGCAGTGCGCCAATTAACGAACAGGACTTCACTGAAATTGCCAACAGCATGGGTCACAGCCAGATTCTGAACTCACCAGACCTGGACTCGTTTCCCCCATTTGATTCAGATGATTCTTGCAACAGCATCCCGGTACAGTACAGTGACTATAGTAGAACCAAAAATCAGAGCAGCGAGCCAAAGTCGATTTTCAAGCCAAAACCTCATTTGAACTACATTGTCACGAGCAGTACAGGCGACCACAACCTCAAGGATGCAGTCATATTTGGAACCCAGATCAACATGATCAACGCTATCAAAATTAGGCAAGATAACACTGGGGTGAATGTTTTGGACGACGAATTCAGTGTGAGCAAAACCTTACCTGCCCTTCCTCTTCCTTGCAACGTTTACGAGACCATTACTATCAGAATCAACACAGATATTAAAAAAGACTATATAAAGAGAAAGTGTGTTGAGGACAATGGAGGCTACTACTACGATTTTGAGCAGCAAATACTTGAAGACCTCCCTAACAAAAACGAGGATGAAGAGGAATACGCCGTCATTAAGGCAGAATTCATTGGTTTGCTGGATCTCCAGGAGCAAAAAAGCTGCGAGCAGACTGGAGCCATAAAAAAAGCTGTAAGATTCAAATGATTTTTAACTGGTTAAATTCAAATGTCTATTATTCTATGTGCATTTTTAGGTGGTTACTTTAGGACAAGTTTTTATATTTTGATATATATATTTAAGTAGGGATGTAACAGACAACAATATTAACAATGACGAATTGAACAAGCAGCGCTTGAGTGCAAACAAGTGGTTTTTATTGGAATACATAAATTTCAGAGCCTAATTGCTCAACTTGGATTTTGGATTCCGACGACAAAGTTAAGACTTGGAAAAACAGCTGAGAGATGTCCTTTTTATTCATATTTTCATCAGCAAACATGTCGTTGAACTTAGTTCTTTCTTTTGTTTTTGACAAAATCAAGTCCTGTTGAATGTGGTCTTTTTCTCTTTGGGCCCTCATTTCAGGTGTTGCTGAAGTCAAATAGGAGCTTACACTGTTGAATGTCTTTTCAGAGGTTGTATCAGCTAAATGCAAATCATCATCATTATTGATAGTTTGGTGACTGAGCAGATTTTGATCTTCCTCATCTAAACCCAATGAAATATCAGCTATATTGTTGTTGTTTCCATCATAGTCCAAGTCGTCGTTTTCATTCAAGTTATCACTGTCATTAACAAAGCTACTGTGTTCATAATTATCATCCAGGATTCTTTGCTTTTTATTTCTTAAAGAAACTAAAGATAAGCTTTGTAGTTCATAGCTGGAATACACCTGCTCCAAAAATCTTTTGTTGACTCGTTTTCTTTTTTCCTGGCTAGTTGTTGAAGCTTGTGTGTTCTTTAAAGCTTGCTCAAATACCCTTTTTGGAATCTCAGTTGATTTCTCAACAATTACTGGTTGCAAATTGTAATTTCTAACAAATCTAGTCTTCCGTGGTAAGTTAAATGTGACTTTTCCTGTGGGAGAATCAGGAGGAGTATTTAAATTTAGTTGAACATCTTCTATCTGCAAATCCATATTCATAAGATCGTTGTTTGCATCAATGTCCGCCGCTGCTCTTGGAGCTTCCAATGAAAAATCACCTTCTTCATCATTTGAATAATTCTCAAAATCATCAATATCATTATGAAATCCAAAACCATCATCATGCACCATAGGGTCATTGCCATTGGATTCTGATCCTATGCTGTTTATACCAGATATATCGCCGTACATTTCATTGTCAAACCCTCTTCCAAGTTCAATATCACTAACAGAGTAATCAACGCTTTTAGATTCCTGAGTGTTATTGTCAAAATTTCTTCCAACTTCCACTGATCCATTCTCAGAGATCCCATCGTCCAAATCTTCGATATCTCCATACTGGAATAATGAAAAAGTGTCTAGAGTATCTCTGACTAGATTATTCTTGCTCAGCTTTAAAGTGGTCTTATTACTCAAATATTTGCTTAAATCTCCATTTTTCAAAGCAATAATTTTATTGACGTCTTTAGAAGTTGCTTCAGCTACTGATAGAGCTGCTTTGTTTTTTCCTAAACTTGAATTTGTAGACTTAAACAGGTTTCTTAAATGCAAAATGGTTCCAGTTACATCTTCTAGCAGCACTTTGGTCTTAAATTGATAAATTCTCACTATATTTGTCAGATAAACGCTATTATCCTTTAAATTAAAAAAATCTCTGTTATTATTTAAAATAAGTTCAATTAGCTCTGGAATATTGGACTTGTTGATGATTTGTTTTTGATTTTTTGTAGAGCCAAAATTTAAAGAGTTCAGCTCAATAAGACTGCTATTGTTACCATTATCATCTCCAGTGATGTTGTTTATTGATGTAACAGACATTGGTTTTTCGTTTTTCTTTTTGGTCTTCTCATAAGCAGTACGAATCTTTCACTATCTGCTCTATGAACAACAACAAAAAAAGCTGGCGTTTGCTAACCTGCTAAAAAACAACGCGTAAAAAAATATTATATCTTCGGATATACCAGCAATTTAAAAAAAGTGAGCAGCTTCCAAAGTCACGCGCCATTTTTCACTTATCCAATAAGCTCTGTTAGCTGCAGGATCCATTTAGTTTTAAACCGCCTGTATTGAAAGAAAGCAATAATATTCCAGCTGTTTGTGTTCAAAAAAAATAAGGCTTTAGATCTTTTAGCTTATCTTTCTATAGTCGTTCATTTTCGTTGTCATTAATTACACTAGTGTCGGTGAGCATATATCGTATTTGCAATCACCCTTTCTATGTCACGAGATCATCTTTCTATCATAACAACTTTAGAAAAAGTTCATTCAGCAGTAAGCCAATTTACATTAACTGCTCGTATGGCCCATTCAATTTTGGTTTTTTTGGCTACTAAAATTGTTTTTTACCCAAACACATATTTCTTCTTATATATAACCCAAATTAAATTTTCTTTTTTTACCTTTTATAATCTTAGGGTATAGACAACTTCCGTTTTGATGGCGTAGTTCCACAATAGGAGATTAAGTAAAAGTTGCACTAGCGCAACCGCATGTTATCTCCGAGATATATTTTTTTTCTTTGGTGTTGAAAAAGTGAGAATCTCTACGGTGGCAAAAAAGCGCACCAAAGAATTTGCAATCTACTCAATGAAACTTTTGGTCACCAACTAAGACGAATAATAGAGGACCATAGGTAAATCAAATAGCATTATTTAGATTATAGGAGAATTAAAATGGGACAAGAATTATCTGGTCTGAATAATGGTCTGAAAGGAGGTAAAAAAGGTAAGAATAACGGAAAGCCAAAGTATGAGCCGCCCCCAGAATATAAGAATTTACGTTTAAAAAACAAGAAGAAGAATAAAAAGAAGAGCAATAGTAATGAACTGGATCTTCCTAAGATCTTACCAAATACTAGATGTAAATTAAAGAAACTGAGAATGGAAAGAGTGAAAGATCACTTGTTAATAGAGCAAGAGTTTGTTTCGAATAAAGAGCAAATGGAACAAGCAGCCAATCCTTCTGCTGACACAGAAGACCTGGATTTAGATAACATTGAGCAAATCGCGCAAATGAATAACGGGAAGATTAACGAAGAACTATTGAAATTGGAAGCCATTAGAGGATCTCCGCTGTATATTGGAACCTTGGAAGAGATGGTTGACGATGATCATGCTATCATCACCTCCCCAACTACAGCTGACTACTACGTTTCTATTCTTTCATTTGTTGACAAGGATTTATTGGAACCAGGGGCTACAGTTTTACTACATCATAAAACCATGGCAATTGTTGGAGTGTTGCAAGACGATGCTGATGCGACACTTAATGCTCTGAAAATTGACAAATCGCCGCTGGAAACATATCAAGATATTGGTGGTTTAGAGCAACAGATTCAAGAAATAAAAGAGGCTGTTGAATTGCCACTAACACATCCTGAACTTTATGAGGAGATGGGTATCAAGCCGCCAAAAGGGGTTATTTTATATGGAGCTCCAGGTACTGGTAAAACTCTTCTAGCAAAAGCGGTAGCTAATCAAACATCAGCAACATTTTTGAGAATTGTTGGCTCTGAATTAATTCAAAAGTATCTAGGTGATGGACCAAGATTGTGTAGACAAATTTTCAAAGCTGCTGCAGAAAATGCCCCATCTATAGTTTTTATTGATGAAATTGATGCTATCGGTACCAAAAGATACGATTCAAACTCCGGAGGTGAAAAAGAAATTCAGAGAACTATGTTGGAACTATTAAATCAGCTTGATGGTTTCGATGATAGAGGGGATGTTAAAGTTATAATGGCTACTAATAAGATTGAATCATTAGATCCTGCATTGATTAGACCGGGAAGAATTGATAGAAAAATTTTGTTTGAAGATCCAGATTTAAATACCAAAAAGAAAATTTTACAAATACACACTTCAAAGATGACTCTTGCAGATGATGTGATTTTAGACCTTGTAGTCACCTCTAAAGACGATCTTTCAGGTGCTGATATTAAGGCTTTGTGTACAGAAGCAGGTTTGTTAGCATTGAGAGAAAGAAGAATGCAAGTGACAAAGCAAGATTTTGAAAGTGCTAAAGAAAGAGTTCTAAAAAACAAAGTCGAAGAAAATTTGGAGGGTTTATATATATAATCAAAATCACAATATTTGTTTTTCTTTGTTGCCAAAATTCTTTTGTAAAGTTCTTCTTTAAACAATTTTGTTAACTAATGTTTACATTTTAAATTTTTATTAAATAAATGTTACAATTATAGGTGTAAAAACAAACTAAAATACCAGAAACTAAGCCATAAATTAAAAGATTGTTAATAGGTAAACAAAAACTTATTTCATTGCAAAGTTAAATTACAGCATGACAAGTAAAAATGTCTAAAAACAATCATATAAAATATATAAAGGACTTCTAACTTTTTAAAAAGCTCAATCTTTTCTCTGTGAAATCACAAAATTGTTTGTATTCCACGTCACCGCTGAACTTATCAGCTGCATATGATCCTACTTTGTTTTTATTTTTACACAACAAGTTAATATAGCCTTTTGTTAAAACCAGTTCAAGGTCAACTTGTTTTTTGATTATGTCTGCCTCGACATATCTGAATGATCCTTTACTGTTGGTCAACAACTTATGTTTAAACTGTTCGATTGGATCAAAAGTTGCTGCATGAATTCCATAAGCAAACAACAAACTCTTTTTTGTATAAAATTTCTGATAAAAAGAATTGCTATCTAGTTGTAGGTCAGCTCCGGACCAAGATGCCATTTCCTTTTGTGCCGACGCATAGTTGCTGTAATCAGTCACTGGATCATACTGCAGTTTGAACTGCAATTCCTTTCCAGTGTTATCCTTCTTGTCAAAAGACAGGTCATCATTAATTGTGTTCAACAAGTAGTACGGTTTGTTCCACAAATATAAAGCTGCCATGTATGATTCATGGTTGAATTTTATGTCATTTCCTTTCATCTCCAATAAAACATTAAACCAGGAGTGACCAAACACTTGGTAATATAAAGAAGTTAACAAGGTGTCCAACTGTGTAGTCTTATCCACTAAAATAATTCTTGAGTCCATTGTTTTATCAGGAAGAGAACCTTCTAAATCAGCTAAAGGAGTGTCATAGTCATTTGGTTTGAAAAAAAACTCATTGTTAATGTCATTTAAACCATGTCTGTTCCTCTTTTGTAGGTTCGGTTGTTTCCCTACCATCTCATAAAAAATAGGAGAGGTCAGTCTATGCAAACTTCTTGGCCATAGCAGCATTCCAGTCTCTGTGAATTTTTCAAAATCAAACAAATAATCAATGTTCTTCAAAGGAAAGTACAACGGATCTATCAAAAGAGTTTGTGTGTGTGTGGATACTAGCAGAGCAAAAATATCATCCAAATCAGATCTGTCAATATAACTCTGTTGACTTTCTTGGTCAGCAAAAACTTTTTCCAAAATATCAGCGCTGTTTTCAATACAGGTTGTCAACTTCAAGGGATCCGCAATCTCGCTCATTAAGGTACATGACTCAAATTCCTCAGCATATCTCGGAGGAATATATATTTCAATTGGAATCTTGCTGCCCCTGTCTCTCAACAATGTTACTATTCCCATTGCCAACAATGTGTTTTTACCACCTGCAGGTATGACAACACCTTTATCGTTATAATAAAGCTTTTCTAGTGGTATGTTCTTTACCAAGTTCTTGATTTGGTGAACATAATTGTTGTGAATATTGCTGTTTTTAACTCTATCATCAATCTTTTTGTTTGCAAAACATGTTTGAAGATTTTGAAAGGTCAGCAAATGATTTTCCTTGATATTATTGACACTGAGGTCGGCGGGAAGCTCACAGTTAATATTTCTGGTTAATACAGAAGAAGGCGCTTTGCTCATCAGCAACTTCAAAATCTTAGAAAGAAATGAGGCCTTGTACGTTTTAAGAGATTCGTTATGAACTTCCTCTTCAGAAAGATGTGTTGCGGATGAAGTTGCTTTTGTAGAACCAGACGAGGATGAAGGGTTGTTAGATTTCAGCTCTTCGTCGAGTGAGTCGCCTTTGTGTGTTCTGAACTCTTGAATGATTGAGTTAGCTATGGCCAGCAAGTCCTCGTCAGGCTTATTCATTAGATTGTTTTCCTCTACTAGATGATTGGTCAATTTTTCCTTGTCTTTATCAGAAAGTTTGCTGAATTGGTAATAAAACTGTTGGTACTCTGAACTACTTTCGTCTGTTAGTTGGGAGCCGCCAAACATCGAACTTCTGCTACCCAGCGACAGGAAGATCCAGCATAAGGATAAGATACCTACGACGATAAATAGTAGCTTTTTCCTATTGAGAACGATTCGCTTGTGAAGCTTTTTTAGCTTGTATTTAGTAGTATCTCTACCACTATATAGAATTTCAACCATAGACGCGCCGAGACCGAATCTTACTATGATGCTTCAAGAACTTCTAGCAACCGTGTTTTAAGTAATAAAACCGCTTCTAATCTACAAATTCAAATTTAAAATAACTGAATATTAAACCTGTTTTATAGCTTTTGGTTTAACCAACTTTTTTATCTTTTTCATTATCATACAAGTATATAAGACCATAAATACTCGTTTACTCATATTTTCCAATGAACAAATGAAATATTTGCTTTGCAGCCTGTAGTTCCTCTTGTTGGAAGCTGCGCGCCAAAAAAAAAATCCCCGTATTCAGAATGTCAAAGTTGGGAGAATACGTTATAATTAAGACAGCTGAAAAACCACAAATGCTTGAACAAAAGAAGTCAAAAACGAGGAAGAGAAGCCGAAGAGAAGCCAAAAAGAGCCGAACAGAGCAAGGGCAATAGGAGGTAATAAAAGGAAATCACAATAGGCGCCCAATAGAACTACTGATTCTAAACATCCTAGGAAAGATAAATAGAGCACGAATGCAGATAAGGTTTTCCCACGAGGACAGGCTAATTAATGAAGAATGCGAATCTAGAGGAGACGAAACAGGTAACTCCGAACAGCACTCAAACAAACATGCAAGAGGAAAATAACTGTAAGGAGCGCTATTTAAAAGAATGCTTGGTTTTTTTTTCTGGAATGTGACAAGTCACATGACGCACAGGGTAGTGCCATGTGACGTGCTATGCGGCCAATCGATGCCGCCAACTCAAGCTTATATTGACTACCTAGACTCACATGAGCTCTCTCGTCGATGCTTTGTTTTATATCTTCACAAAGAAATTTGCACTGCGTTGCTCCATGTGAGCTGAAGAATCACTTTAACAGTGCCACAGCTAGAGGTACAATAGCAAGCGAACCCTGACTTCTTGGTGAGAAAGTCTCGGGCACGACATAGCGCTTTTGGATTATGCTGTTTTTATCTGTAAGGCGGAGAGCCCAAAACAGAAACCATGTTTTATTGAGAAAAGCACGCATATTTGGCATAATGCGTACTCTAGCACTAAATAAATGACAAAAGGAGCTGCTTTGCTTATTTTCAGCTTAAACAGGACAAAAAGCAGAGAACGCTGTGAATATTTGGTCATGTGAGCAGTCTCTCTGCGATAAGATGCGATGATGGTGAGCTTGCTTTTAAATGTAATTTGTTCCATAAGCAGCCAGGGATTAGCCGTGATTTGAATGAATTCCTTTTTTTTTTAGTATAGTCAGAAAGTCTCTGTTCATGTGTGTTTTTGTCGTAGCATTCCGGTGCATTTATCGTAGAATACATAGCTTTTTCGTTTCATCTTACAGGATCTCACGCTTTTCTTACTCTAAAAACAGTCCTCAAACAAGCTGCCATTAAGCTTCTTGTGTTCTTTTATATCATGGGTGAAGGATTTGTTCAGCGAACATTTAGGTTAATGTCAGAAGCTTACATAAAGTTAACATTATTTTTAGCAAGCCAATGCCTTTTCACATCCTCTCTGCTTTTCTGCATATAAAGCAGTATAAAAAAAGTAACTAATTATTGACAAGTATATATCGCTAAAACAGCACAATAGATAATAAACATTCAAAACCAACATTTAATCCATATTGAATCCTTGCCAAAAATTAGCAAACAAATTGTCGTTGTTGGTTAAAAAATCTTCCATTGATCCAAAGTCTATTCTTTCAACCATATTTCTTGCGGTATTTTCATTACTAGGATTAGTGTTGTTTGAAGATTCGCTAATTGTTGATGGATTATCAATCGGAGTACGGTTAGCTAAGACGCTCTGATGTCTTTCATCACTCTGATGGAACTTGGAGTTTGGAGATGTAACCAAATTGCTCTTGTTAAACAGAACATTGTGTGAGTCTAAGATAGGGTTGCTATTTTTAACATTGCTCTGGTTATCGATAAAATCTGCATTAGTAGTTTTCAAAAGTTCAGCAATATCACCTTTTGAAAACTTGCTTTCTTCAGCTTCTGAGTTGAATGGGTGAGTGTGAGGGTTTGCTCTTTTCAAATTATTTGATGATGTTACTTTAGTAAAATCCTTGTTCATTTTTTTATATCTCTTTAATATCAAATCATATCTCTTTTTATTCATGGAAAATTGAACGTTAGCAAAATAATCGTTTTCCATGAGTTTTGTGTCAAATATAAAGTCCAATTCTTCAGCTAATTCTTTAGTGTCGCTAATAAACTGAGACAATTTCAATCTGAAAAACTCTTTGAGTTTCACTTTATTTAGAGACCTCTGAGACATAAACAATTGAGCAATAATTCTTGAAGCTAATCTTAGTCTATGACAAAACAAATTTGCAAAAGAAGGAATTCTATGTATGGTATCTTTATTGGCATATACATCTTTGTTAATAAGCTTTTCAAAAGTCATCCGCTGAATCTTGTGTAATCTCACAATGTTAATAAAAACTTCAGACGAAATGGACTTTTTGAAATAACTAGCCATACATGTGATATTGGATAGGCATTTTGATATAGCATCAAAGGATTTCAAAAAAAAGGCGGCTTTCTCAGCAATCAATATAATGTTTAATGTGTTTAACTCATTGGTCATTACTAGCTGAGCATATACGTCAATTAGATCATTCGCTCTTTCCCCAGATTTTTGATCTTTTGCAGTTGTTTTTACTCTTATCAACAACGAAATTGAGCTTGTTAGCATGTAGGACCTAAAAATAGAAGCATTAGCCAGATACTTTAGATAAGTTAGTTTTGTGCTTTCTTCTCCTAAGTTCCGTGACATCTCCATGTTCAAAAGTTTTCTGTAAATGTTATCTATAAGCACTTTAAAGACAGTGCTGAACCTGTTGTAATTTTCTATGTCAGCAATTAGACTCTTCAACAGCATATCTCTGTGCTTTTCAGTTTTCAAAAAAGAATTTATGCCGGTGTATTTTCTGTTAAATAAAACTTCCTGCATAAACTCTGAAATTATTATAGCCAAAGAGGTATTCAATAATTCGAACTCTTCTTGAATCTCAACATTAAACATGCATTTATAACCTTCATTCAATAAAAACCACTTTAAATCTTCTATTGTCATGACACCTAAATCGATAAATATTTTAGGTAGTAAGCAGGTAGTAAGGTTCAAAGAGAAGAGGGGTGGCATCCCATACCCAACTTGAATGCTGGTTTCCCAGTAAATGCACTTCCAAAATAATTTTCTTTGCTTTTCTGCCATGGCTTCATCAATCTCTAAATAATATTCAAATTTGTGTAATCCAATTTCACGAACAGATTTTACCAGAGTGGAAAGTATTTCGTAAGATACTGTTTTACATTGAAAGGTAAACATTTGTTCAAACTTTAGCAATACAGATTCAATGAAATCTAAGGACTCAGAGGAGGAATAGCGTGCTTTTTCTAAAAAGTATATGAAGAATATTAACAGGATATCTTCCACTTCAAAAAACGCTAAGTTCCTTGAATAATTAAACACTTCAGGTTCTTCTTTTCCAAGATCTGTCAGTTGTTCTTTAAATACAAAAAAAGACAAAATTTCTTTTTGGTATGTACTTTGATGGGTTTTGTTCAAAAGAACAGTAAATTGAAGAAGTGTAGGAGAATATGAAGGTTCTGTAATGTACTTTTTAACATTGTTGTGAATATCTTTAAATTTTGGGTATTGCTTCAAAGTCTCATCAATTAAATTAGAGGGAATTTTGGAATACAAAAATAAGAGTTTTTCTGATGTCTTTGAAATTTTATCTAATTCTGGCAATAAATTATTACCATAGTACTCAAATGGTTCAGTAAAAATGTCAATCGCCATATTTCCACAGGACAAATAATATTGAACAAATTTCAAAACTAAAAACAGCGTCTCTTTGATCTCTCTTTCTGGAATAATCTCAAAATTTGAATTTGACTTTAAAATTTCTTCAAATACAAGTTCCAAACCAGGTTTTGAAATAAAGGAATCAGCATTATAGTCTCCAAAAAAAGGTGGTAAGTAATGCAAGCCTGGTTCGTGATCTTTCGAATCATTATTATTCCAATATGACACTTGAGGTGTTGAAATTATCTCGCCAGTAACAGTATTGATGTTAAATGAAAGAAGAGCATTTAATCGAATCTCACTATAACCAGAGTATCTAAGCAATTGATTTTCCAGGGATCTGATCACAATATCATCACTGCCAACCTCATTGTTATCCATTTCTGAATGCGATCGTTTTTTGGGTTTGTATGAAATCTTATTATTTTTAACTATATCAAATTTGTCAACAGGAACTGTAGTTTCCATTGAATTTGTGTTATCATATTTAGCTTTTGAAGTTATTTTTTTCAGCTCCACTATATTCCATTTATTATGGCACTCACTTTCTTCCTCTTTCTGTCTCAAAGTTGATAGTTCGTTAGTTTTCAACTCGACCTGAGTCTTTAAAAACACCAAAAGCGGCTTTATGTTTTCATCCAGTCCTGATAACAAAACAGGTTCTAGTTCCTTAATTTTGGCTTGGAGCAATTTCAATGCTTTTATCTTTCCATTCACCTCTGAAGTGACATCTCCTCTTGGTAAGAGAAACTTTGATTGTGAGATTCCTGAATCAAGTGTTTCTGAAAGAGATTTTACAAGAGGCGTTTGGGGTTTTGGATTTTGGCTGGTGTTAATGGAAGTAATGTAATCTGTTGCTGGAATATTAAACGCCAGAATGTTTTCGTTAATGCCATTATTTGGGGTTGTCAATGGCAGAGGAGGGGTTTGATTTGTTGAAGAATAAAAAGAATTGTCCTTCAGAAGAGCTTTTTCTTCTGCTTCTGATTGTTTTGGCGGTTCAGTCTCATAGTTCATATGACTCATTTTTTCCTTCTGTACCATGATAGAGTTGTAATTTTCATCGCTAAGCGTTTTAATAAGGGACTTGTCGTTAATCCCTGTGTACTTTTCACAGTGGCATCTATAAATCATACAATTGCCGCATGGATCTTTGGTGCCATCAGGTAAAATTCTACCACTTACAACACATTTCAATTTTCTTATTCTGCAAAACAAACACGCCTGCTTTCTCGTACTTATTCCTACCATAGTAATTGGTGCACCTAGCTTGACAAATAGAAAGTGATGTTACAATGAAAAATACAAGAAATGGACTTTCTTTTCAGCCAAATAAATATGTTAATACCTTTTTGTGTTTTTTAGATAGCCAGTTAAACAAAAAAGTACCAAATTCCTTGCTTTTGGTTTAAAATAATGATGGGCATTCTTCTTACTTTGCAATTAACAGCTCACCTTGAGGAAAGGATATTGGTATATTAAGCCGATTTAGATCCTCACAAATAGCGGACTAGCAGAAAGAATGTGGTGGTGTAATCACGAGGTCATGTGATAGATTTTGCGGGACCAGTATTCGGGCTCAGCACAGCTAATCTCTGTGCTTGGTGCATGCATTGCATTGCAAGATAATAAAATGATAAAGAAGCACAGGCAGCACAACATATTTGAGTTGTGGAAAGGCTTGTTTCTTTATTGACCACTCCCTGCTTAACTGAAGACGGTGTAAATGGTCAAACATGATCATCATGTGACACAGCTGCAGCCCAATTGCTTGAATATGGAATAATAGAAACCTGGTGAACAGGGTCCTTTCCACTTTTTATAATATAAGAATTTTTGGGTTAATAAAGCTAAACTTATGTTGGACTGGAGTAGCTTAGCTGTGGTCAAGGAACTCTTTAAGAAGGAAGATTAACAAAACCGCAGCAAACCTCCTGGTCACGTGACTTGTTATTTTGGCAGGACTTGTTCTGTCAGTTAGAGCCTTTTACCGCCTATGCTACTTGAATAGGAACTCGTTCAAAGAAACTTCTCTGCAGCCACTCAGATCAGACGTTTTTGTGCTTTGCCTTTCCAAAGCTCTGCAAACAGCCATCTGTCTCTTTCTTGCAGCCTACTCTTCTTCTCGTGACCTTTTCTTTTTCTTCCACTCCCATCATCCCTTCTTCTGCCTGCAAGCCACAGCATTTTTTTCCAAAGCAAATCATTAAATCCGCAGCTAACTTTTCAAGCTCCTCTAACATTTCTTTTTATTTAGTAGAGGAAAAAAAATTTTTAATACCATTAATGAATAAGAGATTTCCGCAAAACCTCAAGGGAGATCAAAAACCATTACAATAGGGCCAAGAATAAGGATATTTGTTATATAATAATTCTTTTTTTTTGTCTATTAAAACCTAGTCTAGTATATTCCAGTCTATCATATCCAACATTATAAGCACCGCAAAGAATAGCTTCTATGATGAGTAGCACAGTTGATTTATCTGTCTGGCATCCAGACCTTAATTTATTGCAAGAAATCTTAGCGGTCTTGACACAGTCCATGGACTACACCAACAACAATGTTCGATTAGAAGCAATGCACAAAATTGAGCGTTTCAGTCAGAGTGATACGGAATCATTTTTAAACTATTTGTTATTCATTTTCCTTGATCCGGCATCGGATGCGACCGCCGCATCGACAGCTGGTTTGCTTTTAAAAAATACATTACTGAATAACATCCTACATACTAGCAATTTTAACAACTTTGTGCCTTCGCAGTTCATCAAGTTGAACTTATTGAAGGGTTTGCAGATTGAAAGCTTCTCTGCTTTGAACAAAAACATTACAGGTATTATTATTACAACCTTGTTTTCAACCTACTTTACCAAGCAAGGAAGAACTGAAAACGACCCCTTAGGATTGAACATTATTCAAGAATTGATTGTTTTAGTTGACCAAGAGCAAAACTTGCCAGCAATGAGGGCGTTGACCAAAATTCTGGAAGATTCAGCCAATTACTTTGACTTGCAGTGGAATAACGGAACTGTTGTTCCATTGACCATGATTGTACCTAAGCTCATAGAGTATCTTTCAAGTGAACATATAAACCTCAAAATTAAATGCGAAGCCTTGAAATGCTTAAATTGTATCATTCCTTTGCAAACACAATCTTTCTTGGTTCATTTAGATGAGTTGCTAAACCAACTTTTTGCTTTGGCTGTCAGCAAAGAGGATTCTTTAGTTAGAGAGCAAATCTGTATTTGTTTTTCCACAATTTTAGAGTTTAGACCAGATAAGTTGGTTGCACATTTGTCAGGCTTGGTACAATTCATGTGTCACTTAATAGACTCTCACAAAAGCATGGACGGATTTGCTGAAAATGCTGCATTGGAAGCTTCAGACTTTTTACTGGCCTTGACCAGCTCATCAACAGTTCCCACAAACGTAATTGAACCATATTTGACACAAATGGTTCCTGTTTTGGTTTCTAACCTAGTTTATGATCAAGAAAAGATTGAACTGCTGGAAGCCACCAATGAAGAGATCGATAGCAATGTTCCAGACAAAGACGAAAATATTAAGCCAACAGTTGGTGTTACAAATATAACTAAAAAAAAAAAGAACAACGACGGCTCTTCAGGCGAAGATGATGGTGATGATGATGAGGATGATGATGACTATTTTTGGACTTTGAGAAAATCATGTGCCAATACACTAGACTGTTTGACAGATTTGTTTCCATCCCAAATTACTTTCTTAGCATTCCCTCTCATTAAGGATCATTTGGTCAATCAAGTCTGGTCTATCAGAGAAGCATCAATTCTAGCATTAGGTGTTTTAAGTGAGGGTGTGATCAAACACATCCCCGATATAGATAAAATTATTCCAATCTTAATTCAAGAGTTGGATGATCCAATGGCAAGTTGTAGGGAGATCACATGTTGGACCCTTAGAAGATACAGTGCATATTTGAGTGCTAAGCAGCCTGCATTAATATTTAAAATACTGCAGCCTATGCTAACAAAGACGCTTTTTGATTCCAAAAAAAGTGTTCAAGCCTCAGCTATTTCTGCAATTGGCGATTTTATCCAAGCATCTGACCAATCCATTTTTGATACTTTATTATCAGACGAAATTATAGTCGTTTTAAACAAGTGTTTGGAAGTATACCAAAAGAAAAATTTGCTATACCTTTATGATACTATCCAAGTTTATTTAGAAAAGAAACAGGAATTGGACGAAACCGAATTGAACATCATAATGCCTTCTATTATGGCTAGATGGGATTCTTTAACAGATGCTGATAAAGAACTGTGGCCATTACTACAGTGTTTGTCCACCATGGCTGTTGTTCTAGGTCCTGGATTTGTAAACATGGCTCCAAGGGTCTACGAAAGAGCTTGTAAAATTATTATTGATTGCATACAAAGTGAAATTAATTACAATAATAATCCAAACGGTATGCCTAAACCTTTGGAAAAAGATTTTTTGGTTGGATGCTTAGACTTGATTGATGGTCTTGTTCAAGGTATGGGTGACAGAATTGAAAATTTGCTTTTTTCCACAAAGTTGAATATTTGTGCCATTCTTGCTCAGTGCTTGAAAGATCCTGTCCATGAAGTGAGGCAATCAAGCTTTGCTTTGATTGGTGATTTGATTATAGGTAATTACCACCAAATGTGCAAGCAAACGGAATTCTTGGAGCCGTTCTTAAATTCCTTGGTTCTTGAGCTCCAGCAAAACAACGATTCGCTAGACTCTGATGCTGCTGTGAATGCTCTAACAAATGCTTTATGGTGTTTGGGTGTGTTCATTGATAACATGGATATCCCGCAAGAACAGTTGATTGCTTTGATGACTTATTCTTTGGATCTACTTGACCGTAATATTGTTTCATCTATGATTAATGTTAACACAGTGGTGCTTATGGGTAAGCAATGCATAAAAGCCCCTGAGTTGCTAATGACAATTCCTCAATTTACTAAAAATGCTGAGAGTGTTTTAGATAAGTGGTGTCACTACAGTAAAGATATGGAAGATTTTGATGAAAAGACATCGGCCATTCTTGGTTTGTGCAAATTCCTCAATACAAGTGGATACAAGATGACATTGTCTCAGTTAAGTGATTTAATTCAAGGCATAAAAAATGGTGAAGTGTATAACGATTCTATCATGACAGATCTATACGGTGTTATAATGTCACACCAAGAACTAGTTCCCCAAATGGCACCTGAATTAGTTAACTATATAAATAGCTTTTAGAGTTAAATGATACCTTAAGCCTTGAAAAGAATGCTTCATTAGATCGATTATAGAATGAATCGGCAATTGCCGAATAGCAAATATTAAGATGGCTTTCGCGATTTTTCAGGCGCAGCCAAAGCTGGTTTTCTTAGGCAGAAAAATATTTCCGCCATTACCACCAGTAAGTAGTCTGCATAAATTTACATTAGGAATATATGAACCATTTAGGAAATATCCCAGCTATTTCGTATCACTAACTTGTCCTTTCCTAAAAGCGTGTAACCTTAAAGGCAATAACTTCCTTCAAACACCGAAAAGGGACATCGAACCTTAAATATAAACATCTTTATCTTGCATCAAATCTCGATCATGACAAGCTCTTATATAAATAACGAACCAGATGAACTTAAGGCTATAATTTGCGACAGAATTTTTTACAGAGGCAAACTGCAACCTGGAGTTTTGACTTATTCTTTAACAACAGGTAAAATTGTTTCTGTTGCTTCTAAAACCGAGCCTTTGAACGAAAAAATCATGCATTTAGAGACTTTACCTTCTTCGAGGCTAATCATACCAGGTATCATTGATACACATGTTCATTTGAATGAGCCTGGAAGAACAGCATGGGAAGGTTTTTACACGGGAACGAAATCTGCCGTTTCAGGGGGTGTAACCACTGTGGTAGATATGCCATTAAACGCTATTCCTCCAACCACAACAGTTCAAAACATGGATACCAAGTTGAGTGCCATGACGTGTACCAAAAATGATAGCAACAAGCTTTTTTCTGATATTTGTCTTTGGGGAGGTTTAGTGCCTGACAATTTACAGCAGTTAAAACCATTGATTCAAAAAGGAGTCAGAGGATTCAAGGGCTTTCTCATAGATTCTGGAGTTGAGGAGTTTCCCAAAGTTGATACAACATACATCAACTTGGTTTTCAATGAAGTTTTGAATGAAAACACCCTTGTAATGTTCCATGCAGAATTTGACAATGGCTGCTGTCAAAATGAAGGAGATCCTTCAAAATACAGCACTTTTCTGAAGAGTAGACCTGATTCTTTTGAAGTTGATGCTCTGCAAAAAGTTATTGACTGTATGCTTGAATGCGTAAAAAAGAATGGTAAATGTCCAAAGGTGCATATAGTTCATTTGTCGTCTGAGAAATGCATCAATATGATAAGAGAAGCTAGAGAGGTGCATAACCTGCCTATAACTTGTGAAACGTGTTTTCACTACTTAACTATCGCTAGTGAAAGCATACCTGACGGTGAGACTGTATACAAATGCTGTCCGCCAATTAGAACTAATAAAAATAGACAAAGTATTTGGAAGGCTTTATTTGATGGTGTTATTTCAACAGTAGTGTCTGACCATTCCCCTTGTACGCCAGATTTAAAACACCTCGACGAAGGTGATTTCATGGATTGTTGGGGAGGAGTTTGCTCTGTTGGCTTAGGGCTGTATTTGCTTTACAGTACGTTGATTAGAGAAAGCCCAGAATTGAACGAAGAAACTGTATGGAGATATATAACAACATGGTTATGTGAAAACACAAGTAAGCAAATTAAACTAAACAACAGAAAAGGCTACCTTGAAGAGGGCTATGATGCCGATTTTGTAGTAATAGACGATAAAACGAGTTTTACCATTGACAACAAAACTACCTATTTTAAAAACAAATTAACGCCTTACGAGGGCTTTGAGAGCAAATGTAAGGTTTTGAGAACTGTGTTGAGGGGAATTAATGTATACTCAGAGCAGGAAGGGCATATTGAGTCCCCAACGGGCAAGTGTATACTTGATTAAATACGGCTAAAAGCGCTCAACATTTGCAGATGTTTATATAGTTGACGTGGTTCATAGTTCCTAGTGTCTTTTATTTATGTGGTTTATTTCTTTTTTAAAAAAGTATTTGAGCAATAGAAACTGCAGTAAGCAAATCAAGGATATCAACATCATGATTCCTAATGAAAACCAGGTTATTCTTTGCATTGTGCTCTCAACAGTCTTGAAATTCCGTAGATTCCTCAACTTGTAGTAATCCAAATTACTTCTCAGTCTGTCGACCTTTTGATCTAACCGAGATATCAATTGTTTCAGTGTGCTGTCTTCAGCCAAGTCATTTATCTGCTTCAGACTAACCATGTTGTCTTCAAGCGGATCCACTATTATGTCTTCCCCGTTTTTGTTTTCCTCGCTAAGTTCGTAATAGATGTCAACCCCTACAGCCTTTTGAGTCTTAGATTCAAAGCATATCTGATATTCGCCCTTTTTCTCACTACTGAATTGCCGTTCTCCCACGCTTTGCTTCGTCTCTGTGAATAGCAATACTTCATTGCCATGTGGTTTTTTTTGCTTTTTGAATAAGATCTTTTCTGTATTTTCAACAGGTTGTGGTGCATAATAAATTTTATAGTCAACAAATTCATCATCTGAGGACCAATCCTGAACATTGAAATGGTATTTCACAATACAATCATCCATAAGAACATCTAGAAACAAGCATTCCTCTTGCTTGGGTTGCAACTCTATGGTTAAAGGAGTAGACGCTATTTGCAAACTGAATCGTGTCAAAAAGAAAGCTGCAGCCGCTTTCAACAACCACCTCATTCAATTTTAATTATCAAGTCTGCCACCTGTATATATGCCTACGGTCAGTATACATCAATAATAGCTGTGGGATAAGTAGCTTGTATCACATGTCGTCTTCGCTTCCCTTTGCTCATTCAATTGTGATCAGCTGACCTTTTTCTGTGCCATAGCACTCCTCACTTTCTGGTTCGCCTATAAGGAAGATTCAGCAGAGGTGAAAGAATACGCGTAAGCGACTTTCTACACAAAAAGCATCAAACGCCAACCAGCAATACTTTGTTTGCTGTGAATTAGACAGGAATATCAGCATAACTGGATTGTTTTTTATGGCAACTGACACTGAAAATAAAGATCTTGTTGAAGATACCACAAATTTGGGGTTCTCTAAAAGCCACGCCAGCAATAAACGGATTAGATTGCCAGTTTCTACCTTGCATACTGCAAATGCAAATACACATACACATAACGACTTGGGAACAAAGGTGATTAATATAGAAGACCGATATAATTCGCCTACCAAGAAGATTAAAATAAAGAAGTACTACGACAACTTGCTGGTGAACGATATGCTTCATGAAGAGCCAGAACAAGACAGCAAGCAAGACAGGAACGAAATACAAAATATAGTGAAAAAATTTCCTGAAATTGTTAAACACAACTATACTCTTATAGAAAACATAGGTGAAGGAACATTTTCAAAAGTGTATAAAGCTGTTCATTCAAAGCAAAATGAAAGACAGAAGGCGCTTTTTCCTAATAGCAACAAAATTGTTGCAGTAAAGTTCATCAATGTCACATCATCCGCTAACAGAATTTTGAACGAGTTGAATATTGTGAACTTAGTGTCAGACCATCCAAACATAGCCCCTCTTTACGATGTATTGCGATACGAAGATCAAATTGCAATGGTTATACCTTACTATCACAATGATGAATTTCGTGATTACTACAAGTATCTCCCTATTCAAGGAATAAAAAACTACACGACCCAGCTTCTCAAAGCGCTTGAGTTTATTCATTCTAAAGGTATTATTCACAGAGATATAAAGCCAAACAATTTTCTGTATGATGTGAGAAAAGGGCAAGGAATACTGGTAGATTTTGGATTAGCAGAAAGACAGCAAGACATAATTGCTAGCTCTAAAACCAAATCACAAATTTGCCAATGCAAGAGCAATGATAAAAGCAGTACTTTGAGCAACAGTTTAAACGAAAAATTGTATTTAGAATTAACAAAATGCATACCACATAACGAAACCAGAAGAACTCTTCGTGTGAGCAGGGCAGGAACCAGAGGATTCAGAGCTCCAGAGGTGTTATTGAATTGCTCTTCTCAAACTTGCAAGATTGACATTTGGTCTGTTGGTGTAATACTTCTGTGCTTTATCACTAGAAGATTTCCTATTTTCCAGTCCCATGATGACGTTGAATCCTTGCTAGAACTGACCCTTATATTTGGAGTAGATACGCTGAGAAAAGCCTGTAGGCTGCATGGATTGGGGCTCAAAATTAACTTTGACAAGTATTTAAATATGAAAACTAAGGGATATGAACCTATGTATTGTAGGACAATTGAACCTTCCAATAGCAACTCCTCGCCTTTGGAAAATTTTATTTTTGATCTTATAATGATGGATTTGGAAGAAGGAACATTACCTTTTTACTCCCCAGCATTTGATACATTGAAGTTTTTAGATAAAAAGTACTGGAATGAATTCAGCTTAATGAAACAAACTAGCACAGGTAACAATAATAAAAGAGCTTATTTTAAGCAGTCATTAAGAGAACACAAAAAGATGTTCAACGTATTGAAAGCCTGTCTCAACTGGGATTCTAACGAAAGAAACAGTGCCAAGGAGCTACTGACAATGAAATGGTTTGATAATCAGGATGAGGAATAAATCTAATAGTACATAAACTCTCTGAGGAACCATCAACACTTATATAACTAGAACAAATAAGGAATCAAAAAGGCCTTTCTTGTTCCATACTTTTTGTTCTTTTTCATAGCCCATAGATACATCTGTGTAGCTGATACTAATAAAAACAAAACTGCAAATAAGTTAAAATTAAATGCCAAAGTAACAACTACCCACGACAATACTTCAAAAGTATAGTTTGGAGAAACAAGGTACTTGAAGACGCCTTCGTTAATTGGTTTTCTTTCCTTAATACCTTTCTTCAGCAAATCATCGCCCACTTTTCTTAACTTAAGGTGACACAACAAATTGCTTGATTCAAAGACGATAAATAGAGCCCAGAGCACATTGGTGCTTATGTTCGACTTATATGGGAAAACAAACCCATATCCTAAATACCCTAAACCGATTAATCCATTCAGTATCCAATAGTGAAAAGAGTTTTTGAATACATTAAATAAAGGCATGGTTGAGTTTGAGAAGGAGTGAACGAACACACTTTCAAACTCCCTCTTTATATAGTGAACCAAGTGCATTAAATAGACTGTCTTAGCTGCTGGCAAATTACCACTGCTGGTTTTCTTTATTAGGGAAAGGTGATATAGCAATGAATGAATAATAATAGGTCCAAAATACTCAATCATAAATACTAATCTCCAGGATATTTGAGGTCCCAAATCTTTGACGAACACAACATCAGAAATATTTGACAAATCTTCCGTAAGTGGCACTTGTTTGCCTTTAGACTCCACGGTTAATCTTATTCTGTTCTTGTTCAACTTAGATTGATAGGATAGCAAAACCAAAAGCGTCAGATCACTGGCCGTTGTGATTTGTTTTGAATCAATTTGGACATTGATGTCTTTGGAAAAAGATTTTCTGGAACGAGTCTTAATAGTTAAATCCGTTGTTGTCATTTGAAGAATGGTTTATTATGATATGAGCTATAAACTATTGCCTTGACACGCTGATGAAAATTGCTGATCAAGATTTAAGATCGAAGTAAATTTTTTGGGGTCGTTTTGTTCAGTCTTGTTCTTCATTCTTATAGCCGATATTGCTAGTTGCAATATGGTCGGGTAGTTCCTGGTCTTTACTTAATGCTAGCATAAAAATATAAGCAGCACTCTCTGAGGGAGAAGAAGTTCAAGAGGTAGGAGAGTTTATAAAAGGCCCTATAACTCAACTTTTAAAAGAGCTAAAAAAACCATAACAAGGTGAAGATGACTAAAATCGAAGAAGAAGCGGATATAGCGAATTTGGATTTCAAGGAGCTGGGAGACATTAAAAACCTAATATGCAAGCTACAACAGCATGAAACTGGAATGACATATATTGATGAAAAACTAGATAAGGTTAATGCTTTGATGAAACAACTAGAAAATGAATTGAACGGACTTGTAGCTGACCAAAAAGAAGAGAAATCTGATGAGAATTCTACTCAAAACGAAAAGAAGTAACTCTTCGTTGCCTATATAGCGCATCATTTGTTTGAATAAATTACTACTCCAGAAGCAATAAGGCAGGTTTTTTTGTCGTTAACTTTTTGCTTTAGGAACATATGTCTCCCGCTAATCCCATCTGTTGAGCATAGTCCCTTGGGTCCCCAGGCAGCGCAAGAACACTCTGCACAGGGTGGAGGTGATGGTCACGTGCATATACAGGGGAGGTGATGCGCCAGGATCTGCAAAGCCTGGTTTGGCTGTGGCCGCGCCGCAGCTAGATAACCAACGACTTTAACTGTTTTTAGAATTGCATACACTTTTTTATTTTTGGTTCCATTCTCACATTCTCTTTGTTTCTTCCTTTATTTTCTTCCCCAGCATTGTTGCTGATGTGATGCTGGTGGATACATCTACTATAATAGCACGCTTAAGTGTTTTGTGTTTAAAATACTAAGTGTACATGAAAAGGTGGCAAAATTCAACAGTTCAAGTTCTTTAGATTATTTACTTTTATCAATATACTCATATACATTATTTAAGCAATTGATTAAACCACAACTCGATCACATGACTGGACAATTCACATTCACAGCAAGTTTTACTAGGAGCTATAAATTGCTTTTTTTCATTGTGTTTTTCCTGTTTTGGCTATCTTTAACATTTCTTTTTTCAATTGTAGAGTGAAAAATTCCGAAAGAAGAAAAAGAAACATGCAAAAAGAAAAAAAAATTTTCTGTATTTTTCACTTTTCAGTTTTTTACTAGTTTAATGCTTTTAGTTGATATATTAACATGCATGGGGTTAAGTTTATAAAAGACACTAAATAGTAAAACCAACGAGTAAATAGATACCAATATTCTTAACTTTTTAACACTTCTATCTTTTAAAGGATCTTAAGTTAAAAGTACTTTTTTATAGAATTCTTTGTTATAAAATTCACTCACGTATACATAATACATAATGTCATTCAGACCAGGTTCAAGAGGTAAAGATGGTGGTAGAGGATCTTCAAGAGGAGGATTCGGAGGATCCAGAGGTGGCTTTGGAGGCGGCAGAGGCGGCTTTGGTGACAGAGGTGGTAGAGGTGGCTTTGGTGACAGAGGCGGTAGAGGTGGTTCCAGAGGTGGTAGAGGTGGCTCCAGAGGTGGTTTCGGTGACAGAGGCGGTAGAGGTGGCTCCAGAGGTGGTTTCGGTGACAGAGGTGGTAGAGGTGGCTCCAGAGGTGGTAGAGGCGGTGCTGCTGGTGGTCCAAGAGGTGGTAACAAGATCATCATTGAACCTCATAAGTTTGGCGGTGTTTACATTGCCAGAGGTAAGGAAGATCTATTGGTTACCAAAAACATGGCCCCAGGTGAATCTGTCTATGGTGAAAAGAGAATATCTGTTGAAGAACCAAGTAAAGAAGAAGGTGTTCCAGCTACTAAAGTTGAATACAGAGTATGGAATCCTTTCAGATCCAAATTAGCTGCTGGTATCATGGGTGGTTTAGATGAATTATTCATTGGCCCAGGTAAAAAGGTTTTATATTTGGGTGCTGCTTCTGGTACTTCTGTCTCCCATGTCTCTGATATTGTTGGTCCAGAAGGGTTAGTCTATGCTGTTGAATTCTCTGCCAGACCAGGAAGAGAATTAATCTCCATGGCTAAGAAGAGACCAAATATCATCCCAATTGTTGAAGATGCCAGACACCCACAAAAATACAGAATGTTGTTAGGTATGGTTGATTGTGTCTTTGCTGATGTTGCTCAACCTGATCAAGCCAGAATTATTGCCTTAAACTCTCACATGTTCTTGAAGGACCAAGGTGGTGTTGTTATATCCATCAAAGCTAACTGTATTGACTCCACTGTTGATGCTGAAACCGTATTCTCTAGAGAAGTTCAAAAATTGAGAGAAGAAAAAATCAAACCATTAGAACAATTGACCTTAGAGCCTTACGAAAGAGATCATTGTATTGTTATTGGTAAATACTTCAGAGGTGGTATTCCATAATTTTAAAGATTTTAAATAAGAAAAACATAGGATAGTGCTTGTTTTTGGAAAAGAACAAAAGTATATATAATTGATTTAAGCAAATAAAACAAAAACACTTTTGAAGCAATTGTCATATAAATGTTTATAATTTAATGCAGACTAGGCCATATATTTGATGTGTTCGTGATTATTTGTTCCTAAACTGCTTTGGGAAAAGAGTTGTTAACTATGTGTTTTGAGTACGTTATAAATCATCGTCTTCTTTTTTATCTGCTCCCCATTTAACAACTGAGGCGTTATTATCATCTTGATCACTCAGTACATTTTTTGGAGAGGTGAATGGATCTATTACCTTAGAATGCGAGTTGTTCATTGTGTTAACATCAGTAAGTTCATGAGTGTTTTTTTTATTCAATTCATCGCTGCTTAAAGACTTTAAGTATTTATCAAAAGTGGGGTTGTTTCTTGGTTGAATTTTCTTTGCACTTGTATTATCCTTTGTTTCTTTTGGAATTGATGGTTTTCTCGATTTAGACTTGGATCTTGATCTGGATCTGGATTTGCTTTGTGTTTTAGAATCAGACGAAAACCAAGACTTGATGCTTGTCATTGAACTGCTTCTTTTATTTCTGCCTCTGGTTTGTTGTGCTTCTAACTCACTAGGATCCATACTTTCATCATCAGTAGTTTTTCCAGAAGCTTCTGAGGAAGTTGATCCATACGATTTTGAAAATTGATCTTGTACAATGACAGTTTTATTCAGGCCATGAATAGTAATGATCTCTTCACTTATTCCATTAGCATCACCTACAGATTTCCTTTTTCTATGAATATGTAGTTCATCGTCTGTATCCACAGGAACTTCTAAATGAACAATATTTTTAGGTTGCTCATTGTCATGGTTTTCATTAGGTAGGACGGTGTATGAGGACTTGTAACTCTTAGTGTCTTTTAGTAACGGATTGCTTTCCAAAGAAACATAGTGCTGACCATTCAACACAGGAGAGTTTGTAGCTCTAAGTAAGGGTTCAGTCTCATCTTGAATCTCTTCTCCTATCATTTCTTCCATGATATCCTCCAGTGTTACTATACCCAGGCATCCCTGTTCTAGTCCCGGAGTTTCTGAAATCAAACACATATGAGACTTACCTGTTTGAAAATAGTTTAGCAAGTTCAAGCATGAGGTTGAGGGCAAAGTTTCGGGGAGTGTCTTTAAAGGGAAATCAGAAATGCAAACTTCATCCATAGGGTCGTATGTAATCAGCTGCTTTACTAAAAGCATACCTTTGAAATTTTTAGGGTTTTCTGAGTCATAAACAGGAATTCTTGAATGACCAAGATTTTTTACTTCAACTAGTAAGTCTTCATTTAATATACTCTTGTCACTCAACTTGAAAACTTCTTCTATTGGAGTCATGATATCATGGACTGATTTTTGTTTCAAATCCAGTACAGATGAGATAATTAAAATTTCATCATTCGTCAGTCCGTTTCTAGTGTTTATATCAGAATGAAGAGAAACTAGCGTTTTTAATCCAGACTTTTCATACGTATTACCATGAGGTTCACCTAAAACAGCATCCAATAACAAGGCAATCGGCTTGGAAACAGGGTATAAAGCAAGTCCCAAATATTCAACAAATGGGGAAAAGAAAGAACCAATAGAAAGTCCAAACTTTACACATAAGGACTGAGGAATGATTTCACCAAAAATGATAACAAAGACCGAAGAAGCAACAACAGCTGTGATACCTCCACCAGCTATTCTATCCAGCACGATAGGCAAGGTTTCATTTGTTATAACATTACATAACAATAGGGTTACTAAAATTAAATGTTTACCACGTCTTTGAAACATGTTTAAAATTTTGGAAGCTTGTTTTGACTGTTTTGGGGAGCCTGACGTGGTTAAAACTTGCAGATAAATCTCATCTTGATTCATAATACCAATAGTTAATCCTGCGAAAATTCCTCCAAAGATAATTAAAATTGCTGACAAAATGACATACAAGGCAAACATGCTGTCATTTGGACGAACTGTAGCATCTCCTCTTTTGGTTAGTAAACTGTCTCCGCTGTCCAGCAGAACTTTCCTGATAGAATATATAAGCATTTCTCTTTGCTTCACCTACGAAAATAATAGAAGTCTCTGAATGGGGTAGTTCTTTGTTTCTGCTTTGTTTCTTTTTTGGCAGATATATAAGAAACTTGAGTTGTATATAGAAAAATTCGTTAGCTAGGTTTATGCCTTAATATTCTTCGGTTTGGAATAACAGTGTTTAGATCTTTTGGGAATATCGCATTACAAAAGGTCTTCTTCATTTTTAGAAGCGTTCCCTATATATGGCTTATAGTTGTAAGGCCCGAGCAGCGCAAAACTTTTTCCAGAACATCAAAAAGAGTGGTCATGTGATTTTTTCCGACTCGTGGTCTTTAATTTTTAATTTTTGACAGGGTAAAACAGGCAACTCCATGGCGCCCTTCCATGGCACTGACAGGCCCTTTGGCGAACCGGTTTTCTGCTGCTAACCTCAACCAGACACTACAGCTATCTTTGTAAGTTTGGGATGGGATAACGTACAGCTTTGATCGCTGTGTTGCTTTTATCATTATCACAATGGCTCGAAGTAGGTATTTAGCCAGCAAAGTGTCTCGCACTTTTACCGTAATCAAAGTACGATTCAGATAAAAAAATGTTGCTATATAGTTGTTGAATCACTCCCAGTCAAAATTGAACTCAAAATTTGAGTTGCTGTTCTGATTATTATTGTTATTGTTGTTGTTTTTGTTTTTATTGCTGTTCGGGTTGTTGATGGTGCTGTTCATATCTAAATTCAAATCAAAGTTGTCGAGGTTAAAGTCGTTCAAATTTAAGTCGTTCATCAAATCAGTGCTTCCTTTGTTTGTATTGCTTCCTGAGCTAACTGTTCCAACAACGTTGTCACTGTTTCCTCCGGTGGGCATGTTATTGTCAAGGCCAAACATAGACAAATCCAATCCAAAATCTGCCAACGACTGGTTGGTGTTAAGTGTATTGCTCCCGCCATTATTGTTTGCTGTGGTTACGCCTTCCAATTCAAAATTGTTGTTGGCAATGCCTCCATTTGTGTTTGTATCGAGGTTGAATGGATCATTTGTGACTATGTTCCCGCCTGTATTTTTGTTGCTATCTTTTAGTGCTTCGGCATCTATAATGTTGTTTGTGTTAATGTTATCATTGTTGCTGCTTAAATAAGTGTTGCTTTCCAATATCTCTTGTTTCTTTTCTTCCTTCACCGTTTTCTCCTTCATGTTCAAGTATCCTTTCAAGTTGTTTAAAGTAGCATTTAAATTATCTAAAGAGTCGTGAAACTCACTGGTGTTTACCTTACTCCCTGAAAAACTGTTCATTGAAAAGTTATTATTGTTATATCTGTTTATAATGTTAGACTGTTGTCTTTTCACCAAGATTTCATTCAAAGGCTTGAATATGTTTTCATGCAGTTGTTTATCTAGGACAGAGTAGTATATTTTTTTGGTATTGTCTAGGCTGTTATCGACTTTTTCAAGGTTGGCTGTGCTCCCCCTACTACTGTTGCCGTTGTTGCTCATTTTATGGACCAAATTAAGCTTGTTCCTGGTCCTGTAAAAGAAATCAGTTCTCTTTTGTGCTCTGTTTATCACCCTTTATGCTCTTCCTCGCTTCATCAGCACTCTGCATAGAGAGATTTTTTGGAGAGCTGGCTCTGAAAAAGAACATTCTGTCATGTGACCAGTTGTGCCTGAAAAATCTTCGTTTACAAGCTTTGAAACGAGGTTAGCCGCTTCACCAAATGGGTCCTAAAACCAACCAACCAACCAGCCCTGCCTGAAGCTTGCATTTCTTTTTCTGTTTGACAGCTGATACGACATGATAGACTCCAATAAGGTCAAGGCCTCAGATTTGAGCGTTTACTCTAGACTACTTGACTATATTTGTGCTGAAGACGACAGTGAAAATCCAGCATCTACAGTTGTCAGTAGTAATGATAGAAAGTATCTTGCAACCAATAATAAAAACAAGCACTTAATCTCACAACTTACCACTGCTCTTATGGCCATTAAAGACGATACTAGCGAGGAAAATATTGCTAAGGAGCTCAAAAACATCAAAGTAAACATCTTCCAACTACGCAGTGACGAGCCCGTAAGCTCTTCAGCCAATATGATGATCCTGCTTAAAACCTTGCCGTGGGATGACTCTAAACTGACTTTGGTGTTAGTGGAGCAATTGTTTAAAAATTTGCAAAATTTAACAGGGGTTGGGTTGTACCACCAAGTGTTTCAAAAACTGAGAATGAAAAAACTAGGTCCTGGTTCTAAAGAGCTTAACATTGAAGATTTCAGAGCTAATCTACAGATAGATTCATTGAATTTGATTGAAAGTCTAAGAATACTTTCTAATGCTCAGGAAAAAGAATTTTGGTCTTTATGTATAATCTTAGCTATGAAAGAACTCAAAATGTACGAGACAGTTGAAGAACTGCAAGAGTTAATATACTGGGATGACCATGTGGAGAATTCCTACTTAGATTCATTGTTGAAGAAAATTGATAAACAGAATCTAAATGAGGAAGAACGCATTATTTACTGTCAATCTTTGTTGCTCAGAGGAACAAACCAGGACTACACCACTGTTATTTCACTAATTACTAAGGATATTGACAATAAATCGGGCAATATAAACCTGTATTTGAAAAATATTGTAATTGAAGCTTGCCAAAAGTCACAGGACGAAAAACAGATGTTCTTGATTTGCAAAAAGCTTTTAAAAAGCTTAAATGATTATGATGTGTTGTTAAAGTATGTTAGCACTTATATGAGCCTGCACAGCAGTGCAACAAAACAAGAAATAGTAAAAATGTTGGAAGAAGAATTTCCCCGTTTCATAAAAACTAGAAACTTTAGATTAATTAAAGTATACTTGGATTATAAGATTGATGGAAAATTTGACAATTTGAGCAATTATTTGGATATTTATAACGACAAATTGTGCTGTATTCCTGATCTTACTTCGCTGGTTCCTAAAGACACTTTGCTTCATTCGTTGCTGGAATATGATTCTGCGCCAACACGAGACTATAACGTTTATCAAATATCTAAAACAACAGAAAACCTTTTGAGAATCAATGAATCAGTTGACTACCAAGAAACCACAGTTGTGGAGAAGTTGAATAATGAGAAGTCACTTAAAATAAACGAATACGTGGATATATTGAACACCCTAAATGATTTATCTCAAGCTTATCCAGAAACCTTTCAATTCAAGCTATTGAAAATGGTACTTTATAGCAATTTAACCTTGTACAAAAAAGCTTCAGCTTGTTATGAAGAGCTAAGCATTAAGAATTTACAAAAGCTAAGCATGGATTCCCTTATTAATAATTTCATTCCAGAATCAACACCAAAAACAGATGTCTCTGTAGTGGATGAAGTAAGCAATTTTGGATATATTCTGTCTTTAACCTTGGAGAAGAAATCCTATTCAAAGTTTTCTGGTTTGCTAACATTTGCTATAAAATTAAACAATTCTAATGTCGCTTTGCTCAAGCATCTTAAGGCTATTAGAAGACAAAGATTTTTTGGAAACAGACAGTATAAGGGAGTATTGAACATCATTGTGGGCACTCTTCTAACGTACGGCATTAAGAATACCAAAGACGAATCTTTGGTTTTACCTGATGGTTTGATTGACGGTTGGGATTATTCAAGGAACGAAAAAGAGTTATGGTACGCTTTGCTCAATGAATTTTACATTTTAAAAAGTTTAGACGGAGGCACTTCAAAGTATGAAAGAACCATTCGTGTTCTGTCACAGGAAAAACTTTGTGTGGAATATGAAAGCAGCAACCAACTGCTAAAATGGCAGTTTCAATTTTTCAAAAACTATAGCCAAATAAGTGACAACAACGAAAAAATCTTATCCTTTTTAGACCAAGTAACAATTCCTGATGTGGCAGCTGACTCTGCAAACCTGTCATCTGGTCAACAACCATGGCAAATTTTGGATAACTACATCAGGGTTTTGGAAACATTTAAAACCCTGGACTCTATCAAAAAGTTCCAAAACAATAAAGCCCTAAAAACGAAAATTAAGCCTATATTGAAAAAAATCAGAGAAGAAAACTACAAGGTGGTGAATGCTTATACAAACTATTTCCAAGATGCAACAGACTTCGAAATACGCCATATTATCAACAGTCAGGTCCAATTGGTCAAATCGTTGTAGTGAAGAGCTTATTTGGACGATGAGAAACCACGTGCAATGCAAATGGGCTTGGCCTCAGAGCAGCAGTCCCTCGCCACAACCACTACTCTTCATGCTGACAGGTCAGCCTCCTCCTTCCTGAGAGGATTATATAGTTAGAAGCATTCCATTACTTCTTCAGCAGTCTTATATAAATCATGTGATTACATTGGGGTCCTATACAAGGAAGCGTGCAGCCAGTCATTGCGTCTAGTCTGCCAGACCTTTGTCACATGACTGGCCTTGCATTCTATTCCATGGGCTCATTTCAGCCTCTCTCCCATTTTTTGACTCTTCCAGGAGGAGGAAAGTACCCCTGAAAAAAAGAAACGAGTCACCATTTAGCTGGCTGGTGTAAAGCGGTGGAGTGCATCAAGCCTAGTTTATGCTAAATTAAGCCTAGAGTGGGCGTGATGTAACACTAATGATGGCGATATAACCACCAATTTTTTTAGTGGTGGCAAATATCAATTATATCAGAAGATACATTCCTTTGATATAAGGGATTGATAAAGGAGACTAAACAATCCATAAAGGTTGTGAACAACTGTCTGTATCTTATTTTGAGTGTTCAGGACCGTATAATTCATTAAGACGAGCAGGAAAAACCAAAGATGCTGGCTGAAATGTTGGAAGGCAATAATATACTTCTAAGCAAAAGATTAGTAACTACCGAGTACAATCAGGCGATGCAGATTCCGGGGTTGTATTCCGTCTTTTCACACGGGATGGCAATTGCCCTGCGCATACTATCAGTCGTCGTCGGTGTCATATCAGTCATTTGCTCTATTATCAACCTCTACTTGCTGTCCTGCCTGCACAAGAACTTTGTGGTTTTCAGGCATGATTTTTTGCGATGGCTCTTTTGGTTTGACTTGAGCAAAGACTTCATATTGACAGTCTTCCCTCTGCTTACTTTAATAACTGAGTATACCTATAACTGGTCTCCTTTCTACAATATTGTTGGCTTCATTACCAACCTAACCATGGTTGGAGCAGATTTCATGGTGTTTTTTCTTTCACTTCATTTCGTTCTGCTAATATTCAAGCCAAGTTTAAACAAGGTTGACCACAGAAGAAACAAGGTTGAAGGAGGACTCTTTAGATATAAGATCTATGTTTTTGCTTTCTCTGTCGCTTTTTCAACTCTTTGTTCAGCCTTAGTATTTATTAATTTTAATAAAAATAACAATTATCTTCCAAATGAGAGCGAGATTACAGAGGTCAAAAATAATGATGGAAGTTTTGTAGTTGATCACACTTCCAAAATGGGCGGTTACAAGCCCTTTGCGACAATTGTTGGTTTGCCTGTCTACCCTATTTTTTATAGTCTTTTTCTCAACTGGCTATGGAGATATTGCATCATGATTTGTATCATAGTCTTTTATGCTATGATTTACGTGAAGTACACAAGAGAATCAAAGATTAATCAAAAGAAGATTAAAAATTTGCAGCAAAACTGCAGTGATAATGCAGGCAGAATGAGCTTTAATAGACAGCAGATAGAAGACATCACAAAGGATTTTAACGTGCTGCTTTACGACGAGTTCTCCAAAAGAAATCAGGCTTTTAAAAAACAGCTCTATCAACTGTTCTTATATCCAATATGTTATTTTGTTCTTTGGATTGCCCCTTTTATTGAAAGCATTGAACAACCCATCTATGAGGTGAACCATGGACCCCTTGTTCCTATTTCTATAATATCTACTTTCTGCCATCCTGCGAATGGAATCTTTGATTTTATTATTTTCATGACAAGAGAAAAGCCTTTTCATCACTATTGGACAAAGGTTGAGAAAGAAGTGCTAATATCGGAATACTTAGAAAACAAAAACAGGATTAATATGGATATAAAAGATAAATGGGAACTCTGCAATAACACCCTGTTAGGAAGAAAAGGTTACTATTATAGCGGAAATGCTGTTCGTAATATCATAGAAGACGACAGATTTATAATAGATAACCATTTGACAATTAGATGGTATTGGAGATTTTACCACCGATTACCTCTGAAAGGAGGCATAGATTTGGATTTGTTGGAACTTTCAAAAGAAAGATCTCAGGAGAACATAAATGATAAACGAAACGATTTTCTTTCAAACAATAATGCTAGTGCTGCTGAAATATCAAACGTATCCCAAAGTGAAATGTTTGCTTTGGTGTCAAAGTATAAGAGCAATCCACAAACCATTCTAGTAAATGAGAAAAACCAAAACAACACTAATTGGATAAATGAAATTTTGCTTCCGAATGTTTCCCTTGACAACAGCGTAAAGCCCAATGCTGAATGCCATGATATCGAACTTCAAATGAATGATTCTTTTAGCCTAAGGTCAGGTGCTGCAACAGCTACAAGCAATACTGAAAATGAAATTCTAGATATACAAGATATTTTATGAATATATAAACAACTATAACAATAGCAACACATTCTTTTAACATTTTTTTTTAATTATTGTAATTTTCATAGGAATATATATAAAGTATTTAGCGAGAATTTCTTACCTAAAATCAATCTGTGGTTGCTGTTGTTGTTAAAACTGTATGCACATAGTCGCTGTGTCTAAGATCTATTGTTTAATTCAAGTTAAGCTTCATTACACTTTTCATTTTTTGTAAAATTCCCCTACTTCAATTCGTTTTCCAAAGAAGTGAAAAGATCAAATTGAATTTTAGCATCAGTAGCAACAACCTTGTCAGAAGCATTCAAGTTCTTTTCAGCTTCATTCTTCAATGATTGAACCTTGGATAAATCAAAGTCGCTCAAATCGAAAGCTTCAGCACAAGTGATATTCAATGTTGAATCTGGTTGAACAGAAGCAAATCCAGCAGAAACAAAGTACTTTTTGGCGGCTTGGTTGACGTCATTTTCAAAAACTTCTACAACACCTGCTGATAGTTGTTCAGCAATTGGAACATGATTTGGCAAAATACCGGCTCTTCCACTTTGTAATGGCAAGTTAACTTGCTTAACTGGTTTATTTTGGTACAAGGTGTTGTATGGTAAAGCAAATTGTAATTTCAAAGCATCACCAGCAGCGGCTTCGCTGGCGTAGGTTCTCTTCAAAGTTTGTAAAGCTGATCTTCTCAAAGCAAACATTTTTGGTATCTTGGATATGTCTTTATAATTCTTGCAGGTTGTTATATGACTTCTTATTTTGTTCGACTTAGTGCAAACCGACCTGTACTAAAAAAAATTTGTTTTCTTCTAGCAGAAAAATTTTTTCTTCAGGACCACAGACGCTGCGACTCCATAGGCTTTAGGCCACGTGACTTGGTATGTTTTGGTTTGCTCCAGTCCAGTTCTGGCTGAAAAGATGCTCGCTGCATACCTTCAATGACAGTTATTAACAGTACGGAATTGAGACTACACTATGCTGACAAAAATAATGTACTAGGGGATTGACAACAAAAATGAACTGTTTCCTACCATTCTTTTACAGCAACGAAGACTGAGTTTAAAGTTTTCTTTATTTTTCATAATTAGCGAAACCCATAGACCAATCATATTCGGTCATACAGTCTTAGGCAAAAAACTCTTAGCTTGCATGTGACTTGCTTCCATACTCCACCTCAATAAGTTATTATTTTCAAGTTTTCTTTTTATTAATAGATGGAATCTTACATGATATATATAAATTGGCAATTAAGCAATTAAATTTATTGTTTTTATAGTAAAGCTTCGTAAACTTCTAAAATCTTATTATAGTTCTTCAAACTCAGAATGTGATTTTCGTATAATATTTTATTCAATTGAACTATCAAACTGACAATTTGCTTTTCATTTAGATTCAAGAGAATAGAAGTCAAGATGGAATTGACAGTAATTCTTTTTTCAGAAATAAATGTTTCGTAATACAGGTATGTAAAAGAGCCCATCATAAATTGACAGTCCACTCTGTCTGTAACACCACCATGGCCAGGAATAGAATCACCAAAATCTTTCGCTTTGACAGCTCTTTTCAAACCAGAAGCAAAGAAGCCACCAAATGGTGCAAACAAGGAGGCAAACGTAGCTAGATGCATAGCATGGATATAAATTGGTTTTACAATCAAAGTAGGAGCAATGTGAAGTTTTTCAAAAATTTTTAATGGAGGCAATCTGAACTCCTGAGGGATAAAAACGGGATTCAATTCACAAGTCAAATTACTGAAGGCATTTACTTTCAGGTCATCCACTATTGGGCATGTCATATACGTGATTGAAGATAAAAGTTTCACTAAAATAAACGACGCCAAAACGGTGAAAACCCAAGCACCAAGGAACCCTTCAAGTGTCTTTTTAGGGGAAATAGAAATTAGCTTGGTTTTTCCCATGGTTATTCCACACAAGTAAGCAAAGATATCATTGACGATAACTAATCCACATGGAAGCAAAAACCAGAATAATCCATTTAATATATTTTGAATAATTAAATGAGCTTGGAATACACACAGTAACAAAACCATGTGTGTTATGCATAATGACTTAAACTGGTATCTTAAATGTCCCATTTTCAAACTTTTAACAAAAAGAATGAAACCAGAAACATACAAGCAATAGCAAATAAATCCATGATTTACAGTAAACCAGTTCAAGTGATTGCCGATTATAGGCAGTTTAATCAGGTATTTGATAGTGAATTGCCAGATGGATAGTCCATCTAGATAATAAATAGTGGTGAAAAGAAAGTACCAATTCAATGTTCTGGTTAAGGGTAAGTTTATAATCTGGGAATTTTCTACAGTTATACTTATACATTCCTTAAAAGTTGTGACTTGGCAAAACACAACCAACAGAATACACCAAAAATGACCAGCACCTAAAATGAAAAAAAATACACCGATCATCACGAAAGTCCAAATAGTTCTGACAATGAAAGCTTGTAGTTTATTAGAGTGAGTAGGATCAACTAAAATCTTTGTTTCAGCTATTTCTACAGATGACAGTTCTTCTTTCTCTATGGAAGAAGCTTTACTTCTTTGTGTTATGACAATGACATCTTCTGCTTCGCCCACCCCTGAAGCAAACGATTCCTTCGATGTTCTCAAAGGCGTCAGAAAGTTTGTAGCGTCTTCTTGTTCCATTGTTTATAACTATATAAGTAAGATAAACCCCAAATTACAGCTGAAATAAAGAAGATTCTTGGTGAATTTTCGATGTTATTAGTATTTTAGTTAGCATAATTTTTTTTGCCACTAGATATGGTGTATTGCTTTTTTTTTCAGGAACCATGTGAAAAAAACTAATGGGTTTGCTCCGGGAGCATCACGTGAAAAAAGAGTTGCTTTAATCAATACATGACGAACACTTAAGAATAGATGTTGCTTATAAATGCACAGCAAGGCTTGAAAGCTGTGGGTTTATTAGTAAAAAAACGTTATACACTAATAAACCTGATTAAACTTAATTAAAAATTTTGTTTTGGTATATGGATTGTTTTGTTATATAAAAGCATCACCTCTTGTTCTTGACGGTAGCATTGCCACGCATGTTATATATACACACAGAAATGCCACTAAATGTTTTCAAGAATATTGCTTTTAGGATTTCGTAAGCGTTAAATTATTTTTTGCATGATGATGATGTTGACTTTGTATCTATAAGCTCATTAAATTGTATAATGTTGATGATATAAAAAAAACCAAAAGGGTCTGTTTTTTTAAAGAAATAAAAAGAGAGTTTATGCAAGCACATTCACCCGAATAGAAGTAGTTGTATATATGGCTTGTTTAATACGGCTTTTTATTTGAAACACAAACATAAAGCGCCACAATATAACAACTGAAATATTTTCCATAGGGGTACATATTTTCAGTTTTGTCATTTTTCATTTCTATTTTTCTTCAGCTTTACTCTTCTTTGAAACCATATTTCTATTTTGCACACATCTCAAAGCAATAATCATAAATTTTGCATTTTTGCTAAAACTCGAAATCTTTTATTATAATACAATCAAAGTATTGATTGAATAAAGTTTGCGTTATGTTTCTTTGGCTTTTTGGGTACTGAAAAATTTGCCATTTATTAGGAAAAATAATTATTTCAAAAATAGTAATAAAAAAACTCCTGGTAGCTTAGTTGGTTTAAAGCACAAGACTGTAATTTGATTTAGTTATCTTGGGATCGGGTGTTCGACTCACCCCCGGGAGATTTTTTTTTTCAATTTTTGTAATTAGCGGTAATTTAAATAATAGCACATTAATCATATGTATCATATTTACACGAATTTGTAGGTTAACTATATATAAATTATATTTATTATCATTAGTTTGTTTCGTTATAAAGCATTTGCTTTTCCAGGTTTATGGCCTCCTAAAATATCTTTCTTTTTTTCCAATATTCTGTTGGTAGGCTTTAACAGTGACATGTACTCAAATAATTCAAGTTTTCTTTCAGGATGGTTGCTAAATGCAGGACTGTTGTTAAGAGCAGTTTTCAATATTTTGCTGCTTTGGTATAAGTTTTCAACAACATTTGGAGCATAAATTCCCTTCAACTTGTTTTGGAAGTCAGATAACGTATTCAAACCTAAGTTGCCCAAATAATCTTGATCATATTGACCATTCAACAATGAATCTAATCTGTCTGCATCCAGTTTCAAATCATTGTCAGAAAAGAGTGCGTTTTCAGCAGTTTGATGAACATATTCATAGGTGGATCCCTTGTTAATTAAGGAGTGAACCATGTGTTTTCTTTCAATAACATCCCAGCACGGATCACTTAAGTTGAAACCTTCAGGTAATTCTTCCCACCCTTGTACCTTTTTAATTTGAGAAATTTTTTCAATTTTTAGTTTGTAGTCGTTTGCCAACTTTTTATAAACCTCAAACCCGGCGTCTCTTAAAGCATGTTCCTTTGAATTTATCATTCTTGGAACGTTCAGCATACACTCCTTTGAGGTGTCAAAAATCATGTTAGGGTTCAAGAATATCTCTGGTTGAGTGTAATTAGAATGTGATTTGAAAAATTTCATGGCAGTACCTAGAACAACTTTATCTTCGTTTTTAATAGCTTTATAGGACAATCTTCTGGCTGTTGTTTCAGTTTTCAATTCAACTTTGTATTCTTTAACACCATAGGAGTGGCCGCTAATGACTTTATCAGGGTTAAATTCGGAATCTACAGCTGGTTTAGATTTTCTTTGAGTAAATTTGCTGTTTCTGCTATATCCCGAAGAAAAGTTAGAACTGTTACTGGTGGATTTTGCAGCTCCGGAGCTTTCAGCAGAATCAAACACACTCAAATCAACATCCAAGTTTTGTTTTTTCAATGTTTTGAACTCTTTGTTCTGACCTAATTTAGCTGCCTGTTCCAGTTCTAATTTTTCTGAAGATTTGTTTTGATTAACAGGTTTTCTATTTGTGTTATTAAACCTTTTACTGTTGTTACTATTATTAAATTTGTTGTTGTTTCTGAAATTTCTTTCCTTATTGTTTTTGTTTTTATTTTGAGTCTTTGGTTTATTATAAACTGCTGCAGTCTTTTTAGTGTTCGATAAGGAGCCTATAAAGTCATTCCAGTCATTTGAGTTATTCTTTTCATTAAAAGCTACAGGCACATTTCTAAAAGTTCTTTTAGCAGTACAAACTGTTAAAAAGTTGCGCGTATTTTTAATCATCATTTAGTTAATATCAAGATTTAGCTGGTTTACTACACTTTATTTTCATTGCCAAAGTAGATTTCTGAAGATATTCGACATCTTTCAATACTTTAACGAATAACTAATGAAAAAAATTTTCTCAATAAAGTCACGTGATCATTTTCTTTGTGTTTAATCAATACAAGACCTAAATAATATCAATAATGTTCATCTTAAAAAAGGCAAAGTGTACTGAAAAACAATAATAAAAAATGTTACGATATGAATTATTGCACTTAAGAAAAAAATTTAACTGGTAAACATACTTAAATGACGAATTTCTTGAAAAATGAAATTGATTACGATTCTCCTTTAAAACACTTTTCCTATTTAGAGTTTAACAGTTATGAGGTTGACATTAAAGCATCATCTAACTTCAATGATTATCAGAAAATAAAAAAACTCATTGACAAAGAAAGTTGTAATAAACTTATTAATGTCGTTAAAAAACATTTTAAAAAAAAAGAAAATGATGAAAAAAGGATTAATTATTTAGTTTTTGGTTTTCCTAGGTGTTACTTTGACTCACTTATGTTTGATATACAAATAATATCTCTAATAACTTTTAACAAACTTAAATTTGAGTTTGAGTCTTACGGTAAAAAAAGAAATAGTATTGGTGGTGTTTTTACAGTTTATATTGGATTTGCAAAATTAAATGCATATTCTGTAATGGACGATGCTGGAATAGGCAGCTACTATATCATTCAAAGCTATAGCGGTAGTGCAAGAATGAAAGTCTTGAAAAAAATTGTGATTAATTGGGAGGTTTTTGATCCAGCTTTTTATTCATTTAGAAAAAGTAATTTTATAGAAACCCATGGACCAGAATTCAATTTTTGCAAAAAGCTGGGTAATGATCTAAGTTATTACTTAGACATATGGATTAAAAATTACATTACTACTGAACTATATTTTTATAAATACTTATGTGAAAAGGAAAAAAGCAAGAGGATGCTAAAAAAAGAACCTCAGCATCACACTTCAACCCCGAGTTTTAAAATTAGACATCAACAGAAAGCAATAAACTTTCTTTTGAAAAGCTTTACAAATCCATTGATTTCAACCCTGCTTGAAACAAAATTTTTCTGGAAAAGATCACACTTAGAAAAGTATGTTTCATGGATTAGTTACAATAATGACATGTCACTACCTTTCTTCTTACCCTCTTTTGCTAAAATTGTTTCCAACTCTAGTTTTAATACAGAAACCACTATTTTTATCCCAAACCAACACTATAATTCTAAATTTCAGGTGAAGTTACCCTTCCAAAAGTCCCATTTGTCCCAAAATCATCTTAACCATGTAGATATTTTATTTGCTGGTAAATGTTTAGAAGAAAATAGTATAAAGAGAAAATATCAAATTTCTAAAGAAACGCTGCTTACAAAGGATGAAAAAAGTCATTTTCTAGAATCACTGAAGAAAGAACCTGAATCAGATTTAAAACAAAAGTTTGCTTGCTTCAACAACTACAAAAATTGTGAGATTTTAATTCAAAATCTTTATAAAAATGATAAAAAAGAAACTCAGTTATTTTTTAAACAACAGTTTTTAAATAATAATAAAAGTTATTTAAATTCTCTGTTTTTGAGTTCAACTAAAGTTTCAACTTTGATCAAAAGTAGAGATTTAATCCAAAGTAACAAACACATTGAATCAATTTATTTATTTTCAAATAATTGGATCCATACATTTGAAGCGTTTTGGATTTTTTTTTGTGATTACATTATTTATGAATTAGAAGAGTTTGACATTAAATTTGATAATAGGTTATTCTATTACAAAACTCAAGATCACTCTTTGTATTTGAAAGGCAAAATTTTTAAAGCCAAAACAATTGATGAAATGGACTTTGATTTTTTGACGAGTAGAAAACATGAAAATGATATTTTAAATGTGGATATAGAAGATAATGGTCTGACAAAAAGAATTTATAATACAAAAAAGATGATTTATAAATATTGGAACTATGTTATATCTTAATTGCTCTATAAGATAATAATTTAAACATTGAGCTATATACTGCTATTATTTGACTCTGCCTTGGTGTCTTTAATGATTTTGTATCTGTAGTTGTGTGTTTTGTGTTTTTAGATTCTATGTTGCTTTAACTTCAACAATATCCCAATGTTCTTGTTTAATTTTGGTCTAACAAACTTTAAACAGATCCTTGAAACTAAAATTATTACAAAACGAATTTTTTATTATTGCAAAAAAAAAGATTTAGTCCATATATAACAAATCCTTTTTTCCCTCCTTGTTAAAAATCCCTCGTAGTGTAACGGCTATCACGGCGCTCTTTCACAGCGTAGACCCGAGTTCGACTCTCGGCGGGGGAGAATTTTTTTTTTAAAGTTGAATTATAATAGGTGCAGTTAAAACAATTAATTATTCATGGCTGCAAAATAGAGCTTGGAAACACTGCAAGCCTTTAAATAAAATGAAAAAATTTGGAACTTATGATAATTCATTGATTAAACTAAATAGAGGCGTCGTTGGAATTTAAAAAAAATAAATCAAAAAGATGTGGTCAGAGTCATTAAATCAGTTTTTTCGTAGAGTGTGTTCATTGATACCAGTAATTAAACTAAGTACCTTATACAGTGTGAATATAAGAAAATCATCAATCCTATTTCTTTTATTTTACTTGATTTATCAATTTTAAATGCCAGCAATTAATCATATTTAGTAAGCAAAAAAATGTCAGCATGCCTATGCTAACAAATCATAAATAAAAAATTTTAACATGTTTTTTTCAAAAAATTATTATCAGATATCTAATGACCAATCATCAATTCTCTAATAGCCAGCATCTCAAAATTTGTACACAGAAACGCCTTTATATTGCTATTAAATACTAATATGTCCGCCCGGTCGATATAAAATAGATCATCAATTAATAGTTTTGGAAAAAAACTCTTCTTCTCAAGCGTTTGTTGCCAGATGAATAATGAATTTATAATATATCTTCAAAACATGTGTTTCCCTCTTATTCGTCTTTTTTGGTAAAAAATTCATAAACAAATATATCTACATGGAAAAATATGAGTAATTCAGTAGGAACAATTGGTATAATAAAAATTTTTAAAATGGTCTAATCACAATATTTCAACAATGCTAAAATAAGCAAGAGAACAGCAAAAAGTTATATTATAATTCAAAATCTAAAAAGCAATTCAATCTCAACAATGCATACAAGCAGCATCATCAAGAACACGTGAAAATTTTTGTTTTGGTTAGATAGAGAAAATAGTCTAATTCTCCCGTTCTGTAAACTTAATTAACACCATGAGATCTCCTTTTTATAGTAGGGGGAAAAAAAATTCTCGAAATACCAGATTGTTTATGTACGGAATAGGAAATTGTAATGTGTCCGTTTCTAGACATGAGAAACACAATAATCACAAATATTTGTTTGTTGTGAAAAAGAAACGTTATTCCAAGTCCTCAGTTTTCAACCCGGCACGGCGTAGATTTCTGTTATTACAAAAATGACAACAAATCAACTGTGTATATAAGGGAAAAGAGGCCTAGCAGTTCTCCCAATACACAGATAAAAAGCACTATAATTTTAGCAGACTTTAAGCTAAATTACGTGTTACTATGTCGTCTCTTGCCATTTCTACAGAAGTGAAAGATTTCATAACTGAAACCCCTTCCAACACGGTCCCTTTTATTGAAGAAGAAGGTTTTGAATATATTCAGCTAGGCAGCGCGGAAGACGTGGATGCTTTGTTAAATAGGGAAGAGTACATCATTGAGCAAATCAACGAAGATTTGCATATCCAAATACTGAAAATCAATGAGGAGGACAAGAAATTAGAAGTCTTCCAGAAGCTGGAAATGTACAAACAAGATTTCCACGACTTATACTACCTTTTGAACAGTTTTTCAGACATTGAAAACCAGCCTTTGTATATTATTGTTATTGGACATGGTATTGAAAGCATGTTGATAACATTAATTTCTGACAAAAACAGTATCAAAAACAGAATTCTTTACAGTTCTAATAAACTACCCTTGCTGAAGCTGTTGAAGGAGCAGGGTAAAGTCAAAGACGTTGTTATTACAGAGATTGAAGATCTCAAAACAGTTGAGCTAGAAGAGGAATACGAATCAAACACTGCCAAAGATGCAGCCGATATCAGGGAAATTGAGAATAAGCAAAAATATAGAGATTTGATTTATAAAAATGAAAATTATAAGACAATCGGTACCATTATTCCTGGCTCTGACTATGAACTCAGCGCTGAGGATAGCGCATCAGTGGATCAGTTCTTGGAGAAGCCCGAAGACCAAGTCTTGGTTATTCAGCTTGATGAAGCCAACCTAACTGTGTTGAAAATCACACGCCTGGAAAAATCAGAACTGCCAGACGTAGTAGATGTCGGTTATAAAATCACACCTTCTGCCAAAGATGATGAATACCTGTTCGAGATCTATATGAACGAAAAGAAGATGGTCAGTCCTAAGTGGAGAATGTTGTACTCCTTGAACAACATAAAAGTTCTGGAATACTGGAGCGAATACTTCAGCGAGAAAGGCAAAGCCTTGCGCCATTGAGGCAGGACGAATATATAGGCTGATGCTATGTTTTTGTTGTTCAAAACCCATTTTGAGTTCTTAATTTTATGATTTCCTTGATGTTTTTAAAATTGCTGAGACTCGGCTGCCCACTTGCACTGCTGTTGCTTGATAGACTCGGAAGCAGCTTTTTGAAGTTTTCTGCCTCTTGGGCGTGGATTATCTTACTTCCTTTCTTGGTACTCAGCTTAGGTTCGTGCTTGTTGATGGTGCTTTGGTCGAAAGGATGGTTGCTAGAACTCTGGGGTTCTTGGATAAGTGTGGTTTGTTTTTTGATATTCACAAGTTCATCAGTGATTTTGTCCAAGGACAGCAGTTTGTTCTCCTGGCTGGTCCTTAGACGTCTATTGAATCGTTTTCTAGATGACTTGCTTAAGCTTCCAAGCGGGACTTTCTCTCCATTCTTCAGTGTAACCACGCTAGTTTTTGAGTCTACAATCCTCGTTTTTTTGTCGCTGCTTTCTGCACTTTTGTTCTTAGCATTTCTGCTGTACAGAAACTCCTTGATGTCTGAAAGTGGCTTCATTGCTGAAACAGACGACGAGGAATTGCTGCTTCTTCCGCTTTTGGAATCGAGCTTTTTAACAACGGCTTTAGATCTCAACGATTTTCTTTTGCTGCTCCCCGAACTGTTTGCTGAAATTCCCATGATAATGCTTCCGTAACTGAGATATGTATCCGGTGTTCTCTGGTTATATACACATTAACTTTCTACTGTTTCTGACGCTGATTTGTGGTCTGACGAAGCTGAGCAGAACCAGACGAAGACGACTCAAAAAGGCATAGCAGGATCTGAAAAAGAAACTATGGCACGTGATCATATAGCTGCTGCTTTTCTTAGGGGCTAGCGAAAAAATTTTCACCTTCCCAGTGCAGTTTTCAGAGCTGTTTACTCATAACTGAACAATTCCTCCACAACCAGAAAACGAAAAGGAATTCCACACCCGAATTGATTGCACTGTAAAATGCCTGCCAACACGTTTACCAACATTGCTACCGCTTTTGCTGTTTTGTCCGCGTCAGCTTTTGTCTACTTTGACTACAAGAGAAGAAACGACTATGAGTTTAGAAAGGCTCTAACCAAGAGAGAGAGAAAGTTCCAAGAATCCAAGGCAGCTGTAAAACAAGAAGAAGTCAAGGGTCTTTTGAGAAAATATGCTAACTTGATCAATATGGAACTGACTTTCAATCCTTTGCCAACCACACCAAACGAATCCGAAGAAATTTTCACTCAGCTGTCTCAAAAAGGTGAACAACTGTGTTCTCAAGGCCCTCAGAAGTACGAAGAAGCAGCCTTGTGTTTCTACAAATCATTGCTAGTTTTCCCATCGCCATTAAAGCTGTTAGAGATCTTGCAATCTGTCGTTCCACCACCTGTTTTTGAAGTTTTGACTTTGATGATTGCAGCCGCCCCACCATCCAACTTATATGGCTCTGCAGGAGCTCAAGGTGACTCTGCCGCTGCGGTTGAGGAAATTAATGAACAACTTAGAATTGAAGAGGACGTTGAGGCTTAGATTGAAGAGGACACTGCGGCTCAGATTGAGCTAAGAAGGATACTATAAAATAATAGCAATAATTCATGTATAGAAGTTGAATACTCGTGTTTTGCATGTTTATCAACATAAAACTTAATGTAGAGGAAATGTATTTATTTCATAATATATAATTATTTATGATTTGATTTATTTACAGAATATATCACTTGCCATCTCTCGTGCTTTGTGTATAAATTAAAGCAGGGAGCCAAACTTAAAACCATAAGTCAGCAAACCCAGTGAATAAACGACATTCATCAGCAAACTCAAGCCATGGAACTTACCAAACTGTTTTCTCAATTTATCGTCTTTCAAAGCGTCTTCTTTGTCATTCAAATCCAGTTTCTTTCTTTGGTCCTTAATGTCCTGACACAGAGGTTGAAGCCATGCTAGGTTTGCTAGGGACGAAACAAAACACACACCTGACGCATAGTATCCAGCCTTGCCAATTGGCAAATTGGTCTTAAGGGCTAAAAATGGTAGAATCACACTTGCAACATTTTGTAAAATGAAGAACTGCTTGAAAGTGTTTGATTGCATCAAAGAAAACGAATCTTTATCCAAAAGCTTGAACATTCTTGGTGCTATAACATAAGAGTAATATGTTGTTGACCCAAAAATGAAAGAGTAGGTTAAAAGGTGGGTGGTTTTGAACAAAGTGGTCATATTCTGGTGGAAATAGAAAAAAGCAAGCTAAATCAGGTTGGTCTGGTGAATATTAGTTCTATAAAGTAGTGTGTTCTCCAGTAACCGCCAAGCTATGCAGCAACCAGTTTTGCACCCCTGATTTTGGCTGAGGTGTCTGGTCATGTGACCTCGACTATCCATCCTCTGTCACCTGACCACTGCTGTGCCAGTGAAAGAAAAATTTTCGACGAAAGTTGGTTTAAGCCTATTGGAAGCCAAGTCTGTTGAAGTACTGCAAGAGACCAGGACGCACATAAAATCCCCTTTCCTCTAGCCATAATGTCAGCTGTTTTCAAGAAAAGTTTGTATGATATCACTAAAGTCAATGCTGTTAAGGTGCCTGTTTATTTGAAGCAAGGCACATATGTACCAGCTATACAGCTAGCTTCTCCTTCTAGAATATTGGCCAATGGCAAATATCAGAAGCCTATAAAGAAAATAACCATCGAGTATAGCAATAACGACAAATCCAGCTTTGCCATTAGAGAATTCATATTAAGAGACAAAAATTTGACGAAGCTTATAAATGACCACAAATATATTGAATGGGAGTTTTTGGAAAAGTCAGGCCACCCAACTTTGAAGATTTACTACTTGACGTCAGCAAACAGTGATGTTAGTGGTATTGAGAACGGTATGAAAGTCAAGTGTATGAAGAATTTGAAGACTTCTAGTGATATACTAAGAGAAGTCCACAACAGTTTGAATGAGAGAGGATTGAAGAAGTTTAAATACAAGCCTCAAATGGGTGTTATCTCAGATAAAATGAGCATCAGAGGTGTGTGGTCTCCTTTCCACTCAAAATAGAACAATAGTGCTGGACTTGTTCAAGTGCGTGACCAAAAGCAAGCATAATTTATTCTCTGTATATATCGATTTTTTTAAAAGAATGAATCATTTTCAAGAAAGAGCATGTTATTTTTTTAAAGAAGAACAATTTTATAGGTGTTTTGAGCCCTATATTCTTGTAGAAGAGGGGAAAAGCAGAAGTTGGGGGATTAAGTGAGCCAAAACCATTTAGGGAACCATTGTTGGAACCTGTTTACGCTTATTTGCTGTTCAGAAGTCTAGACCAAAAGCACCAGAAAAAGTTTTTTGTCTAGATTGTCTCCAAGCATTGAAAAGGAGCAGCTTGATGACAACGCCCACTGCTTAACCCTCAGCATTTGAATTTGGTATTGCTCAGTATCACTGGCTTAGTGCTATGATAGAAGAATACCATATTTATCACATGACTTAACAGCCAATTGCATCACGTGGTTTTTGATTTGCTTCTTGGGATGTTTACGGTATTTTGTTTACATTTGCAGCAAATAAAAAAGGCAAATATGTATAGTATAGTCTAGTTAATCTTAATAATAAAAAAAAAAGTAATACTTAATGTAGATTGTTGTTCAACGTAAACAAAGATTACATTTTTATTAACCTTTTTGGAAGTAAGAATTAGTATTACAGTAATATATTTATCAAGTTCTCGACAATGCTTCTAAAACAAGTCATCAACGAACAATATTATAATATTAACAACACAACATCGATAAACCACTGATCAGATATATATTAAATAAAACATATTACTATATCTTTCACACTAACTTAAATAAAGACAGTAAATACATATACTGTTTATATTTAAACGCTGCCAATGATATTGTCACTCTCGTATCCAGAAAACTAAAGCCTGCCTTTAAACGACAATACTTTCAAGTTACTACTCGATTTACCGTCACGGATATTAAGACTTGTTTACATCTGGAACTCAAGTCTTGACTAAGATTTCCCGCAGTTAGATTAAACATATTTCATGCAACTAATATACTTTTTAAAAAACACAATAAGCGCATAGAGGGGTTACCCTCACTTAAGCAAGCACGAGAAACATCGGCGCCTCCCTCAGGCACACAACTGTGCCTCAAACAAACAAAGTGCTCATAAAATTCCTGCCTGATAATCAAACATATTTGGTATTCGGAGATCTCTTAACTCAATAACGACAGAAATGGCTCTAGGCTTTCTTTTATATTTGAGAGAGTTTTTGTGGAAGTTAAACCGTTTGTCTTATGGAATGCTTTTTGCCAAGCACCAGTTAAATTTTCTGTTTTCTTCACTGCAAAAAAATACTGCAGTCTGTGCCACTAAGAGTTAGTAGACACAAATGTTTGCTGTTTAGTTGCCTGCAACGATCAGCAACAAGCGGGAAAAAGATTTCAAGCGCTACTGTTCCACGAATTCATGGTTTTATCAAGAGAGCCTGCTAAATTATAAGCCGTGATTATACTCTTCTTCCCCTTTATTACTAACAGAAGCCAAGACTCCTTGTTATCGATGCAAGCCCAAAATCAAACAAACCATGCACTTTCACCACCCAGGTTGCTTTTTCCGATAAAAATATGCAGCATTTTGAACAATCAAGGCTTATGTAAGTTGTATGTCAAAAAATTCTATTCGGTTAAATAGAGAATGTCCTTGTTTCTAACCCCATATGGAAAGGAATGTTTTTTTTTACTTGATTCAGCAATATTTGCTGGCAAACAAAAAAAAAACATGCCTCGGTTTTTGAAATCCTGCATTCTTCAATTCATGCAAGTGCTTAATTAGCATTAAAAGGAAGATGAAAAAGCCAAATGCTTTGTTTTAATGTAGGAATTTAACGTTTTTTAAGACGTTCAAATCATATGCCGAGAAAGTGCTTGAGATACTAGACCCGTGGTTTTTGACTGTCTTTAAGGTAGACAAAAAAAAAAAGGTCTTATTTCTTTTGTTTTGCTCGTATATATAAGTTTGTTTTTCTTTTTAATTCGAATCCATCTTCTGCTGAGTTTATTATGGATGGCTGCAGGTTAATCCCAGTGCATTTTTGTTTTGTTTTGTGCTACACTTATTTGCCTTAAATAGGTAAACTGAAAATACACTCTTTAAAAAAGAAAGAAGAATTTTTTTTCTATTTGCTAAACAAAACTTTTCAGGTGATTGAAGATTTTAAAAGTGTACAAGGAGGAATATATTATTGGAATTGCAGAAGTGCATACATAGCTTGGTGGAGGAATCTGTCTCACATCATAGAGGGATGAACCAACACCACTTACTTAACACTTACCTAACTACTCAAACAATCTATCATTAATCAGCTATTGGAATTTTAAACATTTGCCATTACATAAACACTTAAAAACTTTCTCGAATACACAATAACAAGATAACCTTTGCAAGACGCCAGAATAACAGAAAACCAAGACAGCTAGGCGATTGTTTTTATTTTTTGAATTCCTACAGCACTGCTGCATAACATAACATAACATACACTACATAAATATAGATTTTTTAAAAGCAATAAAATCAGCCACTTTAACCTATCTCGAACAATAACTTTTGCTGAAAAATGAAACACAAGCTATTTTTTTCAGTATTACCTTTGCTCTTGCTTTCCTTCTTCTACAATGACTTAAGTTACTCATCACTCTCCTTTGTTGAAGCTGTTGGAAGCGCTGATGAAGGCTATGTCAATGGTTGTTGGATCTACGGGTTAAGTCCTTCAAGCAGCGGAGGTACTTTTGTATCCGGTTGGGAAGGTAACATTTATTATTATCCATGGGCTTCTTTTAACACATTTACCAACACAGGTAAGGGAAACTTTGACTTATATTTAACCGAGGATTACTTGAATGGTGGCTATGCCAATTCCAATAACTGGTACAGCTATTACTACACTCCAGACAAAACAAAACCTGGTATTATCTACAATTATGTTACTGCAAATATTTTGTCATTTTCATATACCAGCGTTTCTTCCAGAAGAGAGGTTTGGGGTACTTTAGATAATGTTTACAAGTCAGGATCTCCTACTACTGTTTCGTTGTCCAATTTTGCAATGTTTTTAAATGCTTATTTGGTCCCAACCATCTCAGGTGTGTACACTTTCACTTTAAATAATGTTGATGATTTAGCTATTGTTAATTTGGGTGATGGTATTTCTCAAATTGCTTGTTGTCAAACTGCGCAACTTGCTTCTGCACAAGCAATTCCACATACTCAATCTCAGATTCAATCCCGTTGGACACCATATGGGCCTTCTGGTATCAACACTTTCACCACAACTTTGCTTTCTGGTTACATGTATCCAATATCGTTTTTTTTTGTTAACAGAAATGGTGCAGGTGCTTACGAATTCACGTATACGGATCCCTTAGGAACTGTTCACTCTGATTGGTCTTCTTTGGCATATCAAGTTTGGGGTGTATCCCATTGCACCACTCAATTCAAAACTTACTATACCACTGGTTGGACAGGAACCACTTTAAGCACAAACATTGAAACTAAAAGTGGGTACTATTACAGTTCATATTACTCGAATGGTGTTTTAAGAACCACTTCTTACTTGTCAGTTTCAAATTACTTTACGATATACACCCCATATTCAATGTCGACCGTTTCGGATTTTTATCCAAGTATTTCTGCCGCTGTTACTTACTCATCATCTTACTCAACTTTGTCATCTGGCGGCGTTACTGAGATGGTTGTTTATGTTCATTACCCATACACCACTTCAACTACAACCTCTTACTGGTTGTCTTCAACTACATCTTGGAGTCAATTTGTTCAATCTTCCTCTACTTTGGTCTCAGAATTGCTAACACCTTACTACTTATCTACTTCCAACTCATACAATTCTGCTGTTTCTATAGCAACCACTTACTCAACTCAGTATACTAGCATTAATGATCAGACATCTGAAGTAGTTTATTATGTTTACCTGCCATACTCATCAACTTCAAAAACTCAATATACTTTCTGGACAGGATTAACTACATCATCTAGTATTTGGACTGGGGTATCCACAACTAATGATATTCCAACTAAGCAAACAGTAACCTGGATTTACACTCCATTGAAATCATCAGTTTCATATAATATGACTTACTATTCTGGCTCCGGTTCTTCCACCTACAGTTCAGCTATTTCAACATACTTGGGAACAGACAATTCTGAAACTGTAAAGACTGTTTATTACATTCAAACACCATTGTCATACTTTACACAAACGTCTATAACTGTTTGGACAGGTGTATTCAATAACACCTATTCATCAACTGCTTATCTTGCTGTTGGTTCTTCTGATGCTAAATGGACTTCATATGTTACCTATTATGTTGAGACACCAATGTCTAGAACTTCAACCACATCTTTTACTTATTATACTGGCTCAACAACATCAACTTATGGAACTTCGATATTTACTACTACTTCAGGTTCTGATTCAATTATTTCTACAATCTATTATGTAGAAACTCCATTAATCACACAAACTCCAGCAGTATTTTCAACTACTTATTGGAATGGTTTATCCACATCAACCTACAGTACTGCTTCCAATATTAACATAAATACTGCTAACGGTATTGCTACTATTACAACCACTTACTTTGTAGAAACTCCTATGTCCAGGTATTCAACTACATCAACAAAATATTCTTCAGGGCTAACATTATCTTCAACAACATTTTCAACTACTTTTTTTGTAACATCTGTTAATACCACATCTAACGGTGTTGAAATATTATCTCCTGTTATATCAACTATTTATTATGTTGCTACACCATTAAAATTTGCAACATCTACCATAACAACTTATTGGACTGGTTTAACAGCATCAATTTATAGTACATTAACAACAATGATAACTGGACAAAATGATGGTTCTGCTACTTTAAGTACATATTTGTTTTTGGAAACTCCTATTAGCAGAGGTGTTAATACCACTTTCACCTATAATGATAACTTGAAATCTGATGAAACAACAACTTATTCTACTTCAGTTTATACTTTAAACATAAACAACAGCCCATCAATTAATACTCTTTATTATGTCGCTACTGGTGCCCATCATGGAACAATAAATTCTACAACATATTGGTCAGGCACAACAACATCTGTTTATTCCACTTCGATTAACACATTTACAGGCTCAGACTCTTCTGTTACTGAAGAAACTTACTACTATATTATGACTCCAATAAGTAGAATTTGTGTTACTTCTATTTCATTCGATGCTTCCATTACCACTTCCAGTACTTACTCCTCATTAATAACAACACAATCAATATCATCCTTGAGCTCACTTATTATTTCAACTGTTTACTTTATTGTTACTCCAGCAATTCACAAAACCACAACTCAATCTATATCTTACACAGGTACTGCAATCTCAACTTACTCTACTCAATATGCAAGTTCGAAAGGTTTGGATGGGTTGCTGACAATTTCTACAACATATTTTGTTGAAACTCCAATGAGCAGAGCAAGTTCAACTGTAACTTCTAGCTACTTTGTAGATTCTAACAGTCTTGGTATTTCAACTTATTCATCAACAGTATTTGTTACTGCTCCTTGCAACAATGATGGAAGCTCTCTTTTATCAACAATCTATTACGTTGCCACTCCACTACAATTTGCAACATTAACATCTACAACTTATTGGACTGGCGTATTAAATTCAACATTTTTGACTTCAACTTATTTGGTGACGGGAAGTAACAAAGCAGTAACGTCAATTACTCTTTATTCTTTAGAGACACCAATTTCTAGATACACAAGTGCTACTAATGCTAGTTATTATTCAGGTCTTACCACCTCAACATATTCAACTTCCATATTCACTGTATCTTTTTCCAGCTCTCCAGTAATATCAACTGTTTACTTTGTAGCTACTCCAGTGTCACACTCTAAGTCTTCAATAACAAAGTATTGGACAGGAACGACGACCTCTACTTACGGTTCCCAAACGATTACTATGACAGGAACAATAGATGGTTTTGTGACTGCCATTACAGTATACTCTATTGAAACACCAATCCAAAGAACATCATCAACATTTTACACTTATTGGACAGGTAAAACAAATACTTTGATTACAAGTAGTATCGTAACTAATTCTATTAATAATTCACCTATTATTTCAACAGTTTACACGATTGCCACTCCATTAATATACAGTACACTAATTTATGTTAGTTCATGGACTGGCTTACAGAATTCAACTTATTCAACAACAACTTCGTTATTGCTAGGCACTAATAATCAAGAAACTTTAATTACAATTTACTATGTTGAAACACCAATAGACCGAGTTCAAATATCTAGCTATTCTTACTGGACTGGATCTTTGAATTCTACTTATTCAACATTGCTGACTAGCAATTCTTTGGCAGATGGTTCCTTGATTATTTCAACCGTTTACTATATTGAAACACCTTTAGTTCAACTGACTTCCACTCAAATAACCTTTGGTACTGACTCTGTGAATGAAACTTATTCACAATCATCTACCCTTTATTTAGGAAATGATAATCATGAAACTGTAATTACGACTTTTTATGTCAAAACTCCAATGTCTACATATATTGGTTCAACATCAAATAGTTATTATAATGGAACAACAGATTTAACTTATTCTAGTTTTGTTGAGACATTGATAGACACTCAACCAGTTTCTCAAAGTCCATATGTTACAACTCTCTACTATATTGCAACACCTGCAATTCATGTTACATCAACATCAATAACATACTGGGCTGCCTTAAATGATTTAACATATTTGACTGTTTTTTCAACTTTTGAATACTTGGATCATGAAACTTTAGAAACTATTTATTATGTCAAAACACCAATGTCAAGATATGTTGGAACTACAACAAACAGCTTCTACAATGGAACTGTTGAAAGTACATACTCCACCAGCATCTTTACATTAAACAATGGAACTAGTCCTTACATTTCTACAGTTTACTTCATTGCAACACCTGAACAACACAGAACATTGTATGAAACAACTTATTGGACAGGATTGAATGCAGCAACATATTCCTCTTCTTACAGCACTTATGCTGGACAGGATGGATATGAAACAGTAGATACATACTACTTTGTTGAAACACCAATGTCCAGATCATTATCAACAGTATTTAGCTATTGGTCAGGAACAGAGGATTCAACTTATTCAACTTCTATCTTCACAGTTACTAATGGAACATCTCCAGTAATTTCAACTGTCTACTATGTTGCAACACCTGAGGGACATTCAACAGCAACTGAAACCACTTACTGGGAAGGATTAACTGATAACATCTATGCCACTTCTTACTCCACTTATGCTGGAATAGACGAAAGTGAAACAGTCAAGACTATTTACTATTTGGAAACACCAATTTCTAGAGAGTTGTCGACTATTTTCAGTTACTGGGATGGAACAACCAACACTACTATTTCTACAGATATCACGACTTTGACTTTGAGTTCAAACTCACCAGTTATTTACACTGTCTACTATGTTAACACACCAGAAGGACATGGAACTGTAACTAGATATCAATCTTGGGTCGGAACTGAATCCAGCACCTACTCAACTTCATACACCACTTTCAGTGATGCAAATGGACATGAAACAGTAGACACATATTACTTTGTTGAAACTCCAATTGATAGAGTTTTGGTAACTTCTTACACTTTCTACAATGGAACTACAAATAACACTTATTCAACAGATATTACCACCAATTATATTTTGAATAATTCTGCTATTATTTCAACAATTTACTATGTTGCTACACCTGAAAAACAAAGAACTTTCACACAAACAAGTTACTGGACTGGATTGAACACAGCAACATATGAGTCATCCTACACCACTTATGAAGGAAGCGATGGACATGAAACTGTTGATACCGTTTACTATATCCAAACACCAATGTCAAGATATGTTGGAACTACAACAAACAGCTTCTACAATGGAACTGTTGAAAGTACATACTCCACCAGCATCTTTACATTAAACAATGGAACTAGTCCTTACATTTCTACAGTTTACTTCATTGCAACAACGGCAATCGAGCAGCAGAAAACATATACCTCTATTTGGTCTGGATCTGTTACAGTTACTTATAGCAGCTCCTATTCTACTGTTGTTGATTCCAATCATAATGCTATCATATCGACTGTCTATTATGTCAATGTTCCCGCAGCCGAAACTGGCAATATGTTTACATTCACAACATTTTATTCTAATATTACTGAATTAACCACTTTATCATCAACAGTTTCTGCTACTACAGTAATTAGCGATTCAACTCCTATTATAGAGTTTAACACAGTGTATTTTATAGCTCTTCCATTGCAAACAGCAATCACAGATACTCAAACTTTTGTTGCCTCATGGAATGAAACATTTGCTTCAACTACACAATATACATTAACATCTTCAGTTAACGGAAGTATCATTGAATATCCAGTAATTTCTATTATTACCCCAAGCTTTTTACAAACAGAAACAACAATAACCTCATATTGGACATCCAAGTTAAATACCACTTCTCTGTCATACGAAACTTTGTATGATGAAAATGGCAAAGAAATAATTGAAACGGTTTACTACATATACAGGGAGTTTAAATCAGATGATCCAACAACCACTCTATACTGGACTGGAACTTATACAACTACTTTCCCAACAGTTGTGTTTACTAAAACAGGTACGGATGGATATGAAACTTTGGATACTTTATACTATGTTCACATTCCGGCAAACGTTTCTACCTCATATATTGAAGCACCATACAATGGATCTGATTTAACAACAGTTTCTACTAGTTATTCAACAAGATTTGATGATAACGGAGGTGTTAGCATTGATGAGGTTTTATATGTCAAATATCCAATACATGTTTCATATGAAACTAACGCTTATGATGGTCAAGAAACTACTACAGTTTCAACAGTAACTTCATATTACTTGAATGATCAAAATCAGATTACAAGTTTAGGTTTAATTATCCAGGTTAATACACCTTCCATGGTTAACTCTACGGTAGTTTCAAGCACAACACAATTACAAAATTCATCCACATTTGCTTCTTCGGATTCAATAATGACTACTCCACTCTCTACAGCTAATCAAACTGAAAGTTATTCTACCAGTTACAATGAGACTCTTGTTACCTCAACATCAACACAAGAGAGTTCTTATACATCGGAAATTGAAACGACATATACCAAAAACAGCACTATTAACACTGTCATTACATCTCTATCAACAATAACATCTGCTTTAAGTTTCCCCACAACAAACTATTCCTCAACATATAACGAATATTGGACCGGAACAAATACATTTACATTTTCGGCAGTAACAGCTACAGGCTTGGTTGATGGCACTGTTGTCATCAGCACTTTGTACTATGTCAACATTCCATATCAAACAATTTCTTCTGAAACGCTAACATCATATTGGACTCAAAGCTTTACCGAAGTATTCACCACCTATGTCTATTTAACCACTTTGGATGATGGATCTGAGGAAGCAATAAGTGTCTATTACATTGGAAAACCTTTGCTGCAAACTACTTCATATGCAGTTGCAACTTGGTCGAACACTTACAATTATACATATGATACCTCATTCTATACTGTTATAGACGCTGATGGATCTCAATATATTGATACAGTGTATTATGTTTATACTCCTGTGTTTGTCCAAGCCGAAATTGCATCCTTACAGCCATATACTGGATCTACAACTGATACATATTACACAACTATTTTGTACAGTACCGGCGAAGATGGTTATGTTACTACTAATATTCAATATTATGTTCAAACTCCTACAGAAAATTATGATTCATCTTCTGAAGCATCTTCCTATGGATATGGAAACAGTTCTACCACGTTGGCTTCCGCTACTTCAGATACTTTAACTAATACGCTAACCACAGGACCTGTAACATTACCATCAGGATTTACTGTTCCATCTTCGTTGCTTCCAACACAATCGACTTCTAGTGATAAGCTGGTAACCATAACCACGATGACTAATTACCCTCAAACAACATCTTCTATAGCACCATCTGATTCGTCGAAACAATTACCTACTCCATCATTATCCGATCTGACATCTTTGGAATCTGTATCAGTATCAACAAGTATTTATACCTCTGCTAGTGTGTCAATAGGAGAGTTGACATCAACCAGTACAATGGTGACTGTAAAAAGTCAAACTTATGAAACTGTGCTAACTTCCTCAATAGCAATTACTGAGATTGATTCAAAGTCAACTTCATCTTTTAGTAATAGTGAAACAACATCATTGAAAGTACTAACAAGCTCTTCACAAGTTTCAGCTAAAGGACCAGCTGGTAGTGCATCGTCTCAAGAATCCAGTTACAAGGTAATTACCTCGTATGGCTCCTCTATTTTATCACAAACTTTGGTATTTGATACAACCACCACAGTGATAGATATTCTTACCTTATACACAACTGTCTTTACAGTTCCAGATACATATGATATTTCATATTATTCTTCCACCTCCTCTGCCGAAACCGAATCTGAACACTACTCATCAAACGGCTCTGCATCTCAAACAAATCAAAAGAGAAAGGTTACAATATTTGAAACTGTTTCTGTCACTACCACAGGTGAGGCAATTACTGAGTATCAAACTAAAATGATCAGCATAACGAGCACTGTTACTGTTGTTCCAAGAACCACTCAAGGTGTTATTACTGCTACAGCAAATCCTATTGCACCAACTTCTGTTGCAGCCAATACAGCCAATAACGTTAATAATGGCAACTCTGACAATACCATTAATACCGTCAATAATGGCAACACTGACAATACTGTTAACAATGCCAATACAGTCAACAATGGCAACGCCGCCAATACAGTTGGCAATGCAAATACTGAGGAAAATACTAGTGCCATAAATACTGGTTCTGTAATCAATGGTAACAGCAACGAACCAGCTTCTGCTGCCGATGATAATAAAACCTCAACAGCAGGATACCAAAGTACAGTAAATAACAATGCATCACCATCGGGCAAGACTTCTAGATCTCAAACTGATGAGAACAACCAAGCTTCTACATCTAATGGAGCACATTCGATTATACCTACAGAAAGTGCCAACAATCAACCATCAAATGTTCAAACAAACATCATTAATCAACCACAAAGTAGATCATCTACTTCATCTGATTCTTTGACTGTAGTGTCTTATGTCATTACTCCAAATAAACATAGTTCATCAACTGCTTCTCAGAATCCAAGTTCTACTTCTACTACTACAGGTTCAAGAACTGGTACTTCCAGTAAAAACAGTGCCTCAAGTAAACCGACTTCTGTTTCTTGGGCATTCCTACTACTTTTAGCACTATTGAGTGTTGTTTAGTCACTTCAAAACTGTGATTATACTTCCCCATTTTTCTTTAACAACCTTAAAACATTAAAAAATAAAATAAAATAAGATATATACATTAAGATATATAAAAAAATTAATAAAAATAAAAAAAATAAAAAACCTTAAAAAACGTAAAATATTCCTATTGATTTCAATCTCCTTTCTACAAAGACATGTTTACAAACTTCAATCATAAAAAATAAAAACAAAAATTATGCTATTTAAAAAAGTAGTTGTTAATTAGTATTTTATTAAAATTAATTAATGTTAATTTTATTAAATAATAATGTAAACAACTTTGATCACATGACTTATAAAGTTTTTTTAGTTTTGCAGCAAGTACATTTAGCTAGCTGCAAGTGGATGTCAGCTATAAGCAAAACAGATAGGGAATAGCTGAAGCCTAAGAATCCAAGACATTTTTTGAACAGATCTAAGAAAACAATGTCTGGTTTTAATAACAGAGCTTATACAAAAGGCATTAAGGACGTATCATTACCTGATTATGTTCCGTCTTTACCTCCCAATTTCACCTTTCAGAAAACCAATTTGTACCAGATTCCTTCATTCGTCAATGGAATAAGCAGTAGTATAAATACATTAAATGACTCTGATAACTTGTACAACCTTGAAGAAACTTTGAAAAAAGTACTAAAAGAGCGCTATAAAAGCAGTGACCCTGCAGATGATAGCCACAGTGATGTGCTGACAACTTTAGCTCACAGCAGTATTATACCCAACAAATCTATTTATTTAAGTTACCATCTGACGCCAAATAATGAATATTTTCTTCAGAATTTACCTAATCTTAGCGCTAATGCCGGTAGTGGGAGTACTAAGGTTGATATATTAAGTATTGTTCAAAAAAAAAAGAAACAAGCTGTTAATAGAGAAACTAAACAAGGCAAATTAAAAAATAATTGGAAACGAAATGTTTTCAATAATATGAATAACATAGCTGCATCTCACAATTTTGACATAAAGCTGGCTAATGATAAGTTTAACAGGGAAAGTTACTTGAAAATGGAAAAACTGAAGTTAAAAAAGATAAACAAGTTCAAAGAAAACGAATCTACGTGGCAGGAAATGAAACTGAATATATATAACAAACTAAGGGAAGAAGACCATTTGCTGAAGCAATTGGAAGTAGAGGAAAGACGACAAAACGAGATGCAACAACTAAAAATGAGACAGCAGCAAGAAGACACAGAAAGAGAACATCAGCACAAACAACCAAAGATGGTTTTCAAGCTTCTCCCCTCAGTCAAACAAGAAGAGGCTCTACAGAACGAACCAGAACAAAAAAAAACAGACAATAAAGAAGAATTTTGGGTAACTTTGAATTACAAAGCCAGCACTGAATAGCTGCTGCCACCATGTTTCATAATTTCCAGTCAAACACTGCCTTCTCGAGGCTTTATATAAGCTGTTTTATTCAAGCATCCGTTCAAGATGCTCTTTGTATAGATCATGTGATACTCATAAGCTGAACAAAGTGAAAAACTTTTCTCGCTAACATAAGTCCGGAGATTTTTCCAGGCATAAACCATTTGTTTTGTTTTCTCCCGCTAAGACTCTGAGTAAGGTACTTCGATTTATCTCTTCTACCTTGTCAGTGTGATCAGTAGGGAACAGAGAAACCAGCAATCGGTTAAAGGCTCATATTATTGTATAAAAACATTGATTTTTCAAACAATACACTGTATCCTAACAGAAGAACACTGTTACCTTTCAAAGCCGAAGAAAAGAAGAAACAAAAGCAAATGCCAAGTATCATCAGATTGACAGATGATCTGCCTTATCCTATTGAGATAGTTTCTATAGATTGTAAGGAAAAAGAAATGATAATTAAAAAGAGACCTATATTTACATACAAATACTCAAAGATAAACGATGTGCTGATCAAAGACGAAGACGATCTTTCAAAGACTATTGTGAAAAAACAAAAAGTTGAAATGGTGAACTCATTTGATGCACCTATTAATGGAAAAATAGTCAAAATAAACATTGAAAAGGGGCTGAAACTGGATGCTTTTGATCCTTATGTGAGTGTTGTTGAGATTGATGAAGGTTGCTTACATGAAATCGTATACGCTGGTCTTTGTGGTGTATGTGGGAAAAGTGTTGATGAAGAGGAGGAAGAAGATATAAATGATGGAAGCATAAATAGCTTCAATTCACAAAACGGAAAGAAACAAGACTCTTCTGTAAACAGAGAAAAAGACACATCGAAGGGAACATTGTCGTATTCCAATAAAAACATCAAAGTTTCAAGAAGCGAAGTAAACAGGATAAATCGAGAGCATATGGAGAAATTAAGAAGCAACCAGAAACTAATTCTTGTTGTGGATCTCGATCAAACGGTTATTCATTGTGGTATTGACACCAGCATATCAGACTGGGTCAAAAAAGAGAAGCCAAAAGACGTTTACAAGTTCTGTCTGGAGGAGAATATAAAGCCTTGGCTTCAAAAACAATCTGTTTTTATAAGACAGCAGTATATGAATAAATCAACGATTTCAAAAAACTGGTATTATGTTAAAACCAGACCTTATTTAAAAGAATTTTTTAGTGCAATCAAAGATAAATATGAATTACATATTTATACCATGGCTACCAGAGCTTATGCAGAAGAGATTGCCAAAATTATAGACCCCGATGGCACCTTGTTTCAAAACAGAATCCTTTCTCGAGATGAAAACCAATCTTTAACATCGAAATCCTTGGATAAAGTTTTCCCTGTTGAACAAGATCTTGTACTTATAATTGACGATAGAGGTGATGTTTGGGATTGGTCACCTAACTTAATTAAAGTTATCCCATACAACTACTTCCAAGGCATTGGTGATATTAATAATCTACAGTTGCCTAAACAAAACTTATCTGATATACCGGAGAACGTTGATGAAAAGACACACAAAGAGAAAGACGACCAATTAATAGTTTTGAGAGAGCAATTGATAGATTTACATTCTGCTTTCTATTCTCAAAAAAAAGAGAGTGAAAGCAGTAATTTCGACAGTATTTCAAAGAAGGATGTGAGAGATGTACTACGATGTAAAAGAATATCTATGTTTGAAGGATGTAGATTTCAGTACGACAAGATGACAAAGGACTTGCAAAAACAAATAGAACAATTTGGTGGAAAAATAACACCAACATATAAAGATGCCACTCATGTTGTTACAAACGCTGGCGAGAGTGCTGAATATAAAAAAGAGACAAACAAAGTTTTGATTGGGTTAGCATGGTTGTATAAGTGCTTTGAAAGCTGGCAAGTTGATCCACAATATGTGGTGAATAAAGTTAAAACAAGAGTCCAGCCAGAAACAAAACAAAAAGAAGCAAATGGTTCTGCTAGCAAAGAAAATGCTGAACTAACAAGCGAAGGTAAAGCCTTATTTAAAGACGGTATGTCCTGGCTAGATGCTGAAGATGAGGATGAAGAGGAATTTTCAGAAAACGTAAGCAGTGACAGTGACAGTGACTTGGAAAAAGAATTAGAATTAGAACTAAACTAAGCTTTACCTGAAATCAAAGCTTGCTTTTCACCTATCTGTAACGTGCTGCTTTAGATAAATTGCGAAAATAGCACTCGAGATTTTTTATATATATGTGTGCACAATAGCTTCTTGTACATTTTTGTCTGCTTTGTAAATATTGTGCTGTAAGTAAAAAAATTACATACAATTTTTATGAGGTTCCTAGAAGTTGCTTTAGTAACAAGACAATCAGTGTAAAGCCTGAAGCACATCCAAATATGATGGACGACAGCGGAATGGCGAGCAAATGTCTTAGGAAGTGCTGCAGAGCGTGAGCCACCTACACAGAAGAAACAAACAAACAATCCAGACCAGCCCATCAAAAAAAAAATAACCTACAGCTTTGATATTTGGCCAACCTATATAACTAACCTGACAGCAAGGCTTGAATTTGGTTGCTTCTAATACCAATTGATGATCATGTGACTTATACAGGTTCTTAAACGTACTTTGCAGCTTTTTTGACAGGTGTTCTTTCACCAAACGGAGACATCAAAAAATAGAAACGCGACTGAGCCACTATATAAACAAATGCTCATAAGGGAGAAGACGAAATAAGGGGCGGCTTTTGCTCCTCTTGCACTAAATCACCAACCAATAAAAAACACCTAGACCATACTGAAATATTGAATCAAATGAATACAATTGATGCTGATTTGGAGTCTAAAATAGACTTGTGGTTTAAATACGACAAGAACCCTGACACCTTGAAACAAATAAAAGAGCTTGCTGATAAAAAGGATGCAACGAAACTAAGAGAACTTTTAGGGAATAGAATTAAGTTTGGAACTGCTGGTTTAAGATCAGATATGCAAGCTGGGTGGTCTAAAATGAACTCGCTAACAGTCTTACAAGCTTCTCAAGGACTTGCTGAGTATTACCTGGCTACGGCCCGTGATCATGGGTCGAAACAACAAACAGTTGTGATTGGTCATGATCACAGATTTCATTCACAGGAATTTGCCGAATTTACAGCAAAAGCGTTTCTTCTGAAAGGATTTAAAGTACTTTATTTAAATTATGCCAAAGGTACTTTTGTTCACACGCCTTTGGTTCCATTTGCTATCAACTATTACAAAGCTTCAGCTGGTGTGATGATAACAGCTTCTCACAATCCAGGGAAAGACAATGGCTACAAAGTGTATCACTCTAATGGGTGTCAAATTATTCCCCCAGTTGATTCAGGGATTTCTAAGCAAATTTTGCAAAATTTGAAACCAATTGATCATATATGGGATTCACTTGAGGATGTTTTGAAGCATGTCGGTGAAGACAATTTGCTTGATGTTAATGCAGAAATAACAAACGCATATATTGATAAATTGAAAAAAACATTACGTTTTAATTCAATATCAACTAAAGCAGGTCCAACAGAAAAACCTTGGTTTGTTTACACTCCAATGCATGGTGTAGGAACGTCTATTTTTACTAAGATAATGTCAGATTTTGGTTTATCAGAACATGTAGACTATTTGATACCAGAAGCGCAAGCTCTGCCAGATCCAAGCTTTCCTACGGTATTTTTCCCCAACCCTGAAGAAAAAGGGGCTTTGGATTTAGCTGTTTCTACTGCTGAAAAGCATGGGAAGATTGAATTGATTATTGCTACGGATCCGGATGCCGATAGATTTTCCTTAGCTTATTACTCTAATAATCTAGGAAAATATACGCAATTGACAGGAGATGAAATTGGCCATTTGTTTGCCTATTTTATGCTAAAGAAAGGAGCTTCTTCCGGAGGTATGATAACATCAACAGTTTCCTCTGGATTATTGAAAAGACTTTGTTCCATTGAACACAGACCATTCAAAGAAGTTTTGACAGGATTTAAATGGATTGGAAATGCGGCTATGTCTTCAAAAGACACTATTGTTTTTGGTTATGAGGAGGCTATTGGGTATATGTTCCCTGAATTATTGTTTGACAAGGATGGGATATCGGCAGCAGCTGTTTTTTTGCAATTATATCAGTATTTTAATCAAGATTTGGATAGTGTGTTACACGAAATATACAACAAATATGGTCATTTCAAGCAAAACAATAGTTACTATGTCGGAACACCCACTCAGCAGGCAGATGTTTTCAAGATTACAAGATCATGGCTTTCTTCTGAATATAAGGGCCCTGAAACTAAATTTGGGGACTTCAAAATGATTTGCTACAGAGACTTGACTAAAAATGTTCAATACAATACTAGTGGTGAACTAATAGAATGTGATCTGCCAACAGGTGGGGGTGATATGATTACTTATTGGTTTAAATTGAACGAATCTAATGAAGTTAAAGTTACTACTAGAGGATCCGGTACCGAACCGAAGCTAAAAGTTTACATAGAATGTATGTCTTTGATTGACGGAGAGACCGCTGCAGCTGTTGCTGTTAAGATGTGGGACACCTTAAAAACTTTATTTATAAAACCTGAAACTACTGGAGTTTACATTAGAGAGTAAAAAGCACCTATACGATATGGCTGCCAGTTTTTGGTTTTTAAAAAGAAATATATAAAGGTTTTTTTTGATACACTCTATCCATACTTTTTCATTGGCTAAGTGCTTCTGTCTTTTGTTTATTAACGGCGACGATGAAACCTCAGATCTCAATAACCTATTTTTTTGGTTTATGCTGAAGAGGTTGCGCTTTCCTCAGCTTCTAGAGAGTGGTCTATTAGAATATTACTAAGGACTTTAGTTTAGTCGATGAGCTAGGAACCTTTTTTAATTTTTAAATGCTCGCTCATAAATTCCATGGAACCAGTCTATTGTTAATTCATAAGAGTTCAGTTGGCTATTGTTTAACGGTGCTCTTCCTGCAACAAAAATCCTCGAAACATGATAATGCTACATTCCACCCCTCATAGCCGCAGAAGACACTTTAGAATGATAGTATAGGAGTTGTCAACCGTCTTCAACTAAGGTAAAAAAAAATCATATTCAATTCAACTTAAAGCTTTTCTTCTCTAATAAGCCAACATGCTCCTCAAAGAAACGTTATTAAATTTGCCATGTGGAAAGCAAATCCAGAAAAGAACAAGGTAATGAAAAAAACCCTGACTGGTTAAATAAAAAAACTTAATTGGGTTGTAAACTCTAAAAAAAGAATACTAAACTGCAGTATTTCTGGAAACAATGGCATTACATATCTTACTACACAGTACACTCACTTAGGTCATCTGACCATCACCTCTTTGCAGCCGATATTGGTATTTTCGCTCTCAGAAAAAGCTTGCAATAAAATATGCCCTGACGTATCACCTGCTAATGAGTCATAGAGGTGCATAAACAATATATCCTTTGTTTTTTTTTGTCAACCATTTCTAAAGGATATGCTGGTGATATATTTATGAGTAATACGCTGATTGATCATTGAAACGGCTACATACGTATGTTTTGCCGGACAAACGAGAAGTTTTCGATGCCTGTTTTTAGGCATCAAATATTTTTTTCACATTATATAGGTAGGCGATTTAAAGCGGAATAAATTGATTCAAGATTCTTGTAAACGAAGATTGGATTAGTAGAGCTTCTTATTTTTAAAACCAACAAATAAATGTCTTCAGCAGTTGAAAAATTCGTTAGAAAAGTTTCTGATCCTAAGGATAAAACCGTCTACGTTCTGGACGGAGGTCAAGGAACGTATTTGGAGAACAATGGATTGAATGTTAACAGCCAAATCTGGTGCTCTATTCCTTTCATTCAAGAATCTTTTTGGAATGAGGAAGTGAAAAGTGCTGAAAGAAAAGTTATGGAACAAATGTTCAAAGACTTTTTAAACAGCGAGTGCAGTCTTGTGATGACCCCGACATATCAGCTAAACTATTCAAGCTACTTAACGGAGCTGAAAATAAAGGATTCTGAGAAGTATTTGAAGCAATATCAAAACTTGCTGACTCAAATTTCTGATTTCACGAAAAAACAAACCTTAAACAATGAAAACATCTTGGTTGTTGGATCTATTGGGTGTTATGGTTCAATGATCTGTGCTGAATTCACTGGTGCTTATGGGAAAGAGGCTGATAAAATTGATTACTACAAACACTATGCTCCTCAGTTGGACGTTTTTTTGCAAAATGACAATATAGATATTTTAGGTTTTGAAACAGTTCCAAATTTCAATGAGTTGAAATTTTTGCTGTCCTTAGACTCCAAGGTTTTAAACAAGCCGTTTTTTATTGGACTTTCTACAAATGATTGCCAGCAGTTGAGAGACAAAACACCATTGGAAAAAGTTGGAGAATTGATAAACGAATTAAAAGCCAAGGGCAAACTGAACAAAAACTTCACAATGATTGGTTGTAATTGTTGCTCTTTCGTCTCCTGCCCAAAAAGCACTAAAGCTTTAAATGACAGTTTGGACTTTTACATTCCCTTGATTGCCTACCCAAACTCTGGTGAAATTTATGATACTGCTACCAAAGAGTGGTCAAAACCAAAAGACGAGTTGTTGTGTGGCAACGGTAACAACTGGGAACAAACCGTGAATAGCTTTATTGAAAATAACTGTAAAGTCATTGGTGGATGCTGCAGAACAACCCCTGAAGACATAAAGAGCATATCCGCAGCCGTTAAAAAAATCACCAATAATACTTTATAGATAGTTTATATAATAACGCATCGAGAACTTAACTTCATGAGTGACTAAAACGAGTTATGAGGCACATTCCTCTAGTCAATCTTCCTCAACTGGAAGGTGATGTTTGCCTTCTTTAGCGCTTCATGAAGGGTGCCTGATTCTGGCGTCTCACCTGAACTGACAAAAGGGTTTCTTGGGATTTCATATGACTATGATGATCACACATGCTTGAAATTATCAATAGTTAACAACAGCTAGCGGATTAGTCTTTAAGCTACCGAGCACTCATACAAACAGTGTTCCACGATCACGTTTATAGGCTAGAAAGGAAACCGTGGCATGTTCGCTGCCAATGGATAAAAATTACAACCAAAATTTTTTTTACCGCTAAAACTCTCACCAAAAAAAGAGTCTAGAGTATTGCGAGCTTCTTGGAGGGGGGAAAATAACAACAATGAAAAAAAATTATTTCCCAAGTGAACAAAAACGACACACAAAATAAACAAATTTGAAAGTTGTCCAGATTTATAATATTATATTCTAGAGGAACAACCATCAAAACCATTTTTCTATAGATATTTTTAAAGGGTTTAACACAAAATAATCAAATAGGCTAACAAGGATATTGTATTATATTACCTTGTTCATTGCAGATTGGTATCCAGGAGGTTATATTTAGATTAGGTTTCTCTTGATTAGTTCATAGTAACTAAAGTATTCCATTAGAAGAGTGTGGCTGTTATTTGATACTTGTTTTATTTGACAAACTGAGCTGAGCTGACAGGGATATTTTTTAATTTCATTAAGAGTTTTGCATTCCGGCGTGACAACATAAGTGAGCACGCTTTATAAAATTATACAACCCACAACAAAGTGAGAAAATATCAACAAACTGGGGCTGTTACTAATATCAATCGGATTATTTATTCTTAGGAAACTAAAATCTTATAGGGATAATAAACAGATGAGGAAAAATAATAATAGTACTGATTCCCTACCGAAGTATACAGATGAATGTTCAGATGCTGATCACAAAAATGTTTGGAAAGGGAAAAAGAAGATTTCAGTGAATAACAAGAAGGCTAAGAAAAACATTATTGTTACTCTGATCATATTGTTTTTCTTATCGATAGTCATATTTATATTTTCTGATTCATCTCATGTGGAGAACATTGCCAGCAAAGAATTGCTGGCCACCATCAATAATTTAATCAAGCCTCTAAGAGACTCCGCAAGCAGCAAAAACAAGAACTATGACTCTGACATCGGGGGATTAAATAAAATAAACGTTGAGGATTTTGATATTGATACTCTGATTAGTGACTCAAAGAACAAGAAAGGCCTTTACGCATTAGGCTTGACAGATGTTGAATATTACAATTATGACTTCAGAAACTTGGATGTTGATACTATTCACAAGTTTGACAAAGGAATCAAACATTATTTGATCACCCATGAAGCTGAGATTTATTCTACTGAGGCAAACAAAAAAGTTTTAGAGAATGAACTAGAAATGTTGCTAGCTTCCAATGTTGAAAAATACGATCTTTACGACTTTAAAGGATCACCTGATGGTGCTACCAACAGAGACCATGTCTTGCTTTTAGTACCTTTGAGAAATGCTGAAGCAGTTCTTCCACTGATGTTTAGACATTTGATGAATTTGTCCTATCCCCACGAGCTAATCGATATTGGGTTTTTAGTCAGTGATTGTTCTCCTGACGACAATACATTGGGAGCCCTTCTAGAGTATACTTTGGCACTCCAGAATGGGACACTTATCTCTATTTTGGAAGATATCCCACTATACACTGAATCGGATATGCTTCACCTAAAATACATGCAACCAGAATACTTAGATATGGTGCAGCAATCCTTTTCCCCACCATACCATGTTGGCTATACAAAGCCATTTAGATCTGTTCAGATATTTGAAAAAAATTTTGGTCAAGTAATTGGCCAAGGATTTTCAGATAGACATGCAGTTAAAGTTCAAGGGGTTAGAAGAAAGCTGATGGGTAGAGCTAGAAACTGGCTTGTCTCCAACACTTTAAAAGCATATCATTCATGGGTTTACTGGAGAGATGTTGATGTTGAATTATGTTTAGGATCTGTTATTGAGGATTTAATGAAGTTTGATTATGACGTTGTTGTACCTAACGTTTGGAGACCATTGCCAATTTTTTTGGGTAATGAACAACCATATGATTTGAATTCTTGGGTCGAATCTCCCCCAGCTTTGGAATTAGCATCGACACTAGACGAAGATGATGTTATTGTTGAAGGGTATGCTGAATATCCAACGTGGAGAGTTCATTTAGCTAACTTGAGAGACCCTAATGGTCGTCTAGATGAGATTAAAGATTTGGATGGTGTTGGTGGGGTTTCTATTTTGGCCAAAGCCAAGATTTTCAGATCTGGAATCAACTTTCCTGCTTACACTTTTGAAAACCATGCCGAAACAGAAGCTTTTGGTAAGATGGCTAGAAAAACTGGTTATAGAGTTGGTGGTCTTCCACATTATGTTTTGTGGCATATTTATGAGCCTAGTGAAGATGACTTGAGAGAAATGGCTTCTAGAGAGAGAGAAGATAAAAGAAGCTGAGGAGCTAGATATATGAAAGAAGAATAAAGAAAGGTTCCAACTTTTATAAATAAATTTGAATAGATTTTTATGTTTCTATATACATTCATTAATATAAAATTGAAAGAAAAAGTAAAAAACAACATCAAAGTGTATTATTCATTGAAATATTATTATGTCATTATTTTGAAGTGAAGCTTTATATAAAATTTTTAAATTTCTTTGCACATCTATCTTTACCATATCTTAAAACCAAACCCTCGTATCTGCCCTTAAAAACATTGTGAAATTCTTGAGGTGCTTCCTGTAAGAAATCTAAAAGTTTAACAGCAGAGTGGATGCTCATAAAATTAATCCAACAACAATGTCCGTCACCGGCAAAATTGATCTGTTCCAAAGGCCCAAAAGTCAAACTAAAATCATTAATAATTTGTTGAGGTTTTGGCAATTGAAAGTATCCATAACTGCTGTATTTTGGATCACTAGTATATTTCTGTTTATAAGAAAATTCTGGCAAAGAGAGATACACGTTTCTTGTGGCTCCAGACAACACCTTTTTCAGCAAGGCTGGTGGAATTGGAGACAAAGTGTTACCTTTATTGCCGAATTGAACAGATAAAGTATATCCATGAAGAACGATGGGTTTTTTTTCTGAGTTTTCCATAAAATCTTTGGCTGAATCTGGATAGATGAATTTAATGAAACAGTATCTTTGTCCTGGAACATATTGTATTTGCTCCACTATACCTCCTCTTACAATGTTAACAATATCAAAAGTTTTCACCACTGGCGGAAGATTAGAAATATAAACTAACCTGTTTTTGGAATTGCTTTTGTAAACTGCTGAACTGGTGTTTTGCGATTTGACATGATTATTTAGCAAAACGCCTTTTGAAAAGGTTGAGCTGTTTCTCGAGTCAAATAAAAATTCACCATTTAAAGTGTCACTAGAAATAGAAGAGTCAGAAGCTCTATTGATAGGAGAGCCTCTAGCTTTTACAGTTTCTGCGGAGGACGATGGCGGAAGACTATCTATAGAAAAATTACTTTCAAGTGCCTCGCAATTTTTGGCAGGTTTCTCAACTTTGTTTTGGTCTTCTTTATGTTGAGGTTTGCTTTTTTCTGACTCCTCAGGAAGCCGAGATGCTATTTTATAAAAGTTTCCTGTAAGATTCATATTTTTAGAGGATTGTAAATCATTATGAACATCATAACATTTTTCACTAAATGGACATGTATTGAAAGAACCGTCATTTTTTAGTTGAGAAATCAAAACTTTGGCTTTCTCCTCCTCAAAACTTTTCAACAAATCCGTATCTTCTCCAAAAGTATCTTCTTGTAAGCCGATTACATCGCCCTTGTCAAGACTAAACTTAATGTTTCTAATATCATATAGATCAAATGAACAATATTTTGATTTCAAAAGATCAACAGCCAATTTCTTATAGTATGGATTATGAAAGACTAACAAATGACACTTTTTTCTCTCTCCCAAACTGTGATCCTTGAAGATTAAAGTTGGATTAACCTCAACTATGCATAAAACTTTAAAATAAAGTTTTGAATCAATCAGAGAGTCATTTTTAAAGTGTGAACTGGCTTCTAACAAATTTTTTATACTAGCAACGTCGTCTGTATCAACGATTAGAAATCTGCTAAAATTTCTTATACTCTTGGATGATATATCGCTCATGTTTGGATCAATAATAGTGGTTTGCAAAAGACATTTTTTAAAGATAAGATCAACAGATTTTAGTATCTTTTTCCATTTCTGTAAATCTCTTATAAAGTTGTTCGTAAATTCTTCTAAATGCTGGTAGCTTATAAACTCTATTAAAAAAGTATTCACCTCTCTCTGACCGTTTTTATCTATAGAAAACTGAATAGCATTTTGCACAACATCAGAATATAGTATCTTCAAAGCCAGCATAAAATTATGAAGCTTCAAATTATCATTTACATTAGTAAATATGATAGCGTTCTGAGCAGGAAATGGAACGCTGTTTTCAATTAAATTGAACGTGTATTGATAATTTACCTTGTATTCAGAGGGGGCATTTTTCTTTTGAAAAGCCAAATTTCCGTTGCTATAACCAGTAGTATTGCAGGTGGTATCGTATTTGTTCATATTCCAATAAGATCCGTTATGTTTTCCATTCTGGAACATTTCAGCATGCCCTGGATGTGCTGAGTAGGGGGTCATCAAATTGGCAGGGATTAGATAGGAGCCGTAATTTTGATCAAACGGGCTCGGAATAGCAACCTGTAAGGGAATCAATGGCCCCATAGGAGAATGAATGATTTGATGGGGACCATTGGCAAAACCGTTTGAAGGATCCGTGTTTAAAAACTGTGGGTGGAAGGAAGCATTGCTTTTAAGACCAACAGATCCTCTTGGACTGCTGTAATGTTTTTTCAAAAGGAACTCGGTCTTCTCTTTATCAAAAGCCATTGGACTCGACATATTGGACTCTTGTGGGTTGTTTGTTTGTGGAAATATGGATGGGGAAGGAGTAGTAATAAAAGCATGCTGGGCACTGCTTCTTCTGCTCGTTGCTTTCGACGAATTATTGTTATTGTAGAGGTCACGAGAGTTGATCAATGGTGGCTTGAGAACTAGCTTGTTGATTCCAATGAAATCGTCTTGATTGTACATTCTATTAGCATTGAGAAGGGAGACATCTTCGTCGTCATATTCGCTTCCATCAAGCTCATCTCTGATATAAACAACAGAACTTTTTCGAGGGTTGAGGAAAGAATTAAATTTGTGTTTACTCTTTATAGTTGTGTTAAGTACACCAAAACAGTTATTTTGGAAATACTGTTTGCCTTGCTTGCTTGAAGATGAGGTTGAATGTCTACTGCTCATTCCCGAATGGGTGGGGTTCAGATTGTTGTCGTCATAGCTGTCTGGGGGGCTTACACTAGCACTTAAGCTTATACTGCTCATTTAAACGTGGTTTCCTTCCAAGAACAGAAGTATTAATAAGTGCACAAATGAAAACAAGTAAGAGCTTCTCGTGGTTCTGTTATTGCCCTACTTCTTTTTAACAACTTGTATTTCAGTTGGATTTATGGAGGATGAGAACTTCGGGAAAAACTAAAATTTTTTTGAGGGTTTAACAACCTAAAAGAGAAACAAAACAAAGGCTGAATAAGTGGTAAACAAGGTGATTCAAAGCTACTAAGGTGGCTAAAGACGAATTGATTTTTTGTTGTTACCTTTGTGGAGAAAAAGAAAAGTGAGTTGCAACGGATTGGTAAGGAAGAAAAAAGTTTGAGCGAAATATGAAACAACAACAACTGTTTCACATTGCTGAAAAAAAGAGTTTATGTATGTGCGGTGCATAAGGATTAAGAGGAGGAACGAAGGGCGAAAAAGCTAAGCGAGAGAATTTTTCAGTGAGATCTATATTTGGCTTGTAAGAGCAAAGACCGCTACTTCAAAAATAAGGCTAGGAAAAGATCTGTTAGCTGGGAAAGACAAATATGGCGCTGATGAAACGTTCCATAATTTTTACAGAGCTACGCTGCCACGCTTGTTAAGCTAGGCTAGGCTACGTTAGGCTAAGATAGATTTGGTACCTGCTCTCTCTGAAATGCTTAAGGATAGTAGAAATCAAAAGTCCCTGTGGCTGGCTGAGTACAGTTGGCCTGACATGTGACAAATAGCAGCAAAAGGAATTCTGAAACACAGCTTGAGACCATCAAGCTGTACTTGCATAAAAGGGGAGCGAGCACCCATGAGAACTCGAAATCTGCGCTTTCTCCCCCCTAAATTTTTTTGGCGTAGGGTGCTTGAGCGACTTTTTGGGAGCAGCAGGCTTCGAGAGGAAAAAGGTCACGCGACCGTGCGTTCTTGAACTTTGTCACGTGGGCTAGGCTTTGCTGTTAGTTGTATGGTCTTAGGAGGTTCTTCGCCTCGGTTTTGCTATTGCATCCCTATTTGCTTGCTTTGCCCTCGCTGTCTTGTCTATGCTTGCCTTTTCTTGTCTTGCTTTGCTTTCACCACTTTTCCTTTCTGTAATCTATATTCTAATTCTACTTTTTATATATAACTCTATAGATATGCTTGCATAATCCTTCAGTGTTTATTGACCATATAAGCTTTAAACTGCATATTTAAAGTCTCTTTAATTCCTTGGTTTTTTGGTGCCTTCACCATAATTTTCATCCGTGTCACTAATTTTTCTTTTGTTGCTAGCAATATACGACATATCTAAAAACTGAGCTAGCCCCATAGAACCATCAAATATAAAGCTGTTGTTAGATTCTGCATTTAAATTATGGTTATTGATACCAATAGTCGAAATGATGCCATTCACATCAGTTTCTCCATTCCCACTTGCGTTACCACGATAGTTTTCGTTGTTCGAAAATAAGTTGATGTTCACATTATCAAACCCAAAGTCTAACAGTGTTGGTTTTGCAAAGCTGGTAGTGCTGTCATAATGCTCACTGCAATTCATTTTTTTAACATTGTTCACACTCATATTAGGTATGATGTTGTTGCCATTTGTCTCGGTCCAATCTAATCTAGAAGATGTAGGATTTTCAGAAATTTGGTCTCGATCTGTTTTTGTTTTAATATTACTGTTAGATAGCTTCGTTAATAAGGCTTCACTTGGGGATTTCAAAGATTGACTGGTTGCTTTCTTGATATTTGAAATTTGGCTGTTTCCATTTGCGTAAACAGCGTGTTTTACATTAGAAAACACACTTTTGGTAGCATCATACTGTTCTTCCTTATCACTTAAAGTTTTTGTAGAGGTCGAATATGATGAGGGGTGACCACCACTTTGGCTGTAGTTTAGATTGATCATAGGATGTGTGCTGCTATTGCTGATGGTGTTTGAAACTTCCCTTATTGGAGATATTTTTTCTCCCAAACTTTTTCCTTTGTCAGCAGGTAGTACTATAGAGAGTGGCTGCTGATCGCTTTTATGTTGTTGTTGAGTCATACTGCTTATTCCAACTTGACTATTGACAAAAAATTGATTCAAATCTCCAAAACTCAAAACAGGATCTTTTTTGAATACATTTGTCAAGGTGTTTACACTTCCATCCCATTTCATAGTATATTTTTCTAAATCAGTATCATCCAAACTATTTGGACTTTCTAGTTTAACTACGGTATCATTTGCCTTGACACTCGTTACGTCTCTAGAAAGTCTATGTGCCTTGGGAACGGTTTTGAATTCAAGTCCATTATCATCTTCATCATCTTCCTCATCAAAATCATTTGCTTGTGAAGAATGTTGCCTACCGCTTAGCTTTTCAATGTTAGACAATAAGCTATCAGGCCTTTTGACATCTGCCCTGTACTTTATTTGCTTATCCAAATATGTGTTTTCAAACTTATCATCACCACCGTTATACTCACTAATCCTTTTCAAACCAACCTCTGCTTTTATTAAACCCTCATAAAAGCAAGCTTTCTTTTTAATCAATTTCAAAATCTTTTGGTTAACCCTCTTTTGGAAGTATTCTTTCGTCTCTTTAGATTCTTTTGTGTTGACTAACAAAAGTAGAGATAAAGTGATATCAAACAATTTAATAGAATACCAAGACAAAGATCCAACCGTGCCATGAGTACTCTTAGAGTCAATTTTTTTAAATGCTATGCTTTGATCGACTAATGTTTCAATCAATTTTCTGAAATGTAAAAATAATTCACATGATTTTTTATATTCCAAAGCTCTTTCCAAGCCTAATAGTGAAAACTTAACCACAAGGTTGGGAATGAAGACCGGTAAAACAATTTTATAATTCAATTTATAACTTATTGATATCAATTCCAACAAAACTTCAGAGTATTGATGCAATTTGATGTATGAATCAATCTTTGTAGGGTGAACGATTCCACCGCCGACTTCTAAAGTATTTTCGTAATTCTTAAAGTCTTTACCAAACTCAGACCCAATGCTGACAAGGGTCAAATGAATCATTGATTTGCAGAAAAAATACACAAATATTAAGTTAAAAACACCATAAGCTTTTTCTTCTCTTAACTTAATTTTTAATAACTCAAAATTAATAGATCCCTCAGCATTAATCTCAAAAGTTAAATTAGCTGGTAAATTTTTATACCAATTTTCCAACAAAATTTCTTGTTTTAATAGCTCATCAACTTTTTCAAAGTTATGAAACTTTTTGAATAAACCATCCAAAACTCCTCCAAAGATTATTCCCAACTTTAAAATCTGTAGACCAACAGGCTCAACAATAGCATCAACACCATTTAGTGATGGCTCGTCAAATGGCAATAAAACTTCGGAATCTTCATCCTTAATCAACCTTGGAACACCTAGTTGAAAAGATACTAAACCATCTAAAATATAATTAGACCAGAAAAGCAGTCTTCTTGTTCTTCTATGAACAATATCCGATTGTTGACCGTGCGCATTGACAATTGATTGTGGACATCTTTGCAATCTTAGCTGCTGAACCATCATACAATTCAGGCTTCTTAAGTGATAAAGAATTTGCTCTTGAGGAGAGGTTGAGGAAAATAAATGCAAAGCCAAAGTTAAAAATTGTAATGAGGATATTGAAGTATTATCTGCATGAAAGAATGGATTTGTAATCAAAAGTTTTATCAAATTTTGCATTCTGTGAGATGGCTTGTTAATGCTTGACAGACTCATCTGAACCATTACTAATAACTTGCACATGAAAATCTTGTAGTTGATTGGTGTCGGAATATTTGTTTGATAGTTTGAATTTACTTTGCCATTCTTTTGGTAATTCAAATAATCTGCTCGAAATTTCTGAAAGGTCTTCAAGAACTCTAGTTTCAAAAACATCGGAACAATAGTAGACCAATTGTCAAAATAAATAATAATCAATTCTTCAATTTCTTGGAAGACCAGTAATCTTGTATCGATAACAAAAAAATACTCAAACAAACCTATAAAGTCATCAATATCCCTTAGATCCACGTTACTTCTTAAAAGTTTACCTACATCACCATCGCTCAAAATTTCATTCTTTTCATCAAGTCTTTCAAAATCATCTTTCAAAGAACTTAGCAATTTACTGGTGTATAAACATTCCCTATTAAGAAAACCAAAATTTAAACCGATCTTGGCAATCAATTGAGCTGAAAATAGAACTTCCATGGTGGATCTTGGAGATGCCAAAGTGACCAGCAGAGGAATGGTTTGGAAGGGACCTTTACCGTTTTGAGTGTTTTGAATGATTTTCGATGCAGTCAAACCAGGGGGATCTTTGACATCAAGTTTTTCTTCCTTTTGTAGGTAGCCGTTTGATTGAGGCAAAAAAGACGACTTCTTCGAGCTATGCCCATCTTCTTCTTCAGTGGTGCAGTCGCTTTTAACAGCAACTTTAAAATGCCCTGTCTCTACAATATTTGCCGATGCTTCAGTCTGTGCCGGCTGAGCCAGATTACTATCCTTTTCAGCCATTCGTTGAACTACTCCTTGCAAATTCACATTTGCATACATGGATTTTAAACTTTTGATTTCAATTTCCAAGTTTCGACATGTTTCTTCTAGCAACTCTGTATAGCCTCTGGGAGAAGATTTCCTCAAAAGCTTGTCGTTGTTTCTACATTCAAGAGATGCTGCTATACAGCTCAAACACTGGTTCAGTGAATGGCCTGAATAAGTACACTTGATTTTTTTGCTTCTGCATCTGTCACATGACTGGTATTGTGGTGCTGCATTGTTAGTACTGGCTCCTGCTTTATTATTAGCTCCAATCCCAACAATATGCTTGGCTGCCCCTTCCATGGAAGTGGCATGGCTTGAATAAGAATTCGCTAACGGAAGAGAGCTCTCTTCCAAGGAGGTCGATTTTCTTTTTCTGGGTTGGCCTTCTGACTCATTTCCTTGCTTTCTAGTCTTATCAAAGCCATAGTCGCCAGTTTTTGCAAAGGAGCTCCCAAATCCAGGTGTATTTGATGGCTTACCAGAAATTTTGTTGGTGTTTGAATTTACTCGGTTCTCATTGTTTTGTGAGTTGGGCGATATCATTGCAGATAGATAAATGTCTTCCTGCTCCACTATTGCAAATTCAGCAGAATACTCTAATTATATGTTTGTTGCTTTAGTGTTCAGCTACAAAAAACTAATAGCGATAAAAGGGGTTCCAAGTTCTTTGATTTACTTTTTCCAAATTCCTTTTCTGGCTTTTACGCTTTATTTCTTTCACTATTAACAGCTTTTTCAACTTCCTTAACTTCTATAATTCTTCCAGTTTTGTAGTTTTCTCTAGCCATCTGTTAGAAAAGCCAGCAAGAAAATTTGGTCGATTTTCCAGCCAGTGGCGGCAAATAGTCCTCCTTCCTATGGTATTCAATGCCATGGGCTATAAATGATTTTGGGTAAAGGACTTTTTCGGAGTTACAAAACGTGCTTTAATAGAAGCCATAATAGGAAACCCCACAAAAAATCATTTGTGTATTTAATCGCTGAGTCTATCTTTGTTAGAAAACATGGCACAAAAAATGCATAAAATAAAAATTCACAAGTTTCAAAGATAAAACAACCCCTCTTGAAACCAAGAGATAAGCATGAAGACACGTGATCAACAAAGTTGGCACGTGTGGGTTTTGGCTGGGTTCTGGCGCTGGCGGCTGCGGTAGGAGCGTTAACCCGTTGCATATTCAAAGCACCCATAGGTAATCTTTTTGTTTATTTATGTCTCTTAGGTACGTAATCTCACGTCTAAAGGCTTTATGCTGGTGGTAGCAGCCAGAGCACATATCCTAGCCCCTACTAAAAAAAAAAGACCGCGTGACGTCTTCGCTGCTTATTCGGAGATGAGAACCTTTTTTGAGAGCTGTTCACCGAGCCCGCTCAGCCAGAAACGCCGACTCACTGGTCACTCAAAAAAGTCATGTGCTTCAGATAAGTCATGTGCTTTAAACAAGTCACGTGAAATTGTTGCTTCCGCGTGACAAGCCGGCTTTCTGTACTAAGACTCTGCGTCTGGTCTTCAAGTTTGCTTGATCCTAATAAGTAAAACATTTTGACTCCACATAGATGGTCCCCGTGTGATCTCCCTGCTTTTTAACATATCCTAATGTGTTCTAGAATCCTCAGTAAGCGGCTACTAACATTTGGTATTTCCACTGTATCTCTAGTCATAGCCCATCCTGATGATGAGATTATGTTTTTTAATCAGTTTTTGCTAGCTTTAAATAAGTTAAAAAATGATGCAGATGGCCAGTTTAAGAATAAAGAAGAAGGATGCTTGAAAATCAATATTATATGTTTAACAAACGGCGATAATGAAAATAAGTATGGAAAACTTAGAGAAAACGAGCTCATAGATAGCTGCAAAACTTTATTGTCAAATTATACTCTTGATTTCAATATGTTTATCCATATAGGATCGTTTGTAGATTCTATGACTGAGAACTGGAATATCACAGAGGTACAGCAGTACTTGAGCAAAATTATAAATTGTAATAATAATGGTCTAATCGTGACTTTTGATCAATTTGGTATTTCTTCTCATGTTAACCACAGGACCTGCAACGAAGCAGTCCTAAAACAGTATTCCTCAAGTGAATCAATTCACATTTGGACTTTAAAGACACCATCTTTTTTTCAAAAATATATGGGAGCTTTAGTACTCCTATATCAAAACCAAAACGCTGCCTCTAACAGAATAACTCTTCAAAACTATGATATATACCAAGTAATTTTCTTGATTGGGATAATGGGTCATGTTCATAAGTCACAAATGGTATGGTACAGATGGTTGTGGTGGATATCTAATAGTCTTGTATGGAGTGCAACCTTTGAAATTGTACATTCTCCAAAAAAAGATATGTAAATCAACTGTTTGTTAAAACAAAAAGCGGTCCAACTTTAAGACGAAAAGAATATATAAGTGAGGTTTAAAAATCTGAAGGTATTTACAGGTGATTACATGAGCAGTTTTTTATCATTAGAATTCAATAACTCTCGAGTCCATACGTTCTTCTTCAGCCAATCGATCAGCGTCTCTTTGACTCTTAAATTCTTCAAATCTTGCTTCAAACAAAGCTAAATCTTTTTGCTTTTCTCCAGCATATTGTAAGATTTGATCTGAATTACCTGTATGCTTGATTAGGACATATTCATAGTAATTGTTGATGAATTCCAGACCTACATTGTAATCTTCAAGTCTGGGTAGAATTTCATTTAAAATAACAGTATAGACTTCATGAAGTTTTTTTATGGTTTTGCTTTCCAAATGTACTGTCAAATTTAATTCATTTGCTAAAATGATTTTAAATAAGTCCATAAATTCAGTGTTAAATAACTCAGACTCGTATTCATAATACTTAATAAAAAATAGTGGCTTGTCTAAAAAGATTTTCAAATGAGCATCTAAATTGTTATTGTCTAATACAAAGTTGTTATGATTCTTATTTAAGCTAGTCAATCTTTTAACAAACAATTTTTTCACATCTAAATAGAACTGATATTTTGACAAAAGATTAGTGTTTGTGTTGTAAACTTTCAATCTATCTTTACCGTTTCTTGTTGACACTTCATTGTTCAAAATACTATTTGTTTCTAAAACAATATCATCTATTAAATATCCCATTATAGTGTTATAAGGAATCTTAAACGAGATGTCCTTGAAATTTAAGGAATCAACAAGTTTGGTTTCATTAAGAGACAATAAAGTGTCGACTACTTGCATTGCTTTAATTACATCAAAGTTTTTACAATATGTAAGCACTAGACTGTTTAGCAAATTGTTATTAATTTTAAGGTTTTCGTTGTTGTCTTTATTTAAATACCTTGAAGAAACAAACTCATCCAGGTTTTCAGGATCATGAAGTCCTATGTATTGAATAATATTTCCTCCTAACAAGTTCTCAGGATCCAGGGATTTCCAGTTCAATCCATAAACCATTTGCTTCAATTGATGGTTCAGCAAATCTGAGTTTTCAAATTGGAATTCTTCCAGTTCATTGATGCGGATCAATGTGGAGTTTTTGATGCTTGTAATCATATTTCGTGCATTTAATCTCATCCACTGCTTATAGGTTGTTTTTGGATTCTTGTCAAAGAAATGGACTTTCTTATTAGTCACTGCTGTTTTACCGATAGTGCTCAAAATCAAAGAGAAAAACAGCAAGTCATTTGATGGAACTTGGTTGCCGTAGCAGTTGGCTAATATTAATTCAACCATCATCCCACTTTTAACAAAGTTTCCTTGAACTGCAACTTTATTGGCCAACCCTATCATCTGATTAATCAACAATGAGTAATCCTTTCCGTCACTGTACGTTTTAAACTGATGCAATACTAATTTATCCAATTGACGTATAGTTTTGAAGTTCAATCTAGTCATATAAGCATTCATCAAAATATTAAAAATGCTATACAGTTCTTCAACCTCAGAATTGTATCTTATATTATCAGTAATCAAGTTAGCAAGGTTTATTATTTTTAATCTTTTGTTGAAAAAAATGTTTATATCTCTCTTGTAGTTGTAGGCGTCTGTGTCAATATATTTGGCCAAGTCAATAAAGTTTTTGGTTAACATAATATCATTAGATGACCAAATATTCTCATTCAGGTGAACATCATCTTTAAAGATATATTCTCCATGATTATCAGGCGCTTCATCATTTAGTAGAGTGGTAGATATTTCACCTCTTTTATGCCTCTCAGCTTTTTGAATGCTTTTTTTGTACTCATTAATATCAAAAAACAAAGGCTTTGGAATCAGATATTCTCGCAGTTTATTTGAAAGCTCTTTTGAAAGAATAGGCAAGCTCCTTTTATAATTCACTTCTGCCAGAGTCTTTGTGTCAACGTTGTTTGGATCAAATGAAATTTTTTTACCATAAGATCTGGTGATAATGATGGCCGTAGAGGAGTTCGCAGGAGAAATTATTTTGCGGACATTTTTGGCAGGCTTCATTTCAAAATGTAGCCAAATAATTGTGTACTGGTGAATGTGCTATCTTCTTCAATGGTACTTTCTTTGCTTCAACATCTAAAGTATCATCATTTCACAAATGAGACTGAAAATTTTTTATGTTTAAACATTGATCACGTGCTATAAGGTCACCCAAGAACATTGATTTAATTAAAACGACTAATATATATAAATATGAGCTGCAAATAGACTGCTAGTGTAGATAAATTTAAAACTGTGAAAGCCCAAATTAACCTAGAAAAGCATATAATCGGCCTTCAAGAAAAAATTCGTCTTTGAATTCAATGCATTTCAGCTCATCTGTTGCTCCTTTATTTGAATATTTTTCTAGTAAAGTGTTGCTGTAAACGGGAGGAACACTGTCAACTGCAATGGTAATGTGTGGAAAACGATTGCCTAAAGAAACATCACCCACAGGACTGACTTGAATGGCAATGGCCTTATCGTCATAGACCAAAAGTTGAGGTTTAAATTGGAAACATTTAGGTAAAAAGTAGTTGTTCACTTTACCCAGGGGAGCATTTTCCAAAGCTTCTTTGAAGTCACTGATGTAACGATTAAAAGCTTCATGTTGCTCTTTCCCTTTCCCAAAAGCAACTGTTACATGATAATGTCCCTGAAGTTTAAATTTTCTAGGATATTCTATGTCTTTTAAAAGATATTCTACTTTTTTTGGCTCAATTTCGACACCAAAGTAAACAATTTTGGGTAATTTTTTGGTTAAGTTTCTTCCTTGAAGAGATTTTGTGAAAGCAGCAACGTGCTTTGTAACAATAGACTGATCTAATACGGGTTCGATTAAAACATTCTCCAATCCATAATGAGAATCAAGAGATTGAAAAAAGCTGTTCACTTGAGCCAGCATAGTTTCATTATCTAATATACTTCTCAAGATTAGATTAAAACCTTCATCCGCATTCAGCTGTTGAAATTCTCTGACAAATCTGCTTAAAATACCTGAAACACCTTTGACACCTAACTTATCAGCCTTTATGGTTGGATGCTCATCGCCTCTCAACAAAATATTGTTCAAAGCCTTTATTCTTTTATTTGTTAAGGTTTCAAAGTCCACAAAGGGTAAGGCTATCACTTGAATATTAACATCATGAGAAAAAACTTTTTCTTTTTGTTCAGCCAGTTCTTTAATTATAAGGCTTCTGTGAATAGCTAAGTGATTATTTCTATCAAATAAAATCATTTTGTAGCCATCCTTCAATAATTGTAAGGAATGGCTAATCAAAACAGGAATGTTGTTTTTTCTTTGTTGACACAAGTCTGATGAAACAGTAGATATACTCTTCGGGTACAAATCCATCAAACAGGATGTAAAAGTTGTTTTTCCTAAGCCTAAAATTGACACTGGTACAACAATGTATTTTGTTTCTCTATTGATTGGAAGTTCTTCAACAATTTCATCCAATTCAGCCAATAGTTTTAGGTTCAAAGTTTGTGTATCCTGATTTAGTAAACCGGCTTGTTTGAAAAAATCATGCCTCAACTTAATAATGCCTTTTCTATGAATGGCATAATCTTCACAAAGCTTGGGATCGCTAAGCAACTGTGGAATAACAAAATCCAGATACATATTGGTAATTTTTTTGTTCTTCTTAAAAAAATGAACCCTCTCTCTTGTGTTGATATAATCATTAGTTACTTCTCTTAGTTGTCTATAAAGTAAGTATGGCTCTTCAAACTTAAATTTGAAAAAAAAATCATTGTTGGAATCTTTTTGGAAACATCTTATAACGTAGCCTTCAATTTCTTTACCCTTGTAGGTGCTCTCTGAGTCCCCAGAATGAAGAAAGATCATTAACTCATCAAAAGTTGCATATTCAAAATAATCAACTTTTTTGAATCCGTATTTCTTGGCAAAATCATATACTTTTTCCATAGAAAGAGTCCCAAATTCTATGCTGTTTTGATTCAATCCATGCAGGTAAAGACCCGCTCTTTCTTCAGTATCATAAGCAATTACATGTTCTTCAAAAACATCGTCACATAGCTCCAAAACTGCTGTCAGCTTGGAAGTATACAAATCTAGAGCAAGTTGTTTTAGCCTATCAGTGTCATTACAAAAAAGCCTCAATAACTGAAGGTATCCTTCTTTGGCGTGATCTTTGGATATAAACTTTTTGGCTGAGTCTCCTCCCTCACTCTCAGGGACGTACAAATTGTTTTTACTACACACCAGTAAAGTTCCATCAGCCAAACCTGATATAAACACAATGCAGCCGTTTTCTTTAATGCTTACGGTGTATGGACCTTTGGTAGTTTCACTTAACGCCTTGACCTTGGTATTTGCCACTTCGTCAATACTGAAAAACTTGTCGTAGCCTCTTATACAAATTTCATGTTTTTCACTGTCAATGAATAACCCTCGGCTGCTGATCGGTAACTGCGTTTTGCTGTAGTAATTATATTCGTTGAATTTCCATCTGTCTATAAAATGTGAATTTATGGTGTAGGATTGCTTGAAGGATTTTATTTTGCTGTTTCCAGAGAGTAAGTTTTCCAGCTCTACTTCCAAAGATATAACATCCTGTGGTTCTGTCATTTTCTTTCTTTTATCGAGGAATATGTTTTCCTGTTTTGGCTCAGGGAAATATCAATGTTGCTGCTAAAAAAGAGGCTTGGTACGTTGTAATTAAGGTTTTTGCTAGACGTATGTAAACCACAAGTTCCACAAGATCAACTCTGCTGGCGTACAGTACAGTAGTGAAGCCCAAGAAGCAAACCAGTGAGGCTCTGGTCACCTGCGGCATTTAGCTTTTCAGAAAAGTCACCCGTTAGTCACATGCCTTTTTTGGCCAGAAATGCCTTGCCAAAGCATACAAACACGTGACAATTTCTCTGCTTTTCCATCCCATTCCAGCGTCCTGCAGCCTCTTAGCATCCCACCTGAGTGTCTTGTTATTTGCCCATCAATCTTCCGCAGTACTGCGTGCTTTTCCATAAAATGGCCCTTCTTTTTTACTCCAAAGCTAGACATATTATTTTAGCCCTGCTAAGGTGATAAAGTCTCCTAAAGAAAGTTGGTAAACGAAGATCGAAATTAAATCCGATGGGTTAACTCCGCATAAGACAAATGGTTTTGTCAGACCAACAAAATCCCCATTCAGAGAGTTTAAAGCCCGAAGGGTTTCTTGAATTGTTCAGCGTGAAAAACCTATAAATAGAGGAACAACTGTTGCTATAGAAAATGGAGGAAAAGGCAAATTCGTTGATAACAAGTTGAACCAACCAGAAAGGGATATAACCTAGTAAAGAAACACAGAATATGAGTTCAGTTTTAGAAGGAAACTTTTATTTTGCTAAATCAGTACTAACGAAGCTAAAAGAGAGAGAGAATAGGGCTTTGATATACGCCTATTTGCTGACTAGTGCAGCATTTGTGATATCTATAAAGCTGATCTATTCCTCCTTTGACCAGTTTCTGCTGCAAAGAGACGAACAAGACCAACAGAATACATATAAGAACGTGAACAATGACAAAGATAACAGCAATCATGACGATTCTTTTGTAATTACCAAAATAATCTACGAAGACCCTATATTGATGACGCTAATATTCCAGGTGAGCTTCATTATTTTGTTTCCTGTTTTGCAGGTGTACTACTTCATTAAGTACCACCTAACACCTAAGCAGCAGCTTATAAACATATTGAAACTTCACAGAGACCATGATGCAATTGATATTGAATCAGAGAAAAACCTTGCTCTCTCGGATACCAAAAGCAGACCATCTCTGGATTTCAAACGAGTTTACAAGCCTTCAAGTGAGTCCCCTTTGGATCAAAACAGCAGAAGTGAGGTCCATCCGATTGACAATATCATTGAAGAAGAAGAAGAAGAAGAACAGGTTGATGAATTTGACATTAATGATTTGCAGCCATTTCCACAAAGCAACCAAAACAGCTTAGCCAACCTTCAAAAAATGGCCAAAATTCCGGACTATAAAAATACCAAAAAACAGACCCAAGAAAACAGCACTGGAACTCACAGCTCAGGTTCTTTAGCAAAGGATCTTCTTAGAGTTTTGTTGTCATTGAAACCTGTAGAATCGCTGCTGTTTGCTGTAGGAATAAACATGGTAGTTTTTTCTATGTTTAAGGGGATTACTTTGATTCCATTCTTGGATACAATGATTATATTCAATCTAAGTTCTTTTGAAATATTATCTTTGCTGCTGAGTTGTTTAAATATAACTTTTTTGAAATTTGCTGACATTTATGAAATGAAGGTTCTTCATAAACCAAACAACAAAAATTTTTCACAACTTTTAAAAGCTTTTTCAGGAATGTGCATTTGCGTTTCCGGCTGTTTTTTGGCTACAAGTGAAAGAAAAGGTACTGAGTTGGCCTCCACAGCAACATCAAATTTTGATCCTTTTATTTTTAATAGACTGGGTGGCTGCTTAATTTTAGGGCTATTTACTTTGTTACTGGGTCCTTTGGTCATCTTATGGAACAGCGTTGTAATGCAATATCTCTATGCTTTGATTCACAACAACAATAACCAGACACCTAAAACTGGTTCCAGGGGTTTGCACAGAATTTTTTCGAACTCTGCTCTATACAGTGCCTTCAGAAGCAGACAAAACACATTATCCTTGGAAATGGATACAATGAATAACAACTCTAATAGTAACATCTCTGAAAGCCATTCCGATGAATTAGATCATGAACAAGACTATAGTGAGGAAGAGCTAAAAATTCAATTCCAGTCTTTATTAACTTTTCAAATATCTTTTGTTTCAACAATTGCATTTGTTGTGCTGCTGTTGGCTAAGCTTTTAATACCTGAAAACACTTCAAAGTCGTCCAACTTAAGTGATGATAACACAGCCTTAGACTCTGCCAATATCGTAATTAATAGTTGCGCAATTGACTCTAAATTGCTGTCCAATCTGCTGTTCACATTTCCTGCCTTTTTATTTGGATTGATCTATCTATCGACAAGAGTCAAAGTAGGCGTTTTTATTTCACTGCCTATGTTTATAGTCTTTTTGAGTTTTCTAATAGAATTGTTATGGCCGAGTGAAGGTAATGGGACTACTTTATCTCCAGGGGACTCATTTGAAAAAGGTGAAGTTATAGGATACGTGATAACCGGCCTTGGTGCAATTTGGGGTATCTTAGTACATCAATAGGAAACGAGCCTCGAATAATATATATATATAAATCTCAATTTACATTAGAAGCTTTTTATTTTTATTTCATGGAGAAAGACCACAGTACAAAGCTCACTTCTGTTCGTAGAAACATTATAAACTTAGATTTTTTTTTTGTTCTATGCTGCATGTGTCTCCGCATGCCGCATTGATGGTCTTAGCTAAATCATCAAGACTCAAATCTTTCAAATCATCAAATCCTCCCAATGATTGCAAACTTTGCTCTGGAATAATAATATTTGGAACAGTTTTTCTACCTGTTTTTTCAACAACATATTTCTGCAATGCAACTCCATTTTCATGTGTATCAAGTTCTACAATCTTCAAAGCTGGAATAATGTCAAACTTTGACAAAAGGTCTTTCATGCCTTTAGAAAAAGGACAGTAGGTTTTTGAGAAGAGAATCATTGGGTATATCTTAACAAGATTGTCAAATTCCTTAGCAGCTTCATACGGCGTGGTTTCAGCAGTATCTTGTTTATTATTGTATATCACACCTTTAGCCCCAACTTCTTGTGATGAAGAGCCTGATATTTCAGAAGAAGAGATGGAAAGATCTACACTTGCAGATGCACTAGTTTCAGTGACCAAGGTGGAAGAAGATTCCATTGCTGTTTTGTTAGAAGAGTGAGGGGTGATTAAATCGGGGTTGTTGGTAGCTTTGCTAAGATTTTCCTCTGTACTGACTTTGGTTTCGTCTATGCTTGTCTTTAGTTCCTCCAGTGTCATTTTCAATCCATTGTAATTAGATGGTTCGAGTACTTCTTGTGCATCTGGTTTAGTTTCACTGTTATAGTTGATGACATCCAGTAAATGGCTGGAAGTGGCCTTGCTGCTTGTGCTATATTCTTTTTTTCCCATTAAAAATATGTTGAATAGAATCAGAAAAAGCAAAAATGCAACCACGATCCTTATAATTCTCTTGTTAAGTCCAATCATCTCTATTTCCTGAAACCTGCCAATTCAATGATGAATCACTTTAAATTATTAAGCTAACAAAAACAAGTATCAAGCCACAAAACTCTTAAGCAGTCCTTAAAGATACGTATTTATTTCTGGTATTCTGCTTCCTTTTCTCTTTGTATTTGCATTGACATCCAAACACTATAATTAGCAGTTTCTACTGTACTAGGCCTGTTTTTGACTGATGAAACCATTGCTGACGAGTCACGTGGATTATCAAAGTATTGTCTGCCTACTCAGCCCAGTTCACAATACAAGCCCCATCACTGTCACACCAGGGTGCGATGCTGTTCGGACGCCCTTCAAATACTCCCAAAAAAAAGCCTCTCTTCTTTGTAACCAGCACCTGAACACACACACAAACACGTCGTTGAACCAAAAGCGTGAATTCTGGAATGTCGTCTTTAGGCTGGGAAACCATCTTCTGCCTAGGAATGATTCTTTGCGGAGATAAGCTTCTCTCTTCTATACAAAAGTTTTTTCTTATAAGAAGAGCTGAAACAGGTTCGGTTGCACGCTGTTTTCTAACAGAAAATCAGATTTTAAAATTATTTCACGGAGACCCATAAGAACTACAGACTGTACAATTATACACCGCCATATATAATTCAAAACCATTTGATCACCATAGGAAATTAACATATAAAAAATGTCAGCAGCTGAATATTACAACAACAACTCCACTTCCGAGTCAAAACAGCAATATCAAAGACCTACAGCACCACCACCCCCTTCATACTCTACCACCCAGCAAGGAAACAACAACAGCAGTGGAGACGCAGGAAACTACTACCAGCAACAGCAAAATCAACACCAGCAGCAGCAACCTCAGCAAAACTACTACCAACAGCAACCTCAGCAAGGTTATTACCAACAGCAACAACAACAACCACAACAAGGTTATTACCAACAACAACAGCAACCAGTTTATGTTCAACAACCTCAGAACCATCAATCAGGTGGACAGCAGGATTGCTTGACAGGTTGTTTAGCTGCTATGTGTTTGTGTTGTACCTTGGACATGTTAATTTAGTTTCAGCAATAATGCTAATAACAAAAACGATCTTTTTAGTTCAAGCAGAGGTTATTATCTATAAATGTAATTAACATATACATATGTTTTCAGAATGCTGCTAATTGTTGAGAAAATTGATATAAAACTCTAATATATATTCTTTTTTATGCAATCAAAGACTTTTGGAAGCGCTTGGTATAAACATGAAACATTGCGAAGGAGCTCTTTTTTCCGTGAATCAAAGATACAATTCTCTGAAACTTTTGGGCTTATTGAATTTTCCTTTGCAAGATTTAACTACGCACTTATCTGGACCATAAACATAAGGATTGCCACATCCTATTACATTCTTTCTCCTCTCCTTTAGCTTTTTGGGCAGCTTCATCGAATTGCTGATTCTCATTACACATCTTCCGCAATATGCATGTCCACAGGGTATGGCAATGAATATCCTTTTTGAATATTGCCTATCAGTGTCAGTGGGAGCAGTTAAAGAAAAATATGGGCATGGAACACCGTATTTTTTAACAAGATAATCAAAAGATATATCTTTTCTTCTGAAGCCTCTAAAACTAGGGGGAATACCTGTTCTAAGAGGAGTTGCGCAAAGAAAACAAATATTAACTTTTTTAAAGTTGGATTCATTATCTGGAATCATAACTTTTTGAACTTCAAAATTTATATCTTTAGAAGACTCCTGTAATCTGTGGTTTTCATGAAGTGGGTTCCCAGTTGAATTGTTTTCCTGTTGAGAGTAATCTTCGTTAGTAGTGAAAAGATTAGCTTGTAAAGTCGCTGGTGATAGATCTAAATTAATATTATTATTCACAGAGAAACCCATATTATCTCTTTCATCTTTGTTGTTACTTTCCGTTTCAAGTTTCCTTACAATTTCAACATGCTCTTTTTTGGGAATGTCAGTGAAATCACAAGACTGATCAAATGGCAGTTTGTTAATTTTCGTAATATACTTTTGAAGAGCTCCCTTTCTCTTCTCACTGGTTCTTCTATTTCTCTCAGCCGAGTCATTATCCTCCATTTCTTCAATTTGACCCATCATTCTTTCCATAAACTCATATTCTGATACTTCAAACATCGGGTTAATTGGCAAACGGTGATTTCTCAAAATGCGGTGATTTCCATAAAGCACCTCAAAAATATTTCTATCAGCGGTGTCTCCCCCTAAGTTGAATCTATTGCCCATATAAGGATTTTCTAGTCTTCTGTTTTGATCATTTTTTACCAATTGATCATAATTATAATTTCCTCTTAAAGCTCTAAACTTAAAATATAGCTTACCTAGCTTTGTTAGTTTTTCTGTGGCACCCCCTGGCAAATACATTTTTAAATCTTCTTGAAACTTCTTGGTGCTAGGACTATTTTCAAATAAGTTCCTGATATGGGGCGGATAGTTTTCCAATTCTTTCAAAATGTTTCTAAGAGATCTAGTTCTGTCCGGTTGCGATTGGTCTGAAAGCATTCTATCCGTTCTTTGGGTGTTAATTCTTTTAGCCATAGCTCTTAATCTTCTCTCAGCTTCCACCATAACTGTGTTATTTCCTGGAATTGGAGCTCTTACTAAATCATCTCTTATAGTGGCCATTCTGACATCTGTTATTTGCAAGTCATCATCTTCTTCTTCTTCAGGATCAACTCGAGCTAAGGCAGAAGACGCATCACCTACAGGTTCACTCTGATCTTTAATATACAAAATTCCATTTTCTCTTACTCTAATTATGTCATGCTCAACACCATTATCATCTACGTCATCTAGTAAAATGGAATCAGTAGTTCTCCGAGAAATGTTGGCAATGTCAGCAATATCGTTGTCGTTCTTTGTGATATATTTATCAAGGAATTTCTTCTTGTTTGCCTTGTCCATTTTTATAAGTCTGTTTTTTTGAATTTCCTTTTGCTTGTGTGATGGCAAATTTATATACATGCTCTCCTTTGTCGTCAAAAGTAGCTTTTCTGGCTTTTCAGTTAACCCTTCATTTGGAAATGTGTTTGAAATGAGCAGTTTTCCATCTGCCTGTTTACCTATTTTTGTGTTACTATTCCTGTTGTTAACCAAAACTCCCTCTTCTGCAGTGTATTCGTCAGAGAGCTCAGAAACTTGCAAAGGTTGCTCCCTCAATTCTAAATCTTCACCAACTGGCTTGTTTAAAAACTCCGTTTTGTACTTTTCTAGCTTGTCATGTTCCCCATCATGCATATAAACTTCTTTCAACACCTGAAGATCAGCTTCAGCTTCTTTTTGAGAGGTGAGAACTCCTTTTTCCCTATAGATTTTTCTTGATACTAACTGCCCAGTGTCCTTGTTCAACCATGATCCACTTTTCAAAACTTTCACGTTTTCAGGAACATCCACTAAGTAGTTCAACCGTTTGTTGGAAATGGCTTTAGTTTTCTTTAGAGCCCTTCGTGCAATATCCATCGATCGCTTTCTTTTCAGAGACACGTTGTATCTATAAGAGAGTGCTTCATTTCTGCCACGTTTCTCCCCTTTTTCATCGTCATCTGATAATATAATAATTCCACTATCATCTGTGTCTTCTGGATATATGTTTCTGTCAACATCATCTAGGCGTGTGGCTATCTCCAAATCAGCAAGAATATCCTCACTCGAATTACTTTGGCTAGAACGATTCTTTTTTTCCATGTCCCTATTCAACAGATCCATTATATTCTTCTGTCCATCAAAATCTTCGTTTTTCCTGGTTTCTTGCATCTCTACAGCTGCATTTGGTTCATCACTGCTGGACATATTTAAACCCCCTGTACTCTACTAAATACACCAATATATTAATGCGCACTTATCGAAACAACAAACAAAACAAGACAAACAAAACAACAAAAACAAAGGTATGTCTAGTTTATATTTCAGTTTTTGTTTTGGCTGAGCAGAATTCCCTTCCCTATATTAGATCAGGAAGTTTCTCTCTTTAATCTGTCTTATGCATTTGATGGATATCCTAGTTAGTTTGCTAAGACCCCAGGAGCTAACACACACACAGGCTATTTGTAAATACGGTAGCGGTGAAAATCCTATGAAGTACTATTCTGTAGTTGCCTGTAGCAGACAATGCTCCCAACTAACATTTATCGGGCTTAATAAAGGCCATTAAAGGAAGAAAAAAGAAGCAGATGATCTAAGACGGGCCTGTATTTGATTACAGAGTCAGTTGCACAAAACGAAGATAAATCACCAAGAAAATAGTCAAAAACGTCAATAATCTAAACAGAAATGTACACGAACAATTACATTCACGACAAGCAGCAAAAAAACGATAGTTTGCTTTCAGACAACAACACTGATGGTCTTTCGACGTCATCATTAACTGCAATTAACAGTTCGTTGGATGAGTCAGTAACAAAAACAAACAACTCTTTAACCAAAGCGCTATCTTCAATAAATTTAAACAGCAACAACAGCTATGGCTCAAATGCTTCGCTGGTTGCCAACAGCGGGCGGCTGTCCAATATCCACATGCGTAGAAATCGAAGCAATCTAAACAATGGTAGTTTCAACCATTTATTTTCACAGCCACACAATCCTTATTTGAACAACAGCAAAACAGGCAGCACAATCCCACGAGCTAAAAGTAATAGCAGCATTGAACTTGACATCACACCTCCTTTGGCTTTAGCCAAAGTAAACGAAGACGACGAAAATGCGGAAACTAGTGAGAAGTGTTATGAGTTGATCAAGTTTATTTCAACAATCCACGACAAGTCTGATGCAAATTTGAATGGGTACTGGAACATCAACCCTAGGTTTTACAACACAGACTACTACAATAACAAGATTGTTAATAAAGGACTGGATGAGTTGAATGCAAAATTTATATTAGAAAACAGAATTAGAATAGATCTTTCAAGAATATCTTACCTACTTAAAATTGAAAAAAACAAGCCACTAAAAGATTGGCATAAGTTACTGTTGATAGACAATTTACCTTATCAATTTGAAAATCAAATATGTGATCGATCCAAGCTTTCAGATTTGAAAATTGGGTCTGGAGCTTGTGGTGATGTTCTCAAATTGCAAATTACAGATGCTTTGAAAGACGAAAACAATCCAAGTTTATGTGCATGGCCAGACAGAGGAACTGCTGTTGCAGTAAAACGATTTTTACCAAGAGCTTTGAACCAGAACGTAAGATCTTTTTATGAAAAGGTCATTATTGAATACGAAACTGCCAAATTAATTTATTTTGCATCAAAGAAATGTGGTTTAAGCAAGCATTTTGTAGAAGTCTACGGATTGTTTGTTGATGATGTTAATAACACTAGTTCCTCTGCGACTTCTTTATCTCCATGTTCATCCAACGGTGACACGTATATTCAAGGGACAAGTTTTTCACAAAGATTCAATTACACACCGTACAATCCCCATGAAGAACTGAAGATTTATGAGCTTTCTCTTGCTAAATTTCCTCAATTCTCAATGATCACTGAATATCTTACTGTTGACTTGATTGCAATTATACCCGAATTATCTGACCATAAGAAGCAGTGCATTTTTAAACAGCTTTGTATGGTGATGTACCATCTACATGACAATTTGAATCTAATTCATCGAGACATTAAACTAGATAACATTCTTTTAACTCAAGATGGTGTTATAAAACTAATTGATTTTGGAAATGCTAACTTATTATCGACAAGCAGCGATTTAGTAAAAGGTATTTTAGGATCGGATGCCTATCTAGCGCATGAGGTATTAATATCACCACATTCTTACAATGGAAAGCCTGTTGATGTGTGGGCTATTGCAATTGTATTTGTTGGGATGTGGCTTGAGAAATTTTCATGGAGAATTGCTCATGTGGATGACATAGGATTTGCATTATTTGCTCAGCAGCCAAATAGTAGTTCAGTGTCTGTAAGTAATTATAGCGACAATGACGATGATTATTGCAATTGGCTTGGTGATGATTACGGAATGAGCAATGTTGAAAATAGTAATGGCGATGGCAATACAAACTTCAATACCCTACAAAGCAATTTTGACAATGATTATGGGAACTGGTTGGGAGATGATTACGGGCAAAGCAACAACAATGTTAAAGTCATTGACACAAGAAACAATCTAGAAGGAGATCCATTTGGGTTACAAAATACAGATGACGCCGTAAGAGGAAAAAACTTTTTATTGAAACAGTTACCATTTAACATGCGAAAAATAATTGATTGTATGCTTCTTTTAGACTCATTAGAGAGATACAACATGAGAGAAGTTATAAACATGCAAGAATTTAGGCTAGTGGAGTGCTGCCAGGGATATTAAAGAAACAAAGGTTTTATATAAACACACAAATATTTATAAACGATAAAATGTCACCAAAAAATATTCTTGTACTTATTTAGTAAACCAGTTAGGCCTATGGCCAAGCTCTTTCAAACAAACTGCTGATACTTTCACCATTGTGAATTCTTCTTATTGCCTCAGAAAATACAGATGATACATCTAAGACTTTACAATCAATTCCTCCAGCAGTAAATTGCTCAAAATGTTCATTTTGTGGAATGGTATTAGTAACAATCAGTTTATCAATTAATTTATGTTGCTTATTAGACTCAACAATTCTTTCAACTGCGTCACCTGAGAAGATTCCGTGAGTAACGACAATAACTAATTTTTTACATTTTTGCTGTTTCAACAGTTTGGCTGCTCTTAACATAGTATAACCAGTATCTACTAAATCATCAATCATAATACAAATTTTATTGCTTACATCACCAACAAGCATCGTAGTTGTAACATACTTACTGGTGTTAGTTAACGAATCATGTCTCTCCAGAACTGGAGCAGAGCTAGAAGTTTGACCAACTTTAATTTTTTTCTCTTTGTGGATCATTGCAAAAGAGACACCCAAAGAATCGGCAATCTTCGTGGCCCTTTTGGCACCTCCGGCATCTGGTGATACTATAACACAGTTGTCTAGATCAAGCTTATAATCATCAATTTCCCACTTAATATAATCCTCTAAAATTGGTCTTGAATATAAATTATCAACTGGTATATTAAAGAAACCTTGAAATTGAGGATCATGTAAGTCCATAGTAATTACATGATCAGCTCCTGCTGTAGTCAACAAATTGGCAATTAATGTTCCGTTTTGAGATACAAACAGCTTATTACCAGTATTGCTATAGTCGTTCAAAGATGGAACGTTAGAAGAACCTGCCATTTTGGGTGCTCCATTAGCTAAAAACGGAATATCGGCTTGTCTTGAATAGCAAAAGTAAGGCATAACTACAGTTATTCTATTACAACTTGCAATTTTACAGGAGGATATAAGAATCAATAATTGCATAAAGTTATCGTTAACATGTCCGCAGCCTGATTGGATAACAAAAACATCTTTTTCTCTGACCGATTCTAAAATTTGTATAGAAGTTTCTCCGTTAGCAAACTTTTTAATATTGGACTTTGTTTGCTGAATGTTCAGCTTTTCGCAAATAGATTTGATAAGTTCTGGATGAGAAGTACCTCCTACAACTACGATATCCCCTGACATAACAGAAAAAAATTAGGGTGTTGAAGTAATTTTTAAATAAAATAGGCCAAAAAAAAAACTCTACAAAGATCAAAACTTTGCAAAAAGATTGGTATATACAGTTTTCAATTGGGTTGAATATTATACCTTTTTTACTTAAAACCTTGAAGATACGTTTGTCTGCACTAGAATGGAACTTTTAACAGCTGAGAACCAAAAAAGAAACGTGAGCCAAACGGCGATCACGTGACAGCTACTTTGAAAATTTTGTGTACTGCACGGGTAAAGATTCCTGTAGATCATGACCTGTTCTACAAAATATTCTTGTTTTCCAAGTCAGGTGATTAATATTTGATATTAGCCACTATAAAGAACTGCTTTTCACCAAATTATTTCCAATCATTTAAACACAGAAGTTAAGAGTCATAAACCAGCTCGATACACCTTTGTGTCTATAAACCATAGTTCATTTTAATGACATCTATTTTAAGAGAAGATAGTGAATTTGGAATTGGTAGTAATGGTACCAATATAAGTTTTAATTACTATGATGGTATTCCTGACGCAAGTTTATTGCACACAATTTCGGACAACAATTTAATGATTAATTTGAAGCAATTATTCAAGAAAGATGACAAAACCAAGGAAAAAGCTTTGAACCATATTGCCTCAATTTTTGAAGAAGATCCTGAGAAAATTGATGATATCAGCATTTTAATTTGGTCAATGATTTATCCCAAATTACTTATTTCGAACTCTAAATTCATTAAACATTTAGCCAACGAGATTACTTTTGCTATACTAAATTACATTAAGACTAAAAAGTTGAAAAAGCTTACGTCTTACTATAAAGATTTGTTACCTTTATTTGTTTTCAGCTTAGAAGACGTTGAGAAGTCTGTTGCTTTCAGTTCTAAAAAGCTTTTAAACCTCTTGTTTGACAAAGATGCGAAAAAAATTGATAATTTATATCTAACATTCAAGTTAAGTTTTATAAAAATTGTTTACTTCTTGACTTTTGTTGAAACTGAAGAAACCTTATACAACTTTGATGTTACAAGAATGGATAAAGATTCTTTGAAATCGATAAAATCCAGACATTCCTCCCTCATTACTTCTGCTCTCAAGCTATTGTCTTTGGTTATTCATAACAACGATGAATCATTTTTGATTGAGAACGAATACATGGATGCGATTCTTAACAATGAACACCTCTACTCAATGATTAGTATCAAGTCTGTTGAAAATAATGGAAAATATGGATTAGTCAGCTTGATCGAACTAATCTTTTTTATAAATGAAAAACTTGATGAAACTGCTAATGCAAAGATTGCTTTTTGGAAGCTTCATAAGAAAGCAGTAAAGAACTTGGCTAAAAATTTATTTAAAATGCTGGGCAAATGGAAAGAAAATAGACAACAATTGTTATCACCAATTACAAATAATGTATTGCTGCTATTAAATAGTATGGTTGATATAACCTCTTTTTGGAATTATGACGAGGATTCTTACAAAGTTTTATTTAAGTGGCTATTACTGGGTCCTGGAATCTTAACTGACAGTGGATATTATTCATTGTTAAGGGTTTTAAATTGCAAATTGGCATCTACTGAAGAACCTGTGTTTTCTTTGTCAAAACATTGGTTTAAGATCTGGCATAAATGCTTGGAAAATGAGTTTGCCAGAAAAGACAGAACAAATAGTGTTTTTTTTACTCAATATTGGACTCAATTCTCAATAGTTTATCAGAAGTTTGAAACTAGTTTTGATAAAGAGTCAATTTTGAACATGATGCAAGAGTCTTTCACAAATAAGAACTTACACTCAAGTGATTTGCAATTGTTCAGAAATATTGGGCTAACAAATTTTTCAGTGAAATCTCTTCTTTTACAGTCATTAGTAAACGAAGATTCTGAATTGGAGGATACCTGCATATTTAGAAATTCAATAAAATATATGGAAGAAGAAGATCTAAACGCAGTTGCAAATGAGAAGAATGAATTCTCAATTAAAACTAGTATTTTGTTCTTTTCATGCTTAATATCATTTAACAAATGTTATAAAAATACAAGAGAATTCATCCAAACCGTTGACGATGACTCCTTGCTGATATCATTTATAAATTCAGCTATGTTTGATGTGGAAAATGATACAATTAATATAGTAGTTCCAAAAATAAAACAAAAGTTTGGCAATTCTCCAGAAACTATTTCAAGTATAACAAATTCTATAAAAAATATTGAAATCTTAAAACTGTTAATTAAGGCTTTACCACAAATTTCAGAATACATGGCGGTTGATAGCTCGAATATAAAAAGTGAATTGATAGATTTATCAATGGCAAATAAAATGTTTGAAACCAAAAATATTGATAGCTTCATTGAGGTGTTTAATAATTTTAACCTTGATTTAAAAGTTGAATTTATAAATACTAGGGAGCACTTTATCTATGAATACATTTTTTACTTTGAGCATGAATCTATCAATTGGTTAGAGTCTTTAGAAGATGTTTTGAAAGCAAGCAAAAAAACTGTTAATACTATTTTAACTGTACTACAAGAGCAACTATCCCATTTACTCCTTGACAATACTTCTGATATTAATGAAAAGAATATTAATGACTTTATAATCGAACCACTAAAAAAGATTAATGACTACAATCGTCAAGGTTTAATTGACTTTATTTTAGAAACAAAAATTTTAGATTTAAATACATTTTTAGAAGATTTTACAGGCTTGGATTTAAGGGTAATAGATGTATCTGAATTGAAATCAACAGCACTTCTTTTTTATGAGAATTTACAAAATTCTTATTTTATTAATAAGCACTCCGAGTTCAAAAGAACTTTTATAGAAGTCAAATTCATCTCTTATGTTTTGCTTTCATTAGGTGATGATGAAGTCATTGATAAGAACAAAATTAGAGTCAATTTTAGCATTTTGCAGAGGATTTCTTCTCATTTCAGTATTATTAATAAAACTCCAAATTTAGAGTTGGACTTAAAAAGTATGACACAAGTTCTACAAGAATTTGATGTTATGCCAGATGAAATAATTGACTTTGTTATAAAAAAAAATCCTATGGACAATAGTATTTTAAGACTGTTAGAAGTTAGCGATGAGGATTTGTTTATTGTTAAGTTTTACAAATTTGAAATTCTTTCATTGCTCTTAAAATACAACATAAACCAACCATCAACCATTCTTTCAAATGAAAAGAATTTATCTCAGTTAGAGTCAGATTTGCTATCTATTATTCGAAAAGACAGCAAAGGTACAAACTATAATATTAGTTTTATAAATGCTGCACTGTTACTTGACTCTATCTACAGTGCGCTTGATGGAAATATTCCATTTCAAAAATTACCAACATATTTGATGGCTGAATTTCACCAATTAAAGCCTGCTGAATTTGAATCAAAAAATTACAGGTTTTTAATAATTCTAGTCAACATTCTTGGTAGCAAAAATAATCTTGAAGCTTTGAATATAAATGTAATGAGATTTAACCCTTTTATTCAAAACATCAAAAATTTGTATGAAGATCTGGACTGGTACGAAGACGAAATCACCTACAAGCAGCATTTCAGATTGCTGTTTTTACAGCTGTTTATCAACCTAAACAATTATGACACCCCAATCACTACCAGTTTTGAAGACTTTAGTGAAAATTTGCTTATTGACAACTTACAAATTTGTGAATTGATTTTAGATGCTGGTGGTTCATTTGATGAGTTATTATCAAAATGTATATCACTGTATGTTTTATTTGAGTTTGAAGAAAATCTTGTAGATGCATATGAATCTTTCTTGAACATTTTTTTGAATCAGAATTCGTTGAAAGATATTAGATTCAAAGGTTTATTGACTCAAAAAATTGATTCTAAATTCATTTCAAGCAAATTTAATTTGTTAATTGATAAAATTTATCAATTTGAGGGCAAAGATCTTCAGTGGACAAACACCTGCTTTTCATTAATTTTAAAAGTTTTAAATAGTGAAAAGAAGATAAACTCGGTTGACTTTGAGTTGGATAGAAAACAGTTGTTAAAGACAAAATCAAAAGAAGAAGTTGATGAAACATTATTAAAAACTTATCATATTGACCATAGATTCATTGAAATAATAAATAAACTAGATTATAGAAAAGAAAGTTTAATATATTTATGGGTTGTTGAAATTATTGTAAGTTATTTTAAAGATACTACAGTAAATCTTTTTAACTTATATTTGCAGCAATTAGGAAAAAATTGGTTGATTTATAATGTATTTGAAAAGGTTATTGATGATTTGAGCATTAATGTTGATGAAGACATTGCAAGTGAGTTGTTTTCATTTAAAAAAGAGGTTTCGATAAGGGGTGTTTTATTTGAAATATCAGAACAATTGATCAATAAATCTAACATAATAATCATAAGCAATTGGTATAATAACCTGAAATCTGGAAATGATATCATCGCTAAGTACTTCATTCAACAAATATCTCCAGAATTGATCAGAAAACAAATATCTTCAATAAAGACTAATTCAATGTTCGAAGATATCATGTCCAAATACTCTGATTTTTTGAGTATAACAGTTAATGAAAAGGTCAACATAGTAAAAGCAAAATTTGATATTGATGATCAAATCTTAGATATAAACTATCAGTTTGAGCAAAATTTTCCTCTGCAGCCTATTTCAGCTGTCTTGAAATCCAACAAGATAGGTATAGATGATAAAATATTAAAGACATGGCTTTTACCATTAAAGAAGTCATCAAACATTTTGAACAATATTATGCTGATATGCAACAACATTAAGTTGAAATTCTCAAATTTAGAAGAGTGCGCTATTTGCTACTACGTTATTAACGATACCAACAAATCATTGCCTAATAAAAAGTGTCCTACTTGCTTAAAGAAATTCCACAATGTCTGTTTATTCAAATGGTTCAAGAATAGTAACAGTAATACATGTCCATTATGCAGAAGCAATTTCACCTTCTAAAGATCTTTGCAATGAGTCTCCGTATTTACCAATGCTTTTATCAGAACTATCTTTATAAGCATAATCGAGTTCAAGATTTTTATTATCAAACAAAATGATCTTGTTGTAAGACGAAATGAAATTATCTGCATTAAAAAAGTTATTGAACTGAATTGTGATAAATGGTTTGTAAGTTTTGTCGTCTATTTTCAAGAACTGAAGTTGGGGATTAACGTCTTCAACTCCAGCTTTGTTCTGTATAAACACTGCAAATTTTGAAAACCTTGAGTGAAAAACCTGTTCATCTATGTAATTCATCATATCTTTATTTGGAGCTTTGTAATCATCGATTTTTAAAGTATCCACAATGTTATAGACAGCAACTAATGCATAGCTTATAAATTTCTCATTATTGCTATTATAATTTTTATCCATATATTTTCTCACAGCTATGGGGAACCCGTTTATTTTAACAAAGTTTTTGATATCTCCCCAAATTTTAATCAAGTGATTCAGATCTTCTGTGTTGTGGAAAATTATTATACATGAGTACTGCTTAAGTGTTTCATTATCAGGATTTTCTCCTTCTTCCAAAGAAGTGTTATTTATATTTATTATTTGAATATTTTTGATGGTTGTGAATTGAGTAAATAATTCCAGCATAACTGTTTTTATATATTGAGAATCATAATTGCTGCTAAACTTTATACCTGATACAAAAGCTGCATTGTTTTTACTAGATTCAATGTTGAATGACATTGATTAAATGGCCTATGTTAAAAATGAGGGGGTATTTGAATGTGCTTTTTGGGACATTTGGATACTCTTTCGATTAGATTACTTCATATTGAAATTGTTCCTAAAAAGTTTCTTTTTTTTTCTCTTTGAAATCCCTCTTTTTGGAAAGCGATGTTTAGGTTATTAATTACCTCTTTGAGACATTAACAAATAACGTACATTTTTTACTCTACTATATATATAAGCTGCTAGGGAGCATAGATCTCTAACGTCCTCACAAAGCACTACTCGAACAGAGATTAACAAATCAAAACCAAGTCTATTTACGTATGTTTTATATGTCTATAGTTCTTCGCATATGAACATTATTTAGAAATCTTTAATTGCAAATGTGTTTCAATTTTAAACCATCTGGAATACCACTGGTAATTTTTTCTTTGATATATGTGGCTTAGGAATTAGAAAAGATCAATTTTTTACTTTAGCTTGAATTGAAAACCTTGTTAACAGATGTGATAATAACGAACGTTTTGTTCAATTCAATGAATGAGTCAAATTCTAATAAATCATATTACTATATGCTAGGACTCTACAAGTCATATACACTTTAGCAAAGTAGTTTGAGAGTACAGCTTTTGACCCATTTTATCTTGTTCGTTGTAGGTAAAACTATAAAGTTCAAGCACTGTTATTGTTCTTAAATAAGGCCAAGTAGGAAACATCTTTTTGTTTGACTTTCAAAGTCACTTCAAAAAAAAAGTAACTAATAGTAGTGTTTTACTTTCATGAAAGGATATTAATTTTGATTCTCGGCTTGTAATGGATTTTTAGACCTGTTTGTAGAATAATTAATCCCATTTAATCGCTCTGCTATTTAGCAAAAATTTTAGTAATAGTTTGTAGTTTCATACTTGGGTTACATCTTTTTTCATTTGCTTTTTTTTCGTATTCTGGCCTCAATTTAGTGGTACGAAAAGCAAATTCTTGTTTCAGAAATGTTCTTTGCCTATTTAGTAGATTGATGTCTTGTGTCGTATTCTGAATGCTGTTGGAGGCCTTTATCGTACGACCAGCCCTACATAGGGGCAAGTGGAAGTTGTTTATCACGTGATATGTTTTTTTCAAGCAGTGGCTGTTTTTTTTCCACGTGGCTCGCACTTGTAGGTTGTTGAATCCGTTCTTTATCGGAGATTATTACGGTTCCCCTTTGAAGCGAAAAAAAAAACCCAATAATCCACAGATCTGCTATTTGAGCATAATGACGTATAAAGATTACGCAACAAATTAGGTTCACTAATAAAAATAATTAGATTATGCGTTTTCTATCCTTTAACCATTACAGCATTAGTTCTCTCTATATATTTTAAGGGAAAGTTCTAGAATTATCATTTTTACAGTTAAAACGTTCCTCCCCTAAAATAACCCATTAATACCACGAAATGTCCCCTCAAGAACTGCTGTATTAATTGAAGGAAACCTATATAAGTAGAAAAATGACAATATTAATGGAACAAAATTTTCTAACAATTAAGTTGATTGTTTTACTTCAGTATGTTCTACTTAAAATATGGTATATAAAACCAACGATAATTACCAAATCCAGTAATAATTCAACTACAAAAATGTTCAACAAATTAAATACCACCTTCGCTTTATTTTTAGTCACTTTATTTGCCTTTACTCAAGCAGCAAATTCTTCTGCTAACAGTTCTAACACCACTAACGGTGCAAACTCTTTAGCTCACTTGAGCGATGGAAATAGCTTGAAAGTTATGATCATGGCTTTGGCAGTCGCTATTGGAGTTTCAGTTGTTGTATAAAATAAGATTTGTTGATAAAAAGTGTATTTAAAAAGCAATTAGTTTCGACAAAAAGAAAATTAATATTTAGGAATAAGTTAATGCAACATGTAGTTTAAAATTCGCGAACAATATCTATAATTAGAGAAATATATAATTTTTTTATAATCAAAGGTATTAGAAAAACTTGTGCTATAGTATAATACATATGAGTTAAATTTCTTTTGAGTTTTGAGTGTAAGAAGATAACCAGATGCTTCATGCTTTTATTAATTGCTTGAAAGTTGATGATTAAAGCAGCGCCGCATTGTTATTTCATCACGTGGTCTGGAATGTTTTTGTGCTTGCTGAATTGGAGGTAATCTCTTCTGAGTGTTCCAGTTTATCAACTGTGTATTAGCGATGTGTACAATATCCATAGTTATAGTAAGTTTAATAAAGGATTATTGTGTATTTGTGATTTATCATTTAGCAGGATATTTAAGAACCCTAAGTTGTGCTTTTGTTTTTTTTTTTAATTTTGATGTTACTCGTTTTTATTTTAAGGTTTCTTTCAATTCAGATTCCCAACATATTAATAAAGGCAATGATGATGACCACATACACCACTGTAGTTATCTTTATATATTACTATCTTTTATCAGAATATATATAACAATGATAAAAAATTTATTTTTGGTTTTTACGTTTTTATGTGCTTTTAATAGTGCTCAAAACATAACTAACGGCACTACTGTTACTTCCGGTGCAACTATCTTAACTAATTCCTTTTCTCAATCTTTATTTTCTTCTTTTCTTGCTATTCTAATGGGCATTTTAATTGTCGCCTTTACCTAAAACATTTCTAAAAGAAAAAGCTTCTTTTTCATATGCTCTGTTGCTGGCCTTTCTTACTAGAGCCCCTAATGGGATATCGGTTTTTGAAACTAAAAACAATGACAGTATATCTCATATTAAGCCAACTTCCGCAATATATTGGAAACTAAAGTTCAAAATTTTTAATTATATATTTACCTTTTATTTAAAGTTAATCAAATATGAAACAGTACTTTTCTTAATTAATCTCATTGGTAGCTGCCTACTCCGATAAGAGATTTAAACCAACAGTTTAGATAGTAAAGATGATGTCAATTTCATTATCAATAAACACCTCCCACCAAGGCTTCTTTGTTAGCCAGCATTGAAGCATATAGTTAATAACCCTTTGACAACTTTCCATACCTACGTTTTTATGTAACGATTCTAAATGATTTAACAGGATAGGTCTCTTCTGAATGAGCTCGTCAAAAATAATCAAATCACAGCCACTTATAAACATAGCAAAAAAAACACATGATGAATATGCAGTGTTAAATGGTAACTGTTCAATAAGATCAACTATTTCTATCAAAGACTCTCTGATCTTCACACTATTGACTAATTGTATATTTAGAATTCTTCGTTTAAGTAAATACAAAGTGATTTTTCCAAAAATTTTATTTGTGGTTCTCAAGTGCATGTCATGAATTATTAATTCATCTCGTTCTAATTCTGCCACTATCATATATTTTTCCATTTCAATTAGCAATTCCATTGTTTCTAGCTGTACGGCTGTTTTGTAGTTGACGTCGTCTGTATTGAACCTTTGCAGTAGTTTCACACCTTTATTTAAAAACTTCAATACCTGGCGATCCATCCCGGAAAACTTATCAATAGCCAGAGAAGATTCACTGAGTTCTTGTTTGGTTGAAGTTTGTAGGTGATCATCTACAAATTGGTATTCAAAATTGTTTCCGCTTATGAGTTTCAAATTAGACGTTGTTAATGATGACATTAATTCTTGGTAACAAACCCAGTGATTTAGAAAACTAAACATCTCGTTTGTTTCGCTAGTGTTCAGAATACCAGTTTTCGCATTTTCCATGCATTTTCTCCAATTAACTGGACTTATACCTGGAAAAAAGGTATGCAGAGAAATTAAAACCATTTGTTTCAGTGTATATGTTCCTAAATCTTCTTGATCAACATCGCTTGCATTTTGAGAAGCAATTCTAGTCAAAAATGAAATATCCGATAAACTAAGAAAGTTTTGATTGTTGTTTGTTTCATTAGAGTCGATAGTATTAATAAATGAGCCAGGATCATCAAATATATCAGAATCATCGAGCATATAAGGACTGGTGTAGTCAATATGGAGCTGGCCCATGTGTGTTTTAGCAAAAAACAATATTAACTTCATCAGATCTTTGTCAGCATTTACAAATTTAGGAATATACTGTTTAAAGGGACTTAAAGTGTGCTCGTTGACATGAAATCCAGGAGTCAAAAAACTAGAAGTAAAGGTCTCATAAAAATTCAAAATTTTTTGATTTTTGAAAGAAATATTGAATGGTAAAAATGATTGATATGTTTTGGCTTGTGAAATTATAGGCACTGGAGTTGGCATAAGCTCAAAATGTTTAAGAGCTTGTAAGGCTTTGTTACTGTAACGCGAGGAGCTATTTGACTGTTTGGTGAGGCTGGGATTGAGATTTATTTCGATGATCTGTGCTTCTTCTTCTTCTTTATCCAGGGCTTCGTGCTCCTCTTTTTTGAAAAGCTGTTGCAGTGGGTTAGAGGTTTTGGAGGCTGTTAGTTCAAAAGGGCTTCCTGAAGCACTGAGAAAAATGTCGTGTGAGATCATATCTGCTATGTTTGCTTTCAATATGGGATTATTTTGAACATCCTGTTCCACAGACTGATCAGCTAACTCAAAAAGCTCCAGATTTGGAAGAGATGTTTTTATTTCTCCATCTTGATGATTGAAAGGTGTCTCTAACATGGCTGCTGGTGAGACGGGTTGTTGCTCTTTGATATTCTTACTCACTGAATTGCCTTTGTTACTCAATGGCTTCATTTTCATAAGCACTGAATAGCTGCATTGATCTTGAATGCCTCTGCTGATGCAGTAAGAGCAGTGCGGCTTTCGCTCATCACACTTTTTTTTCATCTTCTTACACCTTTGACATCCTGTTCTTGATCTTGTTTTCTTTGTCTTGCTTGAAAACATATTTCCTTTGTTAACCGATATGGGTAGCCCATTATCGAGCTGTTCTTTTATAAAATTCGCTTGATAATCCATGAGATGCACCTCAGATAAAGCCTATTGAGTTTCCTATGGTGTATAGTTAATTCGTCTTGGTTGTCAGATACAAAAGCAGCAGTTTTTCTGTAATTTGGTTGTTTTGTTAGTATCGACTTTTTTCACTATTGCAGGTTACAACGGAAATATAAGCAAACAATATTTTTTTCTTGTATGCATATTAAGCTGCGGTAAAAGTACATTATTATTTGCCACGAATTGCAGTAGGAATGGGATTGGCTTTGGAGAGAGAAAGGTGGGAATGATGTAGCAATGAGTTTCAGAGGAAACGGGTCAGGTGCTGGAACACTGTGAGGAAGCGACCTGTGTTGGGATACGCAGTGGCGAAAAGCAGCGAAAAAGACATAATAAAAAAGACAGATATTAGGGTGGAATAGAAAGACTAAAAGAGCAAACGACAAGAAAAGTTGCTTTAAGGATAAAATGAAGACGTAAAAGCGCTTTGGGAATGAAGAAGCAACCCACCGAATTACTCACTAGCAATATTAGGCACAGAGAAGACAGTTTTTAAGCTTGAGATGTGGGACCCGAGGAGAGTTTCACTAAAACTTGAAGCAGCTAAATTAGAGTGGCTGCTGCTGGATGCATGGTTTTTGGTCTCTTCATTTTTGACTTCTTCTGACCTCTTCTTCTTCCTTGAAGCTCCAGAGCTCTTTATGTTGAAATATTTGCTTGAGACTGCAGTCCGGTCACGTGTATCACGATGGGTTTCAACTTGTCGGTTCAGATAGGAACCTAATCTACTTTTATTTATACACTAAGGTTATTAGCGGAACTAGCTCCTTCCTTTTATATATTTCTATATATGTGATTGACTAGATGTTTCAAGTACATAGTCTAATCTCCTAGAAGGAAGCTGAGAAAGTGCCTATTTATACTTTTCCCAGAATGGAAATTAAAACTCCTCTTAAACATTCCTTAACAGGATTTCCTGTGACTAAAGCAGTGCTGTATTGGGATGTTAAGCGTTGCAATCTTGTGTCGTTTAAAGTTTAATCTTGATGCCTCTATCTAATATGTGTCACGTGCTTGTAGGGTTTTATTCCAATCACATTAATCACCCGCGTGACCACTTCTCCTGAGCACTACCACAAAAATACATCCTGTTCGTCATGTCCGTATGGGATGTTGTTTGGCCCATTGGATAGTCCTAAAATTAAGACAACTCAAGACGCCAGGAGAAGAATTGAAAAAAAGCTTCCTTACTCTATTTTGTAGCAAGTCCCAATTTTTTGTTTAAATCTTCTTTTTTGCTCTTTATCAAGCTCTGTTCCAGCTATTATTGACACAAGCAAAAAACCCGTTTGACGCAATCTGATTGGATCGCTCGGATTTCCTACTACGGAAAAAACGAGCTACTACGCATTTATTTTTCTACGAAAAATTTTTCTTTTAAGCAAGTAAACAAGAACTAAAGTGAAACCAAGGATTATACCCACCTCAATTAACTTAATTAAAACTTTATACTAAAATGGCTGGTGTTGCTATGGTTACCTTATTTGGTAAAACTTTTCCAAATTTATACATTGCTTACGCAGGTTTAGGATTAATTTCTTTGGCCTTTTTGCCAACCACTCCAACTGACATCAAAAACGCTTTGTTGCCTTCCAAGAAGTTTGTTCAAGAGAAGAAAGAAGCTAAAGTCAATGCTGCTTTAGATTTTGGCAAAGACGATAAGGAAATTGAGTTTGTCAAGAAATACGTTGCAGAACATTACAAACATTGAACTGAACAAGAGAAAATAAAATAAGATCTTTAACAAACCATGCAAATTGCTACTTTACGTACTAATACTATATAAATTCAATAAAACAATATAAGTATATGATATTCTAGAAGAAATCAATGATTGATATATAAACTGTCTATTGCTTGAATACCACCTCGTTGCTTAATTTGTTGACAGCAATGTCGTTATCTTTTTTGTGCAGCTTCTTTTGCTCTTTCTTTTCTTGTCTGGAAACAGCTTGCTTAGCAGACTCCATCTTCATGAAAGATCTGTATCTGTTTGGAGAAACATAATTTTCGTTTTCCCAAATTTTAGGTCCTCCGAAACATCCTTCCAGAATCAAAACCGGGGTCATTATAAATCTAGGGCCTAATTCAATTAACTGCAAGTCGTCGTCGTCTTCTTCTATGGAGTTCTCAATAGATTTCTCATAGTCACTTAAATTTTTGACCTTGGACTGTATTTCATAGTTTCTAACCCAGATTTTTCCGTCAATCAAGGAAAACAAAGTTATGTGATCAACAAAAGGCTTCAACTTTCTGCTGTTTGGGGAAACTCCAAATGTATGGGCAAGCAATTCTTTGAATATCATTGTCTGGTAGTTTGTTGGGTCTTGAAAAGTTTTATCAAACAGAACAAGAGGTCTTGAACCCTTCAAGCAATTTCCTAAAAACTGTTGTTCCAATGCTGTATGTATGTCTTGAAGTAAAAACTTTATTGTTGGTCCGTTAGGATTCTTTGAGACCCACAAATACAAATCTTGATGTTTTCTATTTTCAAAATATAGAATATTATTACAGTTGTAGATTGTGGCTAGCTCTGGCAACTGAGAGTTTAGGTTCTTTTTGGTATCTAGAGTATGTTGGTTTTTGGTGTTTGGCAGCAAATCATGCAAGTTTTGTATCAAATGTCTGTTTTTTGAAGTTAATCCTCTTGATGATATTAATAAGGTTTTTTGTTTATTGATGGAAACTGGAGCATCACTGGATGATGCATTGTTAGTTCTATTCTTCTTACCAGTTAAAGCTTTGAAAATCGAAGACATGTTTTACAGAGTGGATGTATGTAGTGAGATAGTCAGATAAATTAGATCGGTTTACTCAGCTGGGATTTGTATTATTGTTCAGCCTGTTCAACCATTATCCATCATTACATATTTTTTTCTTTTAGTAAATTCAGTTATTTGTGATATTTGCTTCTTTTTCTTATAGACCAATTGGGAAATTAGTTTTGGGGTTCAGATGGATTGGGAAAGTGTGTCGCGTGACGTAAATGAAAAAGAAATAACTTCTGGAGGTCCCCTAGAAAAAATTTGCCAGGTCTTCTAGGCTTTTGGAAAAAGGTCCTTTAGCATTAAAACTCCTAGAAATCTAAAAACTACCAAATATTCTTTCCTATCGGCACTAAACAGGAAACACCAAAGGACAAAGGTTTTGCATAATTGTATTTACACCACCACATTTAAAGATATATTTTGAAAAGCAAATAACAATAAAAAGATTATGAGTTCAACATCTTTAACTGCTTCAGTGGAAAAAACAAATCCACAAGAGGCAGAAGCTGGTACCAGCAATTATGTTGTCGATGAGCTGACTTACAACGTTGGAATAGCATCCAACAAGAACAGCAAGTACAGGAAAAAGATGGAAGATATTCACACCTTTGTTGAAAACTTTAATAATAAACTGGATTGGGGCTATTTTGCGATCTTCGATGGGCATGCGGGCATCGAGGCCTCTAAATGGTGTGGTAAAAACCTACACGATGTCATTGAGAATAAAATGAATAGTGAGGGAGACAAAGACATAAGAGAAATTTTTAATGAAGCTTTTCAAGAGGCTGATAAAGAAATCAATAACAAGCTATCAGGGCACTCAGGCTGCACTGCAGCTGTTTGTCTGTTAAGGTGGGAGCAGCAAAATGATGTTGAAGATGGGTTGGAGCACTCCAGAATGTTGTATACGGCGAATGTAGGAGATAGCAGAATTGTACTATTAAGAGACAGTGTTGCTTTAAGACTCACTTATGATCATAAAGCTTCTGATGTGATGGAATGCAAGCGAGTCGAGGCCATTGGAGGATTGGTGATTAAAAACAGAGTAAATGGTATGCTTGCAGTTACGAGATCAATTGGAGATAAGTTTTTTGACTCCCTAGTCATTTCAAACCCATTCACCACCAAAATAGAGCTTACTTCAAAAGATGAGTTCATGATAATAGCATGTGATGGGCTCTGGGATGTGATGGAGGACCAAGAAGCTTGCAACTTTATTGTGGAAAACAATCTCTCATCAGATCCTCAAATGGCAAGTGAAATGCTGATAGAGCATGCTTTGAAATTGGGAAGTGCAGATAATATAACAGTGATGGTAGTTAGTTTTAAAACTTTTGAGCCATGAAACGCTACTGGCAAAATTCATTAATTAAATACCATTATAACATATACGCTCGGAGATATATAAATAAATAAAGGCAGGACTGGTTTAAATGCCGCCGTTTTAGTGAATGTTTTTAAAGGTTGCACTTTTATAACTCTGCAATCAGGTCTTTTGATTCATTGATTTTGGTTATTCCATTAAATATTTCAAAATCTACCCCTTTGTATCCTAATTGTTGAAGTCCAAATACATGTCTTTGACCATTAAAATGTGATTCAAAGTTTGTTCTTCCTTTGTAAGTAATATTACCACATATTTCACATTGATACTTTTCATCTAGTTTTTGCAATTTTACAAGCCACGTAGGCACTTCGTCGTCGTCTTCTTCATCATTGTTATCTTCATTTTCTCTAATAAATCTATTTTCATGTAGAACATTGTCCTCAGGTTCAGAAGTAAGCTTGTTTCCTATATTCATATCCGCAAGTTCCTCCACATCAAGTTTTTCAAGATTGTCTTGTTTTTTGTCAGACTCTCTATCAGAGACAGGATACAAATCAAATTCCATAAATCTAGGAAGCTTCGACTTTTCAATAAAAGAGAGTTTGGAAAAGATTTTCAGGTTTAATATTGTTTTCTTTAGTCTTTTTTCTATCAAGCTTATGAGAAAATGTAGTTGATATTCTTTTAAGCAAATCTCTTCTTTGATCCTGGACACTTTTGAATGCTTATGTTCCTTGTATTTTTCTTTATTTTCAAATTGTGTTTTACAATACTGGCAAATAATAAAACCAGTAGATTCAATCGCTACTCCTTCGTTTCTTATGAGCTTGTTATAGTGCTGGATTGTATGCTTGTTCATCAAAAACTCAATAGGCAACAAGGGCTGAAAAGAACTAATATTTTTCGTGATTTCTATGATTAAATCGGTCAAAAATTTTAAGTAAGACCCGCTATTCCAAAGCTTGACTGTTGACTTGTTCAGACTTGCTAATATATCGTTATTTCTTAAAGGATAATCTGGCTGTCCGAACTTATTGACTAGGAATTCTTCTAAAAACCAGCTCAATGTTACTGTGAAATTGGAGGTCAAATCACAGAACTTGTTATATATTAGGGATAAATCAATCTCTTCACCAAAGTTGTTGTCATCTTGCTCTAGCAAATACTCATCCTCCTTGGAAGCTAATTTGGAAAGAATTGTTCCATAGGAGTTTCTTGGAGCACCTTCAGGTGTTTCGTAATCTTTGAAGTCTTCGTCCTGCTCTTTCGCGTTGACTATTTTCTCAATTTCCTTTTGAAAACTTTCATCTGTTATAGCAATACTCTTGTATTTAACTTGGTTTATTCTCTCGTTCTGTCTTGTTTTCATTATCACTTTGCTTAAAGTAGAATTCAGTTTATCATTGAGATATTTGAGCTGCTTATAATTCACCTCTTCATATTCTGAACCTTTAAATGACTCACCAATTACTGCGTTCGTATCTTTGTCGCACTCCTTAAGCAAAAGCTTTTTCATTGTTGAGTGAAATACTTTAAATACACCCGGTCTTCTCTGAATTGTTTTGATTGCATCATTTATCAAGGCCTCGTTTTGATGCAAGTCCTTCAAGTGATCATCCAAAGAGTCACTCAAGTACACAGAAGCATCGTTTAATGATCCCATATCTTAAAGATAAGTCAGATTAGTGAAAATACTATGGTTTCTGGCTTGCTGCTTCCAGTAAACTTTCTGTCAATTATCACTTTTTGAAGAAACCTCAAGTTTAATAACCCTGCTGCTGCCTAGGATGAGCTGTTAAGTCCGATAGGAGCTTAGGTAGCTTAGCCTGTAAGAACGGAACAGGTGCCTTATTGCACAGTGCTTTGAAGGTTTAATCATCGGGATTACCAGAAGTTTATATACGTTATCTAATACTTAAAATTTTCTCTTCTTTGATGGCCTAGCGTTTTTAGCTTTCCGGTTTTCTTCTGCTACTCTCCGTTTTCTAATATCTTCGGTAGATCTTAACCCTTGAGGATTACCACCTTTCTTTTGCACTCCCTTCACGTATTTGCCATCTTCAAGAGCCTTTCCTAGTTTCTTCTTTTGAGAATCATAGTTATCTCTAAACTTGTCCGGTAACTGAGGAGCCTTGTTTTGCTTATGCATGAATCTTCCATTAACTTTACCATCACCACCCATGTGTTTTCCAGATAACTTCGAAGAGGCAGGACCAGATTCATTTGGATTAGACAGCATAGTAGCAGTGTTTGCATTTTCTCTGGTACCAACTTTCAATGGAGCAATCTTTCTTGCTTTACTCCAATCGTCAAACTTACCAGATCTGAACGAAGCAGGAATTTTTTGGCCAGATTCACCAATGATATACTTCTTATTGTCAAGACCTTCTGAGTTTACATATTTCTTTCTCTTCTTATCCCAAACCATTTTGCCTGTTTGTTTGTGAACTTGAACCTTATCATCAGAACTTAAATCAAATCCTGCCTTAGCAGCATCTGATGAAAAGTTAGATTGAATGGACAACTGCTTTTCCTGAATGTCGGATGCAGGGGCAAAGTGAGACATAAAAAACTGAGGATCTTTGAAAGTACTTTTCTTAGTTTTCTTCTTGTTTCCTTTGGCATTTGCTTCTAGTTGTTTCAAAGCCTCGTCACCGTCCTGGAAATACGACATGACATCCTGAGGAATTGTGTACCCAGAAGCAAGATCCTTAAATTCATTATCATTTACAACTTGGTTGCTAAAGATCTCATCTTCAACAGTATTTCTCAACCCTGCAAGCCTTTCTCTTTCTTGCAATTCTCTTCTTTCTTGGCATTTGTTTTGAATAGGCAAAATTTGCTTTCTTCTCTTTTGCATGAAAATTGACATTTCATCATCTTGCGATCTAGCAAACTCAAACACAGATTGTTTATTAGCTCTGTTTTGAAGTTTAGCCAGAAAATCTAACTTTTCTTTTTCTTCATTCTTTCCAAAAATTAAATTCTGTTCATCCCATCCAGCCAACATGATTTCTTTGGTTCTCTTGATTGCCTCTTGAGATGATTGTTGTTTTGTTCTCATATAAAGCTTTTGAGCCTTCATTGCAACTCCTTGTAATATTCCTATTTCCAGATTATTGTACATCAAGTTCTTGTATAGATCGCCCATATCTTCAATTCCCAGTCTTGGGCAACTACCAAGAACCAATCTGTTTACATATGAAACCTTAGGCTCTTTAAAGGAATGCTCATCATTGCCTTGTTCTACCCATTTTTGCTTCATAAGTTCACATCCTTTTTCATACATTGTTGTTAACAAAATCTTCTTTCCTAAAAATACTTCCAAGTCTAGCAAATATGGTAACTCATTTTCAGAAACAAGAGTGTAAGCCCAACCTTTGTTTCCTGCTCTAGCAGTTCTACCAACTCTATGGACAAAAATCTTAGAAGAAGCTGGTAAAGAGTAATTAATAACATTCGAAAGAATAGGAATATCAATACCTCTAGCTGCAACATCAGTAACAACCAAAATAGAGGTTAATCCACATCTAAAATTAAACAACTGTTGTCTTCTAGCAAATTGATCTAGCGAACCGTAGATATAGGAAATTAAGTAACCACAATCTCTTAAGAGCTGGGAAATGTATTCAACATGATGTTTTGTAGGAACGAAAATGATTGTGGCCTTTTCAGAAGGTAGTTCGTTAGCCTTTGCAACTTTTAAATCCAACGCCTCTTTCTTTTTTCTAAAGGTGTTTGATGTTCTATTTTTTGCTCTTTCATCCAACTCATTGTCATAATCCTCGTCACTACGTTTCATTACTTTACTATATTTGACAATTTCTTCACTGGTTGCAATATGTAGCTTAATTTTTTCTTGCAACAGGTATAATAAATTAGCTTCTCTTTCATCGTTTTTGATGGTTAAAAACAGTAGCTCCAAGTTTTCAGATATTTTAGTCTCAATATCCAATCTAACCAACACTGGATTAACTAATCCGGCTTTAGCAAACTCTACAAGAGAGCCAGGTAGGGTTGCAGAAAACAGCAAAGTTTGTCTTTGAATTGGTAAAGCAGCTAATAATTCGTTTAACTGTTCTGAAAACCCCATTTCAAACAATCTATCGGCCTCATCAAAGCAAATGTATTCCAAAGTTTTTAAATCTAGTTGCATTTCAACTTTCAAATGCAGGAATCTACCTGGTGTGGCAACAATGACATCCGGATTGTTCATCATCATACTAAATTGTTCCTCTAAAGAGTCACCACCAGTCAAAAGAACAGATCTAAGATTCATATTTTTGGTAAATTCTTTGAAAATCTTCCAAGTTTGTAGTGCCAACTCTCTGGACGGTGACAATATGACTGCTCTAACACCAATTTTAGCAGAATGCTGTTTCAATTTTTCTATCAATGGTAAAATGAACGCAGCTGTTTTACCAGAACCTGTTCTAGCCATCGCAACAACATCTTTCCTTTGCAAAATTAAAGGAATCGTTTTTCTTTGAATTGGTGTGGGTTGTTTGAATCCTTTTTTAGACACATTTTTCAATAAAGTTGTACTTTTGAACCCCAAAGCAGCAAATCCTTTAAGAATCTTTTTGTTCTTTGCCATAGTTTCAGAAGAAGTTAAGCTGTTGAAATACTCATTATCAGATTTGTCAGAGTCTTCTGCTTTTTCGTTTTCTTTGGTGGCGTCATGAGGATTGGTTAATTCTAACAGTGGAAAGGAAAAATCATTGCTTTTTTGAGCTTTGTTTTTCTTTGTTTCTTTTACACTATCTTTTTCTGCAGTTTCTTCATCACTCAAAATCTCATCTTGTACATTACTGTCTTCGTATTCCCCTTCAGAGACTGAATCTTCATCGGAACTGGAATCGTCATTGTTTAATCCTAATAGATTCTTGGTGATATCTATATCTTCGGAATCTTCCGATTCTGATAGATCTTTTTTATATTTAGTATTTCTCACCATAGTTTATAGTGTAGAATATGGTTTGTTGCATGCTGTTTTACTACTGATATAAGAATTAACTACTCTCAAACTTAATTAAGAAGTTTTTGATGAGATAGTTTTTCAGACTGTTTTAAAGCTTTCTCTATTAGGCAATTCACACTCCAAAAAAAGAAATTTATTTTGATCACGTGTCATATCTCAGCTCTTGGTCCATGTTCCCCCCGGCAATCCTGCAATTCGCCGTCATCCTTAAAAAAAAGCATGTCTTACTGTTGCCTTACTAAGCTATTAGGTAGGTTGTGCATTAAGTTTTTAATGTGTACTAATGCCTGCAAAACGTCACGTTTCAAAGAATAATCGATTTCTAATGTATACAGATCCTCTCCTCTAGCAATTGCTTAGTGCTTTAAAGAACGATAAAAAAAGGCTGTAGTAACTCCGAAATACTAAAGTCACCTGGCTGGCTCATCTCTACCTGTTTTTAACTACTCCAAAATAAAACCCAAGATATCTTCTAATAAGCAATCAATTAAATAGGTTCAAATTTGATCTTTTTGTAAAGCGCAATTAGCACAAGACACTAGGCAGATAAGCAATCAAACCACGAGTCAAGCACAACTGTCGATCTACATATGTTCAATTGTTCAAGGAGACTTACGGCATTCTCTGTAAAGAATAGCACAGCTGTAGTACATAGAACATTAAGTTCGATCAATAAAACATTACCCCCAAGCTATAAGGTGGCCCTAAATTACCTGAAAACTGCACTCGATCGAAATATTGCTTTGAATGAAGCTATTATAAAAACCAGCAAAAACCCCCACTTTTACCATGACTATGCCTTACTGAAACTTTGTCAACAGCATAAGATCTCATTAGACAAAATATTCAAAATGAACAGTCAACTAGAGAAAACCTTGAGGCACTATAAACTGCCTTCAAAAGTATATGTTGGTCTCTCCAGCGGGATAGACTCAACATTTTCAACAGCCCTACTTACACAACTATTTCCAGGTGATATTATAGGTGTTTATATGCAAAACTGGGGCCAACAGCAGGATTCATTAACAACCACAACTAATCGTTGCTGGGATAAAGACGTCAAGGAATTAGAGAGTTTAAGAAATCATAGCAATATGCGCATCGATAAATTTATTGTGAAATCTTTTGAAAAAGAATACTGGATAAACGTCTTTGACCCTTTTTTGGAACTGTATTCCAAAGGAGAAACGCCAAATCCAGATATCTACTGCAACTCTTTGATCAAGTTCAAAGCCCTTATGGAGCACATTGACAAGGACTTAGAAAAAAATAGTGACAGAGATTATCTTCTGGTTATGGGACACTACTGCCAAAAACTGAATGAGACAGGTATACATATGGCTTACGATATAAAGAAAGATCAGAGCTACTATCTTTCCAGAGTAGCCCCAGATGTGCTACAAAACTGCTGGTTTCCTTTGGGGCACATCACCAAGAAAGAATGTCGAGAATATGCAAGACAGCTCGATCTGCCGAACTTTGACAAAAAAGACTCAGTGGGAATATGCTTTGTTGAAAACGAAAAAAGATTCAATGAGTCTAGTCATTCCAAAGGATTCTCTAGGTTTTTGAGTGACTACATAGAAAGCAAAGAAGGGAGCTTTGTAAGCTTCCTACCAAGCACTCTGTTTTTAGACCAAAACGGCGCCATTAAGCGTCACCTGAGAAACAGCTTAACGGTTGAAAGCATAGACCAAAAAACTGGAATAGGAAAGGTCATGTGGAAATTCAAGCACAATGGTCTTCACTCATACACAATTGGTCAGCGAATACAGCAAGTGATACCGCAAATCGAGGGACTTAAAGGCAAGTGGTACTTGAGCGATAAAAACCTCGCAAGCAATGAGCTTGTTATCGTGAACGGGAGGGATAATCCGAAGCTGTTCGCAAAAGAAATCCACTTCAAGGATCCCTTCAAGCACTACGAAAGAAACGACGCTAAGCACCCAGCAACGTTCATGTTCAAGTACCGGTCTCTACATCTCGACCTCCCGTCAGGAGCTATTCCCATCAGCACCATCAGCGAAACGAGTCTCGTGTCGGCCAACAGCTGTAGCGGTGTTTCCAAGGGACAGTTTGTTGTGGTTTACGATGCCTTGACTAGGCAAGTGCATCTGAACGGAGTTATCAGCAAGACGTCTTGATAAGTACGGAGTCTTCGCTGGCTGCTGCCCTCCAGCTCACCATGGGATCATCCATTCGAAAAGCTATTTTTAGCTTTGGATCATTTTTCCGGTTTACGTTAGGTCCGATAATCCTTCTCCTCAAGCCTGGACAATAAGATCAAAGCTTCACAACGATGGAGTGCCTCTCCACCTCATTTTCTCCTAGAGTTCATTCCAACCAGCACTTGATTGTCTGTGGGTGCAGCCGCTTCTCAGCGCTGCATTCTCTTCATAAGCCTATTGAAAAAGCAGCCCCCAAAACACAGCTGCATTGCATGGCATGCACATACACTCTTAGAATCTGCCTCACAACAGTGTTTCCCGATTGGGATCTGCCTAGTGCTTGCTTTTTTTTCCAGGTTTTTGTTCCGGAAGCCCGCCTTCTACGCTACCGTATTACTGGAATTGTGCTGAAATAGTGCTGGAAATGTGCTTATTTTTCCCTTTTCGCTACTTTCTCCGCACCAAATACCCGCAAAGCTGGCCAGCCTAGGGAAAAGAAGTCCTATAAAAAATTTCAGTATTATTTATTTATTTACTTCTTTATTCCTAATTCAGACACTGAAAATTTTTCATACTTTTTTCACTCCATATAAATAAACACAGAGCCAGATTCATTATTTTGATCTCAAATCAGAACGGTGTTTTCGTTGTTAGGTACAAATATGATTTGTTTGTTTAATTGTTAGGGTGAGAAAGTTTCTTATAAATGGTCTTTCTTTTTTCTTTCTTTCATATATCATAATATTAAAAAGAAGTAAACAAACCATCTATTCGATACTCAGTCAAACTCATATAATGTCTGCTGCCAAGAAATTTTTCATCACCTCTGCTGCGTTAGCTGTAGTTTCTCAAGCCGCTTCCAACTCTACTTCCATTCCATCTTCATGTACTGTTACCTCCACTGCTACTGCGCAATCTGATCTAGACAGTCTTTCTTCCTGTAAGACCATTTCCGGATCTCTATCCTTGTCAGGTTCTCTAGTCAATCCTTCTCTATCAGGAGTTCAAACCATTGAAGGAGATTTGAACATCGACAACTCCGGAGACATTGTCTCTTTCACTGCTGACTCCTTAACTGAGATCACTGGTGATATCTTGTTGCAAAACTTGACCTCCATCCAAACCGTCTCTTTCCCAGCTTTGACTTCTGTCGGCTCCATCTCCTTGATTGCTTTGCCTGTTTTGGACAACATTGTCATCACTGCTTTGGACAGTGCCGACAACGTCATTATCTCAGATACCTCCTTAGCTTCCTTAGAAGGTTTCAACAACTTGGAAGAAGTTTCTGTTTTCAATATCAATAACAACGGTGATTTAGTTACAATCGACTCTCCAATCAAATCTGTTTCCAACAGTTTGTCTATTTCTTCAAACGGTGATGATTTAGAATTGGTTTTCAATAACTTGGAATGGGCTAACAACGTTACTGTTTTGGGTGCTGGTTCTGTTGAATTCAACTCTTTGCAAAAAGTCAATCAATCTATTGGTTTCATCAACAACACTTTCAGTAACTTGAACTTGAACAATGTCTCCACTATTGGTGTTACTTTGAACGTCGTTTCTAACAACGAATTAACTGAAGTTTCTCTTTCAAGCTTGAAGTCTTTGGGTGGTGCTTTGGTTATTGCCAACAACTCCAAATTAACTAATGTTACTGGTTTCCCATCTTTGACCAGTATTGGTGGTGCTCTAGATGTCGTTGGACCATTTGCTCAATTTACTTTGCCAAAATTGACTTCTATCAAGGGTGGTGCTGATATTGAAACTAGCAAATCTAACTTCTCCTGTGATGCTTTCAATGCCTTGGAACAAAAGGGTAAGATTGAAGGGAACAAGTACGTTTGTAAAGCTGGTAGCTCCTCTACTACTGCCTCTCTAACCTCCCACACCGCTACTGGTGATTCCACCACTCTAACCTCTTCCGCTACTGGATCCTCTTCCACTTCTGCAACTTCTTCTTCTACCTCTAAAACTTCCAAATCGAAGGGTGCTGCCGCTGGTCAAGCTGACTACATGAACAAGGGTGGTTTGTTAGGTGGTCTAGTTGCCGTTGCTGTTGCTTTATTATAGACAAGTTGTTGACGAAATCCTCTTTTTAAAAATAAAAATAATTTTAATTCAACTCAACTCAACTTGAATAATACCAAAAAAATCACACAACGTCTGTTACAAATCATCGGCCTTCAGAAGTAACTATATATGTCTTCAAATCATGCAATATATATGATATTAACTGCATTTGTGTATATATGAACATTTAAAAAATAATATAATATTAATAGTAATTTGAAAAAAATAACTTTAATTCGATCAACAACTATATATAAACTGGGTGTCCACAGATTGCTAGACGTTCTTAAACTGGAATTTAAATTTTCTTTTTGACAATGTTTTCTGCTTTTCTCAAAGCCTTAGCTTTAGCAAAAGTTAACTTATTATGAGAAATGAAAGCTTCAACTTGGATTCTTCTGTCCTCTTCTGTTTGGTCTGCAGTTCTTGCTGGTAATTCGGAACTTGAAGTTTGTGCTGGTGTTGGCTTGGCGACCTTTGGCTTTTCCATTTCTTCCAACTCTTTCAATTTTCTAGCTGCTTCTATTCTGTTAGCTTCTTCTTCAGCTAATCTGGCTTCTCTCTTATTCTGCAAATCAAGTAATTTCTGTTGCTTGATGGCCAAGGCTTCATTTTCTTTAATTTTAGCTTCTCTTTCTTTTCTTGCGGCTTCTTCAATGGCAGCATTGTGAATAGCTTCTTGTTCTTCTTGGATCTTCAAAGCTTCGACTTTTTCCAAAAACAACTTTTTCTTTAAGACATCAATCTTAGTCTGTCTTTCTCTCATGTATTGTTCTTTTCTATCACTAATAATAGACTTTTTAACTGAAACGAAATCGGCAAAAGATGGAGTCAGTAATTCATGTAAAGCTATAGCTTTATTGTGCTTTTCTAGAGCTTGTTCCCTCAATTGGGCAATTAACTTATCGTTTCTTTCTTTGGATTCATTCTTAATCAACTCTAATCTCTGCTTTAGTTGAGGTCTTTCCACCTCCATTTGAGCCCTGTGGAAGTAGTCAGCTTTGGAAAACAAAGATGGTAATTTTTCTTCAAATTCGCTTCTATCCTTGATCATGGCATCCAATTCCATATTCTTTAACTTATCAACAGAATACTTCTTGTAATCCTTTGGGTTGATCTTCATGAAACCAGCTTGATTCAACTTCTCAATGGCTAACTTAACAGCCTTATCTTGCAAATCTTGATCAATCTTCTTCTTCTTTTCATCTTCTTTTCTTTCAGCTTCTTCAATTTTTAATCTTTCTTCGGCTTCTTTTTCTTGTTTTCTTCTTATTTCTCTTTGAATTGCAGCTTGTTCGGTTTCCTCAATTTGCTTCTTTTTAGTTAAAGCCTCTTCTTCATTCTTGGCAAGGTCAATAGATTTTTGTTCCTGGTCAATGATTCTTTGTTCTTCAGCTATCAATTTATCTCTAATCATTCTTACTTTTTCGGTGTATGAGGAATTGTTATAGTATTCATTTTGAGATAATTCTTCTGTTATGAACATCATTCTTCTTTTAACTTTTCTAATATGAATTGGCTGGTGATCTATTATTTCTTCTTCTTCTTCTTCGATACCTTCTTCAGAAACTTCTTGGCCTGTAGCCTCTTCTTCTTCTTCTTCTTCGTCTTCCTCTTCAACAGCTGGAGCATCTGTTTCGACAATCAATTCATAAGGATCATGTACAAAGTTAACAGTATCGTTCTCTTCATCTAAAGTAAAGAAAATGTAATCGTCAGAAGCAACTTGGATCAAAGAGTTAAATAAGTCAAAGTGATCTAAAGAAAATGGAGCAGGCAAAGAAGCAGCTTTAAACAATGCTTCAGTAGTAATTGATTTGTTAGTTTCAGATAAAGCAACATAAATCTTTCTGATCATGTAATCTCTCAATGGAGCCAAATAATCCTGGTAGATTACCTTTTCAGATAGGTCCTTTATAACAGAAGAACTTAAGTTTGTTTTCAAAGATTCAATATCAGCAGAATTAAAGTTGTTCAAAATGTTGTAAAGTTCCTTTAATTCAGGAGCAACATATTGATAAAACTGTTCTTGTAATACAAAATCAAATAGTTCTTTTCTAGTTGGCTTGCTCTCTAAGTCCAACAATCCACATATTCTCAACTGTGGGTCGTAGCCAACAGTTGGTAACTCATCTTCTGGGACAGCTAAACATGCCATAAAAATAATAGAAGCATAGTGTTTAAAGTTATCTTCAGTAGCATTTGGATTGGTTTGATACAAATCAAAAAACTTGGTTAAAGCATATGCATTAATCAAGTAGTTACCGGAGGCTAAGAAAGTTTTGGCAATTCCTTCGTAATAGGAGGCTAAAACAATAGCTCTTGGTTTAAAAGCCTCATTTAATTTCCATAATCTATGGATATCCTCAATGGACTTGAAAGCTTCATGCCATAATTCAAACTTGATGCAAACCTTTAACTGTGCAAATCTTTGGTCAGCAAATCTTTGAAATACATCCATATCTTTCAAGTTGACTACAATAGGGTTGCTTCCCAATTGGAATTGATAGTGAACAGTGTCTTTCAAATGATTTCTCAAAAGTTCATTTAATCTTCTGAATTGATCCTTTTTGTTGAATTTAGCAACAAAGGATAAACAACGTTGACTTACTTGAGAATAAGCTGGTTCCAAGTAAGTGTTGTTACACAAAATATCCAGAATCGATCTGTAAGATTCCCATGCAAAATTTATTAATGGACTTAATTCGTCTTCAGAAGATTCAACAGTGTTGACAGGTTTCTTCTTAGAAGCAGCATACATAACAGAAAATGGAGTAACATCATCAGAGACAATTTCTCTAGTTTCGTCTTCTTTTTTCTCTTCAGGAGCTGTGCTTTCTTTTTCCTCTAAAGCTTTCATAAAGTCGTCAACAAACTTTTTCACAATAGCAGAAAGGGTTTTTAAACCTTCTGGATTGTCATAGTAGGCTCTCTTGAATCTGACTAAAGCTTCTCTGATTGCTCTTCCTTTGTGCAAATCAGTAGCCAAAGTAATCAATCTAGTAACTACTGGTTCAACGGCAACTGGATTCAAATATCTTGTTCTCTTTTGAGCTAAAAACGAAGACAAAGTCTCCAAAGCTGCTTCACTTTGGCCTAAGTTAACCAATTCTTCAATTCTAATCAGCATACTATCAGCTTTAAAAGCCTGCTGATGTCTACCATTAGAATAGTTGTTATTTCCAGTATTTGACATTTTTTGAACAATATTCGATTCTCTCTTGGTGTTGTATATCTCTTTTTAAAATCACTATTATCAATTCATCCAGCTGTAAAATACAAGTGTGAAAAATTTTCAATATGGTTTTTTTGGCGACAGAATATATACGTTTAAAAAGAAACTTTCACTGTGAAATAGCAATATTAAATCCGACGTTTAATCAATTGCTCCATTTCAAAGATAAATTCATGTTTTAATTGGCAAAAAGAATCATGTTTTTGAGGTAGCAAGACGCTAATGTTTATGTACTCAGCTTTTGTAAGCGTCATCAATCTATATAAATGTTCAGGTACATAAAAACATAAAAATTTGTATATGAAGGCACTTTTTTGTTCCTGTGATAGGTAATTAATCAATAGAACTTTTTATAAATTGCTGGATACCATTAACTCAACTAATTCGTCAGTTGGATTATCATCATGTTTAGCTGTTTCAATATTTGTTAAAACTTTCTTAATTCCCATACTTAAATGATCACCAATAACAGTTTTTACTTGATCTACAGTGTTTTGTACACTATCAGGGAATTTTGTAGCAGAAAGAATAGCACTTAAATCATCATAAGAGGTGACATTAGGAATAGCAATTTCATTATCGAAGCAATTCAAAAAGTCTAGCTGCTTTAAAACAGTGTAATTAGAGGTTGTTGAAATTATTAACAATTTTCTATCTTTCGGTGGTTTTCTTTTTAAATAAACTTTCAACACTTGTAAAACGTTGTTAGAAAATCTTGGTCCAATAGGAACCCAATCTATCAACGATTCTAATGAATCAATAATCAAGATGTTCAGGGGCGACTTGTAAGCATCTCTGAATGTATTGTCAATAAAGTTTATTTTTGCTTGTTCATTCATCCCCGTTGTGTCTTCTGGAGATATCATTCTAATAAATGGAAAATCTGACTGTAAAGCTATGCAAGCTGCTAAGGCTGTTTTACCAGAGCCTGAGCTACCATGGAACAGCAAAGATATTAATCTGGTATTTTCACTGGTAGATACTTGTTTGACATATCTTGCACCGTTTTTCAAAATATCGTCGATTTTCGAAGAATATTTGATAATTCCACTTTCAATACACGTCTTCAAATCTTCTTCACTAACACCAAAAGCAGGTGTAACTTCTTCAAGTGCATTTAAAAAATCTTGTCTGTTGACTCTCATATTCTCAATGTCTTTTGTATTCAAGTTAGTTTTTCCCTGGCCAATGTTAACTGTCTTGTTAATAGCGAAAGAACTAGCACTTTTGACTAAACCTTCAATTTCAGCACCGGAAAAATTCTTTGACAAGCTGGCCAATTCTTTTAGATCAACATCATTGCCAATCATACCATTATCTCTCATTTTTTTAGTTTGTATTTCCAAAATTTGTAATCTCCCATGTTCATCTGGCAACTTGATTTCAACTTGTACTTCAAATCTACCAGGTCTTAGCAAAGCACTATCAATTAAATCCTTTCTGTTAGTCATTCCAATAACTAATATATTATTTAGTTGATCAACTCCATCCATTTTTGCCAACAATTGATTAACAACATTATCACCCACACCTGTACCATCACCTCTAGATCCTCTTTGTTTAAAAACAGAATCTAATTCATCAAAAATAATAATATGAAGGGAGGACTCTTCACCTTTAGCTTTATATTCTTGTTCAGCATCTTTAAACAGGTTTCTAATATTCTCTTCAGAAGAACCAACATATTTACTTAGAATTTCAGGCCCGTTAACAATTTTTGGTTCCTTAGCATTAAGTATATTTCCTATCTTTCTAGCGATCAAAGTCTTACCTGTACCTGGAGGCCCGTACAACAACATACCTTTGACGTGAGAAATACCTAGCTTGGCTATAACTTGGGGTGGGAATATTCTTGAAGCAAAAGCTCTTCTAAAGATTTGAGTAAACTCTTTGTCTAAACCACCGACACCCATGTCTTCAAACTTAAAATCTGGTCTTATTACTGCATCAGATCTTGGTTTCAATCTGGAAACCCCGTTATCTTTCAGGTTTACTAGCCCGTCTCTTCCCTTGTAAAAATCTATCTGTGTTTGTCTGGTAAGAATACCTTTTGCTTCAACACCAGTTGAAAGTTTGGAGGAAGCATTTTCGACGTCCCCCAAATCAATATTTTGCAGAGATTTAATTCTAATGTCAAATACGTGGCCCTTATATTCCATAATCAACATTTGAGAGGGAGTGAATACCTGATTTTGAAATTTAACGATAAAATGTTGTGCAAGTTCATCTTGATCAAATGGCTGGGGTGTTGCTTTCATTTTAGATCTAAAACTTATATCTAAATTCAAAAGTCCCAGATAACAAGGGTTGCCATTTGTGTATTTAAACAAATCAAATGGTGTCAATTGAACAGGTTGCTGTAAAGACCAGCCACCCCAGGTTCTTTGGTTACCATTTAAGCCTATATTTCCTGGTGTGACGTCATGCGAATGCTTAGTAGTAAAAACATAAAAGTCGTCTATAGAAACATAAACATTGTCCTGAAAATCACTAGGATTCACTGCCACAACGTTTGCCAGGGCAAATTTGTTATCAGGACAATTAGCTACAAACAGCTGTGTTGCAGGTTGATTGAACGAAATGGCATCTAAAGTTGGTGGAGGTGCTGGCGTTGAAATTGCTTTTCCAAAAGATGGAAGTTTACCAGAAAACCCAAATTTATCCATTATTATTATTATTGGTTATAGATTAGGTGTTCTTTGGTCATTCTGCTAGAAAGCCTGTAAGGGTCTAGAAGCACGGCTTTTACGCAGGCTAAAAAATTTTCGCCATTCCTGTTAGAGGAAAGCCGTATAAATCACGTGCTGGTCACGTGCATACTTTTTGCTTTGCCATCCTTTGTTCCGCATTATCCTTTGGCGTCTAGTTAAAGGTTTGTGGCTATATAGGTGAAAATGTTATCTAGATTTATATATATATATGGTATTCTGGAGTTTTCTTTCTCTTTGTACGGCACTACTTTTGCGTTACATTTTCTTTATTCTTGTTTCTTGTCGGTCTTTTTCTCTTTAGAGTTGGTAATAACCTTGAAAATCAACAGCCCCAATAAAATATATCTCCAATTTTTGACTAAGAATGAAGCCTCTTCTTCATCCTTCTCAATATTTTCTAATTCAGCATGAACTGGTTTGGCAATATTGTTTTTAATATTACTGCTGCTTGGTTTTTTGTTTTTCTGCAAGTCTTCATACTTCTTGGTGGTCTTTTTCAAAAGATCCAAGGGAGTTTTTGGCATCTCAAGACTGGATGAAACAACAGGAATAACTTTAAACGAGCCATTAGTGATTTTTTTGCTTTTCAAAGAAACTTTTCGGTTACTCTTTGGGTTTATTTCTAAATCATAATCGTAATCGTGTTTTAAATTGACAATTTGGAAGCAATCCTCTGCATTTGAATCTAGAGATAAGCAATATTTGCCATCTTCAAATTTGGTGTCTTTGTTTGATACCATGAAGGAAGCCGATTCCGGAATAAAATTATATTCTAGCAATACGTTGGGTTGTGAGTCGATGTGCTTATTGCTCAAGTCAAAAGGTTTGTAGTAAATTTTTGTTGCATCACAGAAAACTGTATAGCACGAAAACAAAATAATAGCTTGTAATTTGAAAAGCATTTCGCAATAAAGTTCTATTATTCACAGTTGTTTTGAGAAACACTTGACGGTTTTCGTTTCCTTTCTCCCCAATAACTAGCAGGCCGTTGCTTTAGAAGTCTTCTGGAATCACTCAACAAAAAACCTGCGTTTAATTATTTATCACGTGATTTGTTTTGCTGGCATTGGTTTTTTATCATTTTTTCATATTATAACAAAGCACCTTGTCACGTGCTTATAGCCTTTGATGATTGACTTTAATCAATCAGCAATATAATGTATTAATTAAAAATAAAACAAAGTCTTTACTATAACACATAGATTGCTAGCATATAATTGATAATTAAAATATTCAAAGAAATTTGTCTATAGGAAACTGATTTTTAAAAAATGTTTTTACAGCTCTTTAAAAGTCATTAGCTTATAAAATGTGACTTTTATCTGTTTGTTCGCTTCTATGGAATAAAAATGCCTAAAAATAAGCTTTGAATTTAGTTTTTCTAAGATAATTCAAAGTACCAAAAAAGCTTTGGATTTATATTTCTATTAATGATCAGTTTTTCTTTTTTGTTTACATGTTTTTAAAAAAATATATCAAGAGTTTCCAATTCAATATTTAGGTAAATTTTAAATATGTTCAAGGATAAACCAAAGATGTAAACATTTTGTTTTAATTAGCTTTTACTTAGTAGGGTAAAAACAGAGAGAATTGACACATTATTCAAATCGCCTAGTTGTCTTGCAAACCAATGCTTTTGAATAAATGTTTAAATTTTTAAGTTATGTATATTATAAAAAAGTATTTTTTTTTTTTTGTTAAATACAAGTCATTAAAATATATAAAATATTATTATTTTGGAATATTTATAGTTGTTCAATCTAATAGATAAATAAAAAAAGTAATTAATCAATTAACTTATTTGAACTTCTTACCGAACATGATCATTTGTAATTGATCGTATAAAGAGATAACACCGGCACCGGCAACACCTCTCAAGATGTTAGCACCACAACCCTTGAACAAGGTGGCGACACCTTCAGCGGCAACGACCTTTTGCAAACAGTCGAAAGCACCAGCGTACTTGACGGCTTGACCAGAAGTCATCATCATTCTTCTTCTAACGGTATCTAATGGGTAAGAGGCGGTAGAAGCACCAGTGGTGACAGCCCAACCTAACAAGAAAGAGGCAAAGAAAGAACCTTCCAAGTTACCGGTTAAAACAACTGGCTTTAAGGAATCATATAAACCAAAGTATAAACCTCTGTAGACAACAATACCGAAAACAGATGGCAAGAAACCTCTGTACAAACCAGCAACACCATCAGAAGCAATAGTTTTCTTGTAAACATCAACTAAACCCTTGAATTGTCTTTCACCACCTTTCTTAGCAGACTTGGAGTCAGCAGCTAATCTGGTTCTGGCGTAATCCAAAGAGTAAACAAACATCAAAGACAAAGCACCGGCAATACCACCGGCAGCTAAGTTACCAGCAAACCATTTGGCGTAAGATTCTTCCTTCTTGAAGTTGAATAAAACTTTAATCTTATCCTTGAAAGCAAAGTTCAAAGCTTGGGTTGGGAAGTATCTGATAACGTTAGCAGTGTTACCTCTCCAGAAAGCAGCAATACCTTCTTCGGCGGCAGTTCTCTTGAAACATTCGACGATACCAGTGTATCTCTTTTCCAAAGTACCTTGTTTGATCATTTCATCTTGGTTTTGGATTAATAATTTAACTCTTTCAATTGGAGCAGCAGCAGTCTTGGCAACAGCAGCGGAGACACCACCCATTAAGAAGTCGATTAAGAAGTTAGATTCAGCCATGGTTAAAATATAGAAGTAATTTCTTAGTTGGTTTTCCCTAAATCTCTATTGTTAAATTAGTACAATATCTTGTATTATTGACCAATGTTTAAACAGTAACTAATAAAGTGGAAACCTCCCAGTATCTGGAAAAACTTTGAGCTTTTTATATGTGAGAAAAAAATTTTTTTTCTAAAAAATTTTCGACGCTCAAAAGAGACTTAGAAAACTTTGCACAGATATGTAAATCCGAAAAAAATTTTTCTTTTTCAACTTCTTTATCTTTCATAGGATGAACTGTCCAATTATGCTCTGGCATATCGTTGGCTAATGATCCCTCCAGCAAAGAATAGTCTTGGACTCTGGATGGAAATTAAATCCTATGGAGTTGCGGTATAAGGACTCGGTTAACTGTTTGGTTTGTGGTTTGCTGTATTCTGTCTTAATGTGGCCTATTCTGGACACATTTGGACAGGCGTTTTGATTTCAAAATAAGCCAATCATATTCCTGAAAACTCAAAATAAAGGAAAACTCCCGAGAAAAGCACGTGACATGATTGGGCTATCGTAGGAAAGAGCGGGAGTTTTCTGGTTCAATACGTGGGGAAAACGCCAAGTATAGAGCGTCTGAAATAGTGTATATATTATTACTGGGCGGAGTAGGCTGCTGCTATTAGGTCAGTAATATGCTCTTGTAAGGGGCCACATAACAACTTGTTTTATATAGAAGAAGCAAGGATCGCTGCGCGATTCATATTAATGAAAAGCCTCGAGCACCAATTATGACGAACAGCTTCATTTCTGTTTTGGAGCAAAATCGCCATTAAATTATTAAATGAAGCTTTCTGAAACATTCCAGGCACTTTTTTCAGTTCAGAATCCGAATGGTTTCGTTCTTCACTTTCAAAAGCTCGGCTTCAGTGCTAAAATCTTGTCTCCAATTACATACAGCACAATGCAGTTGTTTGCCCCAATAGATAGGAAATACAGGAATAAAGAAAACAGTAATAAATTCTTTTCGTTTTATAGGAGCTACTGTTAGGTTTTTGCAATTTGGACAATAGAAGGCATGTTCATTGCAAATTGCTGGCTTATGAGTTATTTCTTTGGTTGAAGGCAATACATTGGGGTCTTGCATTTGATAGTTAGAATCGAAATCTTGCTTACCAAAAAGAATAAAAAAAGACATGTTTTCAGTTGTTTTCTCTTTTCTTACAGCAGCTTTTCAAGTTTGGTTTTATTTCATGAGTACAAACCAGCATTACAGTGATGCCAATTACAGCAGTTTCCCTTAAAAACTGGGCTGTTTCTTGTACCTTTAGCTAGAAGACATGCGGCTGAAAAATCTAAACGTAACAGGGCACGTGACCAAAGGCAAAGCAGGTGCAATTAAGCCCAATGTAGCCGCTGTGGACCTAGAGAATTCCTGCTCTCTCTCAAGCAGGTAATGCAATCAGAGACGGCCAAACAACATTATGGCAGAAAAGGTTTCTGAGACACTGACAAATTGGATTTCATGGCAAAAAACTCTATTAGAAATATGGCTGGAAGACTGTGGCTAGATTCTCTGAGGATCAGAGGTCTGGTTTCGAGCAGATGCAAGAAATATCACGTGATACATTCTTCGCCTGCCCATATTTGTCTTATGCTCACCTCTCGTGACAAGAATAAAATTACCCGTTTGAGCCACGCTGCCGGCAAAAAAATGTCTCCATGGGGGAAAAAAACGTCTGCTGAGAGCTGGCCCACTAAGTCCGATTACGAAGCTCATTCATCACGGCTGCGGTGACAAGCTTGTTTGTCAAATGCCGAGACAGCATAACTGTGTCATATCTTTCACATGGGGCTGAAACGAATCCTCTCAAGCGAGTGATTTTTTTAAATTTGGTAGCGTTGACCTTTGGCCAAAGGTTTCCCTTTCTGGATTGACGCATTATTTTCTGCAATCAGGTGAAGCACCCCTCAAGAAGACGTTGCTGGACATTTGTTTCTTCTTCATATATTAAAGTTCCTCCTCTTACTTGTTTCCTTTTACCTACATTGACAACGCAAGGTGCTAACTGCTTACCTAATCCTTTGCATTTCGATTGCTAAATCCTTCTATAACCAAATTCTGACTTGCGATAACGAGTGATCTTCCCTGGGTATCTTGAGGCTGCAGGTGCTAGCCGAGTAAACAATACGACTTCAAGCAATCTAAAAGTCATTTGGAAAAAATTTGTCTTGATAAAAAAAAAAAAAAAAAAAAAGGCATTGTGACTAAGAGAAAAAAAGTCCTCGAGACAATCGCAGTTCCCACACGATGTTCCATGTCAGGAAGGCTCCCCAAGCAAAGAGGCTTGTTTTAGCCTTCAATACACCCACCACTCTTGGGCATGGTAAAGTGAAAGAACTGCTGTTGGTTTAACTTGAACCAGCCCAACTCCATGTGTGTGGTTTTCCACAGGTGCGTCATATGATTGCCTTTTTGCCCTCCCCTAACTCTTCTTTCATCCCGCTTGAGATTTGTTTACGATTTTATTTTCTCTTCTTTTTTTTTTCTTCTGCACTTTAAATAATTCCTCTAGCGGGATGTGAACCAAGCACAAAGGAATCTGACTGCACCTTAAAGCCCTTAGAAACCACGCACAGCATGCGTTTTGGAAGCCCAGATTTTCACCGAGTCGTCTATTTTCCGATCTTTATCAAATCCCATGGCTCTTTGCGCTGTTTAATCTAATATATTGTCTATTTGAGGCGTGCGATATTTGACTTTTTTTGCTGATAAAGCAGCGAGTCATTTTCAGTTTCCTATATTTGCTTGTCTTATAAATATAACCATGACCCTCGTTTAGAGGGATTGACAGAGATATGCAAAAAGACTCATTAAGAGCTGAAGGATTTTGATGAATAGAAACCAAAAACCTTCCTCACAGGAGACAATTTCCACATTATTACTTTCAGATAGCTAATTTCAGCCGTCGCGGTTTTTGTTTAGTCTGTTATATTTTTCAAGTCAATAATTAAATCCTACAGTTCGCTCTAAGCAGTAAAGGGGTTAATCAAGCTTTATAAACACCAAGAAACGCAATTTTCCGTGCTAATTATATATTTATACAATAGATTTTTTGCATTAACTACAACATCAGCATACGAGCAGAGTCTGCTAACCAAAGAAAAGGGCAAACAACAGCTTTTAAATCACCAATAGCCATGTTTTCGATAGACCAACAGCTGCAAGACCAGTTCCAAGATGATATGTATCTCTCTCCCTCTCAGTTTTCACCAACAAGAGCGCTGTGGGATGACAACGACTTTCCATTCAATGGAAACATGCAAACCTCCACTTCAAGAGCAACTTCGCCTATTTTCATAACCAAAAAGTGGAATCCTAATGAGGAGCTCAGCAAAGCAGCCTTGACCAGCAGCGGCGGTTCTACCGTTTTTGATTCAATGAATGGTTTGGATGCTTTGATGGAGTTGGATTTTGGTGAGCCAATGAGTGCTGTGGAAAATGCGATTGAAGACGAATACATCACTGCCGCTCACACCCCAAGCATAAATGATACCTATTACAAGCCTTTGATTGACTCAAATGTTTTTTCGCCCCAACTGACAAAGCAATTGAGTATCAGCAATTTCAAAAAATCCAACATCATTGAAGAAAGCTCCATGACCCCAATAACGTCAAACAGTGTAGCTGGAAACTCTGTTTTATCAAAGGTCAAGTCAATCAAAGGAGTGGAAGACTGTGATAGCATATACAACAATATAAGTATTGGGGGTGTTACTGCCAATACCATAAAAGTAAAAAAGGTTTACAACAATAAGGGAAAGTCGATTTCTGATTCCAGACTATCAACGGAATCTTTAAGACAGAGTTTTCAATTGCCTTCAGCTAAAGCAGCAACACGTCTGGAAGCTCACGTGGAAAAACTGTTAACTGACCACTGCAACTTCCAACTCGGTTACAAGACTTGGGTGAGAGATACCGAGAAAGATGAAAGAGATCACATTTTGAACATTTTGGAGCAAAAATTAAATGAGGATATGGATTTTTTATCTGGAATAACAGGAAAAACGAAAAAAATTGAGAAGAGAAGCATAGAAACAATAGTGAGAAAATGCACATATGCTAAACAGCAATCGCGTTTGAGAAAGGAAAGAAGAAAGGCTGTTGATATGAGCAATAAACTTGTTGATAAAAAGGTGTGACATGTTTCATGATATCAATAGATGATAATAGTTCTAAGCAGCATTACGAAGAAAAAACGAACTTTATCAAGAAGAATAGAATAAAAAGAGGGAAAGAAAGAATAAATGAATATAATAAAATAAAATAAAACAAAAAACATCAAAAACAAATAAAAAGCGATCTTCAAAAACAAATGAAAAACGATCTTCAAAAAAATAACTGTGCGTTCTACAGAGCAGCTCTCACCTCTCATCATCTCCAGCGGACTTATATAGAGCATCTTCACTTCATATAAGAAACTATATACTCACATTCAACCCCTCACCAAGGATTGCATGTGTTCAACTGATAAATACCATCATTAAAACAAGAAAAACTCAGCAACAGCGTAGTCCCACTGCTGTAGGTTTTTGGGCTGCTTTTTATCGGCGCCGCGCTTTCACATTTGAAAGACTCCACGACTTCATCTGAAAAATCATATCTTTAAAAACAATATACAAGAACTTTTCAATCTTCTTTCACTAATAAAGGAGAATGATTAATTTTCGTATCTTTGCATCACATGGTCTTCGTTAATTCACTCACTCTCCGGTTTTTACCCCTCCTGGCATCCCGCTTTGCTCTTGGAGAGCAGTCACTGCTCCTTCTTCTTTTGGAAATAGTGGACTTCCGAATCTTTGGTGGTGGCATTTGATGTGCGGGTAATATTGCCTGCCTTCCTTCAGTATTGTTCAAACAGCCCAACATCTCCAAAGAAAGACAGAATTCAGCCCGGGAAGAGACAAAGCCTGTGCTGTTGAAGCTAATTAACCGTTTAAACAATAACAAACCAGGAAGTTAAAAAATACAGAAGCTAAGGTCCAGGGACAAAAACGTATCACCTGTTTTTTTGTCCCGATTTTTTTTTTTTGGCGTCATATGACTTCTTTTTCAGTTTAAATCGGCCAATTAAAAATTATCGAACAAGTGCTAAAACCAATTACAGAGAGGGATGCAAAAAAATCAGCAACAGAAAAATTACGTATGATGATTTATGGTGGTAAAAAAAAAGAAGCACGAAAAAATCTCAGGGGATGACAAAGTATAAATACTTGGACGCCACCGCTTGAAGTTTGATCTGATAAGTTCAAAAATAAAACAGATTAGAAAAATTATTTGTTCCATTACCAAGCAAACCATAAAATAGAATTATCTATACATACTTTTGATTCAAAAGAAATAAAATTAAAATAATGGCTGACAGATTATTGCAAATCGCTAAAAACTTGAGTGAAAAGGAGATTGAAAAAAACCATCCTACTGACACCTTTGAAGCATCTAAGTCACCATCCGTGGGTATGACTAACTCATCTGTTATTGATGGAGAAGTTGATCCTGAAAAAAAGCCTTTAAGAGTCTCTGTTATTGGAGGTGGTAACTGGGGTACTACCATAGCCAAAGTTGTCTCTGAGTCAGCTTTGGAATACCCAAATCTGTTTGACATCAACGTCAGATGGTGGGTCCATGAAGAAGACATTGTCTACAAGGGTGAAGATCATCCAGCCAAAATATCATACATTTTAAACAACTTCCATGAAAATGTAAAATACTTGCCAGGTGTTAGATTACCAGAAAACTTGCACGCTACCGGTAGCATGCTTGAAGCAATTGAAGGATGTGATATTTTGATTTTCAATGTACCTCATCAATTTTTGGGCTCCATCATTGACCAGCACATTACTCCAATCTTGGAAGAAAAAACCAAGGAGTTAGGCAGACCTGCCACCTTTAGAAAAGACTTGGTTGCCAGACATTGTATTGCCATTTCTTGTTTGAAAGGTTTCCATATCAATTTGGATGATCCAAAACATTTGGAAATTCAATTGCTGTCTGATTTCATTGACCACAAGTTGCACATTCCAACTGGTTCTTTGTCTGGTGCTAACTTGGCCACTGAAGTTGCCAAGGAAAACTTTTCCGAAACCACCATTTCTTTCCCTCCAAGATATGTCACTGATAAGGATCACATTGAAACCCAGTGTAAATCCATTGCTCATCCTCATGATTCAAAGATTCTGAAAACTTTATTCCACAGACCATACTTCCACGTCAGAGTTATTGATGATGTTGCGGGTGTTTCAGTTGCTGGTGCTTTAAAGAATATTGTAGCTTTAGCATGTGGTTTTGTTAAAGGTTTAGGCTGGGGTGATAATGCTGCTGCTGCCATTCAAAGAATAGGTTTACAAGAAATCACTAAGTTTGGTATCAAGTATTTCCCAGCTTCTAAGATGGAAACCTACTATGTAGAGTCTGCCGGTGTTGCTGATTTGATTACTACCTGTAACGGTGGTAGAAATGTTAAAGTAGGTAAAAGATTTGCCGAACTGTATTTGGAAGGTGATAGAGAAATTGATATTGATGCTTTGGAAAAAGAAGTTTTGAACGGTCAATCTGCTCAAGGTGTTATTACTTGTCAAGAAGTACATCAATGGTTAGAATTCAAAGACGAAATTGCCGAATTCCCATTATTCTCTTGTGTCTACAAATGTTTGTATGAGAAAGCTGATTTGACTGATATTCCTGCCATGTTGGATACCGAATAATTTGATTAATTTTTTTTTTTGTTTATACTTTAAAGCTTTTCAAGTTTTGCTTGCTATACTATAACTAATGTCACATTAAAAAAGCAACTATTTAAATTAAAACTATATATGTTTAAAAATCACTGCTGCTTAAGCAGCAGTGGAACCGGATTCCCTTTTTTAAGTCATTTGGACTCTTTGTTCTTTTTGGTGTTTATTGTTTACCCTTGCATTTATGTTATTCTGGCATCATTGATATTTTTCTTTATAGTGGCTTAATTGTATTTATATTAAAAATTTCAAGTATATTATATAACATCTCTCTCCTAGTGATTATATTAATATGATATCCTCTTTATTTGTACACAGCATCAACTTCTTTCTGAACTTCATTCAAAATATTCTTTCTTTGTAGCTTTTGAGCTGCTGTTACAAAGCCAGATTGAGGAGTCCATTCACCATTGAAAAGAATAACCCCCATAATCAGCTCAATACCTGCTAATCCTTGTGATTTACCAGTTTTCAATAATTCGTTTAGTACAAAAGAAGTCAATTGCTTGTTATCTAAAACATTAGATAAATCATCTTCATCTTTAATCAAGCCTAGTTCAATTGCTTTTGCACTACACTTTTTCAAATTTGGAACCACAATACCAACTGGCTTAACTTTGTTTTGGTCAGCATAAACACATACGTTTTCGACATAAGGATTGGATCTGTAAATTGATTCCAATTTTTCCAAAGCAATGTATTCACCATTTTGTGTCTTAACCAGATTCTTCTTTCTATCAATGATTTGTAATTGGCCGGTCGGAGTCCAACATCCAATATCACCAGTCATAAACCATTTTTCATTGGTTTCCGGATCAACATAAATACCTTCTTCAGTTTCCTTTTCATTTAAGAAATACTCTTCCAAAACTGGTGCACCATTAATCCATACCTCACCTTGGTCGTTTTTAGCAAAATAGTTTAATTCTTCAACATCAACTAATTTAACTTTAATTGCACCTGTTAGCTGACCACAGACGTCATATTCAAAGGACTTTGGAGATACAACTGTTGTGTTTGCAACTGTTTCGGTCAACCCATAACCAATTAACAAAGGAGCAAGAAGGTTGGACATAAATTCTTGGGCATCATGAGAGATTGGTGATCCACCATTCAAAATATGTCTTAAATTACCACCTGTAGCTTGTTTGACTTTTTTGAAGATGACATTGGAAATAACGCTTGGAACAAATGGAATTCTGTATTTCTCACATTTCAGCTTAGCATAATAGGCAGCCCAGAAGATCTTTTGAGTCAATGGTGGCTGATTGCTAATTTGAGTCAAAATACCTTTTCTAACTTGTTCCCAAACAGCTGCAACACCCACCATGATAGTTGGCTTTAAAGCTTTCATGTCTCCTTGGCAGTTTCTGACTGAAGTGTCAGAAAGAGTTTTGACCCCAGCATATCCGAGAACACCACCCCAGTAAAATGTGATCAACTCGAAAGCTAATTCAAAAATATGGGCTAATGGCAAATAAGCAATAACGATATCATTTTCATTGACCACATCTCTGTCAATGACATTTGAAATACCACCCAAACCAGAAACAATGTTTTTGTGGGACAAAACAACACCTTTAGGATCACCAGTGGATCCGGATGTGTACATAATACAAGAAATGGATTCCGGCTTTGGCGGACAAAAATTGATTTCGTCTTTGTGCTTGATACCAAGTTCCAAAACTTCATCCATAGAAATAATGGTTATATCTGGTCTCAACTCTTTCAACTTATTAACTGCATCAAAAGCTTCTTTATAAATTTTTCCTTTGTGTCTTTTATCGTTGGAATCGATTTTTTCAGAGTAAACGATGTATTTCAAGTTTGGACATTTGGTGACTGGAGTTAAAAGTTTTGGCAAAAGGGAGTTATCGGTGAAAATCAATTTGGATTCGGTCTGGGTCATGGAATGAATCAACCCTGATTCACCCAAGGTATCATACGCAGTTGCAACAGGAATTGCTTGTGTTTGAGCTGCCAAGTATGTTTTCATCCATTTAGGGGAGGTAGAGGCAAAAATGTGGATTCTGTCTTCTCCATTTGGTTTAATGCCCAATTTGATTAGCCCTTTACCGTAATTGGAGAAATACTCTAACAACTGTGCTCCTGTTTCCTGCTTATAGTCACTAAGCTCAAAATACTGCCATGTTTTTTTCGTTTCCACGTCTTTCCCGTTAACCTTCTTGACAATGGTCTTTTCTTCCTCATGGATATCAATCAAAGTTCTGTAGCTCATAACAGGTCTGTTTTTCGATATAGCCAAACATTCTTGAATGTACTCAAAGACGGTTTCACATTTCATTTTACCTGGCTTGGATACAAGTTTCTTGTCATTGTTGTAGAAAACATTGCTATTAACTCTTTCAGCTGTTTCTCCTGCTTTCTTAGGCTCGCCTAAAGGCACGTTCACTAATCTAGCCATCCTAAAATACAATAACTAAATTTAATATTTTGGTTTTTTGCAAATGTTTCTTTATCTGTTTTCGATAAAATTATAACAAACTTCAGAAATTTACTGCTAAACCTTAATATATATTGCCATTTTTAATCATCATGACAATGACTTAAATATTTTCTGACATTTTCACTCCCACAGCTCCATTTATATGGTGCTGACGTAACAATAAAAAAAATTTCTGGAACAAACGCTAGAATAAAAAATGGGTGACGGATTTAGCACAAGCAAAGAAGGCTTTAGGAACTGATAAGAAATCTAGTTGAGTAATGTGGTAGTACAGCAAGGTAATGAATCCCTATTATGTAATAATGGAAGTAGAATCATTACGAAATGGACTGCTACCGTACTGTAAGAGACGAAGGATGAGATGGGATGGGATGAAGATTCTTCAATCGGATTTAGGCAAGTGTCAAGAGCAGGGAAACACAAAAGAAAACGAAAAAAAATGTTGATTATTGGAATCTGCCAAGGAAACTTTTCGGACATGGGCAGTGAGACGCGGATTAATCATGTGGTCGGTCACGTGTATTGGCACTTCTGTCTTCGGGGGCATCGGTAAGTGGCTGGACACAGCTCTTGCTGGGTGAAGAGGGAACTGAGCAAAAGGAAGAGGCAAAGTGGGCGGTTTGGTCTCACTTTTTTGTGTCAATCGGCCTGAGGTGCTATGGCCTGTTGTCGCAAGTCTTGCACTGTTTTTCCTTGCAAGTCAATTATGGGTGGCCCCCTAAGACAAGACATGGGGCAGTTTGGGGAAGTTTTTGGATGTAGTACCTCTAAAACTACACAGCTACGTGCTGCTGGCGTTGTCTTCCAGCTGCCACTAAGCATGATGCTTATCATTTCTGTTTCACTGAGGACAGATATCACTGAAAGAGTACCGTGCACGTGATCTTTATGCTGTTTTTCAGTTTTCACCGGTACAAGTTTATGGTGCCTCAGGTCTTTCAAGGAGGGCTCCGTTTTACAAGAACATCAAAACAACAGCCCAAGAATCCCCTTTCTTTTTAATAACAGCTTGAATTTACACTAATTTTAATGTGGATTCCATTTTTTGGCAAGAAAAAGCCGATTGATAACCAGGAGCATGCTCCAGACAGACAATCACGAAAACTTTGTTGGGAAAAAAGAGACGAATACTTCAACTGTCTGGACAAGATTGATGTTTTGAACTCTTTAGATCCAAATAACAGTTCTGCGATAAGTAAAAATTGTTCAAAGCAAAAACTTGACTTTGAGTTCAACTGTGCTACATCTTGGATCACATATTTTCAGGAAAAAAGAATGGCTGAATACAAGAGAAATTTAGTAATGAAGGAATCTGAAGAATCTTTGAAGAATAAATAAGAGGTTTAAATGTGAACTTCGGAGCTGTTTCTGCATTGTATTGCCTGCTGGTTGTTCACCTTGTATATATATATCTGAACTGAACTACTTCAAACTAAGAAGCAACTGTTTGCTTTGCCTCAACTGAGTGTAAACTTTGAGTCTTGTTTTAGAATAATTTGTCGTTAAGAGGTGCTGAATGCACTCGCTATTCAGGTGTTTTTAATTTTTTGCTTTGCGGTATCTGTATTTGCAGATTTTGTTGCTATCATTTCACAATGTCATAATTACACCATTTTTGTTAAATCGTTAAGAAGCAGTGATTTGTACGCAATTACCATTTCTTGTTGACAACTTGAATTTAGAGCTGCTAAAACTTGAAAAGTTCACATTGAAACCCTATTTGTCTTTGTATAGACATTTTAAATTTTCACTTGGGTATTTAGTATATTTTGACTAATTTGTTTTCAACACATTTCTCTTTTGACCTCTGCGATGATTAATTCGTCTTTAATATCACACCAATCACATTATTGGCCCCAATAATCTACTAAAAAACTAAAGCAAAAGCAAAGATCTTGAAGTGTTGACTTGTTATTGTTTGCAGCTACTTTTACTGAATTGTTGCTATGTTTTGGCAATGTAACAGTATAAATAGTGAATACGATTATCAGTTAAACTTCTTATTACGCAAAAAGCAGCATTAATGCAAAACTTTCAGCAATAGCTCGTTGTTTTTCTGACATGTTAAAAATCATAAGTCCTAAGATTCTTTCGTTGGAATTTTCATTATATAAGCTTAACTAATATAACGAATAGCTCATTAATGTATTTCACCAAAATATGAATGTTTTTCGATGCATCACCACTCTTCAAAACATGCTTCGAAGAAAATCTGATATATGCCATTAACAATTCATGTTAATATATAAGACATATATATTTTTGGCTTGCGATTTATGCTCATTAACTAACTTTATTAGAATAAAAAGCAAAAGTCATACTTTCAAACGGTTTATCCTCCGCTTAAATTATAAAAAGAAATTGGATCTTTTAAAACAATTTTTTAAGCATTTGTGAATACGACACTACACAGATGTTGATAACTAACATTCTGCTTGGTAAAAAACAAACATGAGTATTACTACCTCCCAAGCAAGCACCGTCATCCAACGAGCTTATCGCATTGTATCGCGTGACTACGGTTATTTTGTGCCGGGTAAAATTGGTGATTTGTTAAGCCGCTTGCGATCGTCGTTGCTGCATCTTGTGAGACAATGCAGTCTCAAAACAAATCTTACTTCGTGACATAAAAGAAGCCAAAAAGAAGCCAAAAAGAAGTCAAATAGATTTTTAAAACAGCGTGCAGATAGCAGCAATCAGTTAGCGCCGAAATAACGTTAAAAACAATATAATTACCACATTTTCGTGCTTATCTACAGCAAAAAGTCCCCTATCGCCGTCTTGTGTCACGTGCCGGAAGCTGACCGGTTGCTTTTCACATGTCATTCCAGCTCCCAAGCAGCTTAGGCAATTGTACCCTGGTCGCCGGTCTGCTTAGCCTTGTTTGGGATTAGCAAAAAATACGTGCTGCCGAGCAAAAAATGCCATGGTCATATATGCAGACATGAAAAATGGCCCATCTGTTTCTTGTTTAACTAGGCTGGCTTATGAAGCAGAGCCTCACACTGAGTCAGCAATGTGATGCACTTGGTGTTAGGCACACACTAGCTATGGTGGTCGGATATTAACACCGCTCTTATTGAAAGAAGTCCCCCAGTAACATCTTTCTTGCAGCTCCACCTTCCGTGGTAACCTCTTTTCAAAAAGGTTACTACTGACTCAATACGCACCTTTTTTCTATGAAAAATATATTCACCATGAAAAAAAAAAATCCTCGTTCAGGTATTTATATATATTTTCCTTGGTTAATAAAAAGCAGCTAAAAGAGAGCATCACCAAAACACAAGAAACGCCGAATTGAATTAATCTTTTAATACATTTTGTGGTTTTAATTTTGCCTTTTTTGTCTTGTTCAGTTCATTATTTGTTAAGAATGGGTATATCGAGTAAAGAAATTAGAATATTGTCCCTGTTGGTTTTAGACACCGTCTTTTTCTTTTTGGAATTGATTGTGGGTTATTCTGTCCACTCTTTGGCTTTAATCGCAGACTCATTTCACATGTTAAATGATATTATTTCTTTGATCATAGCACTTTGGGCAGTAAGGGTTTCAGAAACACAGCAACCAGATGCCTTTTACACTTACGGTTGGAAAAGAGCTGAAATTTTGGGTGCCTTGGTTAACGCCATATTTTTAATTGCTCTGTGTGTTTCTATCTTTATTGAAGCTGTTCAAAGATTTTTTGAGCCTCAAGAAATTCTGAATCCTAGTTTGATTTTGGGTGTTGGTGTGGCAGGTTTAGTGTCGAACTTTGTTGGTTTGCTTTTGTTCCATGAACATGGTCATGGCCATTCTCATTCTCATGAGCTTGAATCCTCTTTGGACAATAAGGCTGCTGAAGAAGCTGCCTTGCTTAATGAACACAATCACGCAACTGGCGGTAATACAGCCTACTCAAAATCCCGTGATACTTCTGTAAGCATTAACGATATGTTGCCTGATACCATTGTCCATATGGCTTCAAAAGCAATGAGCCCTAAGCTCTCTCCAGTCAATGAGAATAACTCCCTGTTGCATAGCCCTCAAGACAACATTGACTACGGAAGCAACACACAAGATCACAGCCATGGCCACAGTCATTCTCAGGATTTAGAACAGGGGGTTGACGTTAAAGCAAAAACTGCAACTGGAAGTTTGAATATGCATGGTGTGTTTTTACATGTTCTTGGAGATGCTTTGGGTAATGTTGGTGTTATAGCTAGTGGTCTTTTCATCTGGAAAACTGATTATTCTTGGAGATTTTATTCAGATCCTATTGTTTCTTTGCTTATTACGGTCATCATCTGTGCTTCTGCAATTCCTTTGTCCGCAAAGGCTTCTAAAATTCTCCTACAGGCCACACCTTCAAATATTAATGCTGACACAGTTAAATCTCAAATTTTAAACATCAAGGGAGTTATATCTGTTCATGATTTCCATATCTGGAATCTGGATGAGTCTTTTAGTATAGCATCATTGCATGTTGAGATTGAATGTTCAAGAAATGAGTATATGGCAGTTGCCAAGCAAATAAGAAATATTTTCCATAGATTTAACATTCATTCAGCAACTGTTCAGCCAGAATTCATTGACAGCACTGAATTTGGAAAAGATAGTAAACTTAGATTCTCAAGATTAGCTGGTGGCGGTCTTGGATATGATACAGAAGAAGATTACACTTCAAATGGTGATAACATCAACTCTAATAGTGACAACACCCACGTTCAAGACCAAAATCAAAACATCTCTTCTCCAGATGGAAACTTATTGTCTACTAAAAGAGGAAGTACTGTTAGCTTGAATGGTGAATATGGCACTACAACTGCTGATACTAAATGTATTTTTGATGAAGCCGCTAATTGTAATGCTGACTCATGTCTAAATTGAGACTTGAATATTATATAAACTTTTGGTATATTTATCAAAAAACAACACAAAACTATGTTTAGCTGGTGGGTTATCTTTCTATTCTAGAAGAACTGTTCATTTTTATGAGAGGGCCTCTATCTTTATATGTCAAGAATAGCAGTAACCACCCAAGCAGTACTCTCAAATCCTGCTAGGGTCTTATTTATAACAACACATGTTTAAGCATCATGAAGAAAAATTCCATCATAGTTATATAAAAGTAGCTTATCGAGGTCACTCTCCAAATCACAATACATACACCGTTCTTTCAAAATCATTAAGGTTAGCCATTTGAAGCAAAGGTCAATGAGTTCGATCTTTTAACTCCATATGCAAAATAAAGAAAGCCCAGAAAAATTAAGACAAATCAAACAAAAGGAAGCTCCTTTTTCTGCTCAATAGGCACATATTCGGTCTTTTGGTACTCTTCCCATATTCATTGTAGAAGGATATGAAGTGATTATTCTTTGGAAAGCAACTACCAATCCACCCAATACTTGTTTAACTCTTGCTATATCTATTGGAAAGGTAGTTTCATTATGCCAGACACTGTCATAATTGCACTAAAGCCGTATTTTTTACCTATACATTCTATATATTAGTTTTATATGGATATGTTTACTTACATACGTATTTAGCAAACCTCATTAAACCATGATCATCTGCCTGACTATTTTTAGCGTTATGGTTAATTCCGATAAAGCAGAAAAAAATTGCCTGATATTTTTGGTTTTGTGTTTTCCCATAAGGGGTGCGGCTCATATAAAAGCCACATGCGAGAAAAGATAAGAAATCATATTTTTCTTGAGTCAGTATATAGGGGGAGATGAGAAGTAGTTTTCTTAATTTAGCAATTAAGTGGGAAGAGTTAAGAGTGCTAAAAGGATAGAAACCCACCTGCACACTAAATATACCACTCTATATTTCTTTGTTCAAATCCATAACAGAATAAACAAATGTCTGAAGCCGAAGTTCCTACCACCAGTATTGCACCTGAATCCACGAGCCAATACTTAAAATTCAAAGTTGTTGATCACTTGAACACTTACCCATTGTTTCAACAGACTGAAGCCTATGTCTCAAATTTGCCAATTGCAAAAATTGCTATTAGCAATGTAAAGCCTTTGTTAGAAAGTAAACTTGTCTTGACCCCTTTGAAGGTTGTGAAGCCAGCCACTGATCTTGTTGACAATTTAGCCGTCAAGTCCTTGGAAGTTATTGATAAACTTGTTCCAAGTTTGAAAACTAAAACCTACCAAAATTTGGGTGAAGAAATTATGATTCCATACAACTTCACAAAAAACACCATCAACAAAGGGGCTTCTGATATTTCTGATTTTACTGTAACTTACGGCTATGAACCGATCCACAACAAGGTTGTTAATATTAGAAGTCTGTATAACGAAAAGCTCTACGATACTGACGGTAAGCCATTGTTAAGAGGATCTTTGGACTCTTTTGTTGCTCCGTGCAACAAAAAGTTCGAAGAATATATTAGCTATTACTTGCCAGAGGGTACGGATGTCCCAACTGAAGGTTTTACAAATGAACTTGACAGATCTTTTTCTTTACTGTACAACGCTTTTACCAGAGCTCTTCCTGTTACACAAAAGAAAGCTAAAGGCGTTATCAAGGCTCCTTTTGACTACTCGCAGCATGTGATTAACGTTTTTAATAGCAATTTGGACAAAGAAGAGACTTTAGGCCTCAAAAATTCCTTCGTTGCGTCTAAGGCTTCTGTCATTGAATTAGAAAAAGAAGCTTTGGGTTTTATTAAAGAACTTCATCTTGTAGCAAAGAAAAGTTCTGTTGTTCCTACCAACGAGACTGTTGCTGCCTGAAGAATTCCTATTTTTGAAAATTTTATATTTTAAAGCTGCTATTGCCTACTCAATTTTACCACTTGTTCTGTTCATTAAAGCAAATACTGTAATTCTGCTATCTAAAGCATCTTTTTTGTCTTACCTTTTACAATGTTCGATGAAGTATATTCTTTTTCCAATCTACTTTTGTGTTTTTTCATATTTTGCACACGGCAATCAAAACCCCCTATCGAAGTAGTATCTTAGTTTAACATCATATAGAAAGCTCCATTAGGTAACTAGCTGAAGCCTCATCACGCACTGTAAAAAGTACTTTTTGATTCAGTTAAAGAAATAAAATTTCGTCAAGATTGTGTTTTTTGTTTATATTATAGCTTCAGTATTATTTACTAAAAGTTCACAAGAACACAGCTTAGCAAGTATTTCATCGAGTACTAACTTTTGTGCATCATTTTTTTTACAAAGTATATTTTTATTGGCATTGATGTTTTGCTTTTTATACACTAAAAAAGTTTTTTCAACAAAGTAACAAAGAAATTGACATATACAAAACTTTACTGCACATATTCAGAGAGCTTGTATTGTCAGTATAAAAGAAATCTTAATTTTTTTTAGAACTCTGCTCAATTTCCAGTCTTAAAGATTAGGTTTGCTATTCAACCTCATATCATTTCTGTTGCTATTTGGGAATTGTTTTATAGATTAAATATAACATATATAAATCAATCACTTTAAATAATTGCCGTCATTAGTGCTTTTATATTTACTTTATTGATAAAGGATAGGACAAGCAGTAAAACAGCAGAAACGAAGCTTACGGCTGAAAAGGTAGGCTAGATAAAATCATTTTTTTGTTACATTTCACGCATAAGATTTTTATTAATAGTTTTTTTCTGCCTAATTTTTGTTTTGTGTAATTTTTTTTTGTATTTCTTGCTAAATTTTTTTTTGTCAAAAAATTGTATAATGCTTTTTTTAGATAAAAAAACTAAAAACTCATTTACAAAACATTTCTTGTTTAGACAGAAGAAAAAAACTTTAGGCTGAGGGTTAACTGGCTTAGGCAGAGATTATAAAGTGTTTCTCTCTCTCTGGATAGAAGTTACTCTCCCTAACATTGAAAAAATATTTTTCACAGATTATTAGGCTTACAACATGTTTTGTTAGTAATTTCGAATTCGTGAAAACATTTCTGATCATTAATGAACATATGTGTTAAAAACATTATTACAAAAAGCTTAAAAATAAGAAAAACCAACCAATCCACATCAATAAAAAGTATGTTTCTTGACCTATGAATGGTCAATGTAGATAATGTTGAAAGTAATCAGAAAATAATGAAGTTTAATCTGTTAAGAATCATGACCGTGTCTGAAAGCCATCATTGAAAAGGCGGCATAATTAGATGTAATATAACGTTTTTAATTCTTCAAGAATAATTTGTATGACCGGAATTAAAAAATGTGCGTTCTGAGTTTGGGTGACTTAAGGTAAAAACGACTAAACCACGACATGGAAAATACTGCAAGCTGTACTGTGACGGAAACTTTAAAGCATGTAATATAATGGAGTACGAAATTTAGTAACCAAATGCCTTTAAACCTTTTAATTGCTGAATTAAACAGCCAAAAGATTTAAAGTACTTTTATTGGTATGACATTTGGAACTTTAACATACATTTCCGACTGGATTTAACTTGACCGACTTGCATTCAAAACACATTATCTTCGACTATTTGCTTCAACGGATTTTAAAATCGTCAAAGTTTGAACAATAAAATAACTTTACTAACAAATTACTGTTTTATTATATTGATTAATCATTACATCCACATATAATTTTTAAATAGTGGCTCTTTTCAAAGAATATCAAGTTATTGGTAGATCCTTACCAACTGAATCTATTCCAGAACCAAAGTTGTTCAGAATGAGAATTTTTGCTCCAAATGAAGTTGTTGCCAAATCTAGATATTGGTACTTCTTGACCCAATTGCACAAGGTCAAGAAAGCCAGTGGTGAAGTTGTCTCTGTTAATGTTATTAACGAAGCTCACCCAACCACTGTCAAAAACTTTGGTATTTGGGTCAGATATGACTCCAGATCTGGTACTCACAACATGTACAAGGAAGTCAGATCTTTAACCAGATCCGATGCTGTTGAATCTTTATACCAAGACATGGCTGCTAGACACAGAGCTAGATTTAGATCTATTCACGTCTTAAAGGTTGTCGAATTAGAAAAGACCACCGATGTTAAGAGACCATACGTTAAGCAATTCTTGAGCAAGGATTTGAAATTCCCATTACCACACAGAGTTGTCAAGTCTGACAAGATTTTTGCTTACAAGAAGCCTTCTACTTTCTACTAATTGTATTGCTGAATAAAAATATATATCTTTTTATATCACTAATATGTTACAGGAACTAACCAAAAAAAAACACGAGCATTGTGGTTTTATAGATAGAGTAGAAATTGGGCAAATCTTAGCCTGCAAAAGGTGAGAGGTATGCTCATTGATAAAAACAACACCATTATATAAGTTCCCAATAATCAAATAATAAAAAATCAAAATAGTTTTGCTCTGAGTCAACCGGCAGTTTGCAGCTGGGACTTACCGGCTCCTTATGTCACGTGCTTCTTGTTTGCTTTTTCAGAAAAAACTTCAGTTGTATGGAATTTAGGTTCATATAAGGAAACAGCACTTGCTAAACAAAAATATGTTTTGGTAGGAGTTGCGGTACATAAAATTCATAAGAAGCTTCCAACCAGCAAAAAATAGCAATAACACACTGGAAAAGCCTGAATTCTTTGAAATTAAGGTTTTAAATTGTATATCTTACCTGATAGACACGTTTTTTTCAATTTTCACTTCGATTATAGTTTTAAATGAGCTTTTCAACCCCCTCTCCTCACATTCCATTGACGACAATAAGGTTCAGATCCCATGAATTATTCGGAGAATACATAACTAAACACGAACTTCCTCGAAAAATATTTCATAGCTCTATCGGTCTCATTACCATTTATCTGTATACAAAAGGAATCGACTATACGAAAATTGCTAGCGTACTGACAATTGCTTTTGTCGTAATTTTGTTGTTTGATATAATAAGACTTAATTGGCACAGTTTCAACTGGCTTTATTGTAAGTTCGTTGGAATGCTTATGAGACCTTCTGAAGTAAACAAATACAACGGTGTTTTGTTTTACATCCTGGGACTGATTTTTTGTTTTGGGATGTTTCAAAAAGACATTTGTTTAATAAGTGTTATGTTACTGAGCTGGAGTGATACTGCAGCCTCTACTTTTGGAAGAAAATATGGCCATCTCACTCCGAAAATTGCTAGAAACAAGTCTTTAGCTGGTTCGATTGCCGCCTTCATTGTGGGAGTTATAAGTGTTTACACTGTTTACGGCATTCTGTTACCGTTGTACCCGGAGCTAAATTCTTATGAAGAAATCAAATGGCACTCAGACGAATCCTCTCTTAGTTTGACAGCCATTAGTTTGCTAGGTGGTTTTGTGGCCAGCTTTAGTGAGGGTATTGATATATACAATATAGATGATAATCTAACTATTCCTGTACTATCATCTCTATTTATGGCCTTTGTGACTTCTTTTTAAAATTCTGACTAGCACGAAGCATGTGACCAGTGGAAAAGTTTCTTTTTTGCATTTTTACCATTTAGGCAAAAATGTGATTTTCATTATTTTGTATATAAATAAAATTTCTTTTTTTTTAAAACGCTTTTACCGGATTGGGCCATAAGCAAAGGTGATTGAAACTTTTTTTTTTATTTTTGAAAATTTTTCAAATTATAGTTTAGTTGTTTATACAGTTAGTAATAATAGTTATAGATGGAACAAGACAGGAAAAGCATTGGGATAACCAAAGTTGTGACCAAGTATTAGTGATTCGTTGTTCAATTTATTTATTAGATTTATAATAACAAATTTTTTTGATAAAGCTTAAAAAATACTTTAATTTTTAACTATTCTTTATTCAACTTTACATATATCTAAATCATTATAGTCGCAATGTCTTATATTTTAACTGAAACTCCAGCTGGTTATGCTGTTTTGAAAGCCACTGATAAAAAGATTTACAAATCTTCTACTATCATTGACGATTTAAACAGTGCTGAAAAGGTTTTGACCAACTTCAAAATTGAAGCTTTCACCAAATTTACCACTGCTGCCAACGCTTTGGAAGAAGCAAACAGTATTATTGAAGGTAAAGTTTCTCCATTGTTAGAAACCTTACTAAATGAAATCAAAGAAAAGGCTGACAAGAAGTCCAACTTGATTATTTCTGAAACCAAACTAGCCAACTCTATAAATAAACTAGGATTAAACTTCAAAGTTATTTCTGATGCTGCTACTTTGGACATCCAAAGAGCTATCAAAGAAAACTTGCCAGCTTTGTTGCCAGGTTTGACTTCAACTGATTTAGACAAAATGTCTTTAGGTTTAGCCCACTCTATTGGAAGACACAAACTTAAATTTTCTTCCGACAAAGTTGATGTTATGATTATTCAGGCCATCGCTTTGTTAGATGATTTAGACAAGGAATTGAACACATATGCTATGAGATTAAAAGAATGGTACGGATGGCACTTTCCTGAATTAGCCAAGATTGTGGTCGATTTTGTTGCTTTTGCCAGAATTGTTTACACTGTTGGTTTAAGATCTAACATTTCTGAATCAGATTTGTCTACCATCTTACCAGAAGAACTTGAAGACAGAGTCAAAACTGCTGCTGAAGTTTCTATGGGTACTGAAATTACTGAAATTGATTTGTTAAACTTGAAGGATTTAGCTTTCCAAGTTATCGAATTCTCCAAATACAGAGAACAATTATCCAACTACTTATCTAACAGAATGAAAACTATTGCTCCAAATTTGACTAACCTAGTTGGTGAATTAGTTGGTGCTAGATTAATTGCTCACTCTGGTTCTTTAACCAACTTGGCCAAGTCTCCAGCTTCTACCATTCAAATTTTAGGTGCTGAAAAGGCTTTATTTAGAGCTTTGAAGACTAAACACGATACACCAAAGTATGGTCTTTTATACCATGCCTCTTTGGTTGGTCAAGCTCAAGGTAAGAACAAAGGTAAGATTGCCAGAGTTTTAGCTGCTAAAGCTGCCGTTGCTTTGAGATACGATTGTCTAGCCGAAGATAGAGATGATGCTGGTGAAATAGGTATTGAATGTAGAGAAAAGGTTGAAAAGAGATTAAGCATGCTTGAAGGTAAGATTATCAAATCAGTTAAAAGCAGTAATCAAGATAAAAAGATGGTTGTTAAGGAATCTAAAGAATATAACACTGATGCTGACGCTGTAGATGTTGAAGAAGTTGCTGAAAAGGCTGATAAGAAGAGAAAGAGAGAGGATGAAGATGATGAAGAAAAGGATGCTAAAAAATCTAAAAAGGAAAAGAAGGATAAGAAAGAAAAGAAGGAGAAGAAAGACAAAAAAGAAAAGAAAGACAAAAAAGAAAAGAAAGATAAAAAGGAAAAGAAGTAAATAGATAATAAGTAACAGTGTTGCATTATTATTTTCGAAACTTGAAAATATAATTTTATATAAAATTCACGCTCTTTTAGGTAAAAGAGATGTTGTTAAACAAGGAATGAATAATTTTTGAAAAATTGGCCTATCAGGGTTTGTTTGGTGAAGGGGTTATGCTCAAGCTAAAGTATGATAGAAGCGATAGCCCTGAAAGTGCTTTATGCCACTCAATATAATACTGGCCAGAGGATAAGCCTTCTGTGCACATGGATCCAAGGTCATGTGATTTAGTCTGGTTGGGGAAAAGCGCATCAGAACTAAAAAGCCAGAGCAAGAGTATTCACTACAAAACCGTGGACAACGACCGTTATTGGTACACATCAAACAGTCAATTGAAGTAAAAAAAGAAATGAACCTAAACGTAGATAACAATGATGTGTTTTTAAAACAGCTACAAAAAAAAAAAAAAAAAGCAAGATCATTCAATCATGCAATAGCAAAAGACAGCATGAAAGAAGATTCAAATGAGCAACGGTTTGAACTCTTGGAGCATGACAGTGGAGAGTTGGCAAAAGATAATGGCTTAGAATTAATAGATACAGTTATTGTGAAAAAAAAAAGTAATATTAGCTCATTGAATCAACGTTATAGGGATTTTGAATCCTCGTCATTAACTACAGTTAGCGATTATGATTCACAAAAAGTGACTAAGTCTGCCAAAAGGAAATTCAATTTTAGTCAAAATAAAGAGCAAGTGAAAAAGCCGAAAGTAATAGATTTAGAAGCTAATAAAAAAATGAAGGCAGAAACTCTAGCAACTGATTCCTCAGGCGGCGATACTGATAAAATGTCCCAGCAAGCTAAACCCACACCGGACCTATACTTCGGACTATTTGAGACTGTAAAGTTCTTTTCCAATGAAGACAACACATATAACTTGTTAAAGCCAGTGCTGAATGATGAGCTTGAAATTGTAACAACCGAGGTTCCGACTAAGACTCTAAAAACCCTGTTTGAAAATCTGGATGTTTCAAATATTTTAGAGAGAAAAGATTAACCGCCCTTTCCTATGTAAATATCTCTGCTTCATGTTTTTTATGATTTTTTGTTGAGCATATCGTTTTCAACGAATTACATACTTTTACTGTCCATTTTTTCAGTCCACATCTGCTTGATATGACCTCCAATACCAATCATAAACAAGGATTGATATCCGGATAAAGCCATTCTTAAAGTCACACCCTTATACAACCCTCTCCAGCCTGATGTACGGTAGATGTATTGTAAACATGTTACCATGTTCATATTCTTTGGTCTGTTAGGATCAACAGTTCTTGATTGCATCTCAATTCTTGCAACTTCAAAAAATTGATTTAAGCAAGGAGCAAATGCTGCTGATGAAGAAGCGACGATTCTCTCGACAGCTGTCAATGGATCATTTGGACCCTTGCCCTTGAACTTTCTAATTAAATCTTCAGAGTATCTGGAGAACCCGAATCTTAGCCCCCAGTTACTCATTTGTCTTAGAGCGACGGCATTGATACCTTTGTTGATACCAATAATTCCTTCTTTGTTATATATTTCTTTAAAGACTTGGAAAGACGACTTGCTCATTTCAGCAGCTGTTCCTTTGGATCTGGTCATTTCAACTGTTTTCATACATGTACAAAAACCTAAAGTAGTGTAAGCTTGTGCACATCCACCAGCAATACCACCAAGAACTCCCGCTCCTAATGTCCCGTAGCCTAGTTTAGCTTGAGCTAAGTACTCAACCTCGGTAGATGTGAACAGAAGGACAGATCCTTTGGTACTCGCTTCAATTACAGCCCATGGCCACAAACCTTGAAAAAACCCGGCAATTCCTCCTCTCGAATAGACGTGTTTCAACCCTTGAAGCATTGACAGCTGTCTGTTAGAGGCAATAGTGGTTTTCATCACTTCCAACGGCTGACCTAAAGTGCAAACTTCCATTAAATTCAAGATGGCTCCAATCCCGATGTTGGACACATTAACTTTCTTTTTTTCAATAACTGAGGATGGCGATGACATTTCAAAATACTTAGAAGAACACAATTAAAATTCTGGATGGTTTTTCCTTTTATTTTTTAGACTTCTTTCCTGTTGTAATTGTAGCATTTTCCATATGATAGCCTTAATCGCTTGTTGTAAATGCAACAAAGTCAGATGATCTGATCCGCTAAGAAAATTTTTACGGCGGAAAAACAACTTGGCTTGCTTCCTGATATCGCAATTTTGCCTCACATAGAAAGCATCGTCGGATATAAGAAGTGTTTTTTTATTAATACCAAAAGCTTCTTGAAGAGTGGTTTGGAGGATTTGAAGAGTTTAGTGAGCGTTTTGGAAGAAAATTAATGGCAGAGATAGCCCAAAAACCAGCTTACTGATCACTTAAAGATATTTCTTGGTAAAACGGGTTTTGAGAATAATCTATGCCGAAACAAGCTCATCACAATCCTCAAGTTAAACTCTTAAGAGTCAGCATAGATGATGTAAAAGGCTTTTCTTATAAAGTGGCAAACGGAAAAGGATACATTGCAGATAAGAAGTACTTTAGACCTAATAGATGCAAGGGTCTATTTTCCGAAGCTGAGAAGAAGAAAGAATCAGATACAGATTTTGATGACTGTATTTTTGAGAACTTTCAGAGAGATATGGAGTTGATTAAATCAAATCAGCAGATTCCTTCCCTTGCCAAGAATCCTTCCACATCCCTGACATTAACTTTGATAAATGATAGCGTTGAGTTGCATGATAAGATTAAAAACACTAAAAAAGCAGCAGGAGCCAGTAATTCCAGCAGTGGAAACTATTTATCTGATACTCTAAGCTACCTATTTGGAGAGGGCGACTCAAAACTGAAAGCCAAGAAGATAATTGAGAGTCTGAAAAAACAAAGAAAATCCAATGGCACTGGTTCAAACATGAACTTAAGCAGCAACATGTATGGGGATTTGGTGAAAAATGTTCCTAAAAAAAGAGGTAGACCATCAAAAATTCCCAGTGAAGCAAAAGTTTCTAAACAAGAAAAGGTTCCTAAGAAACGTGGAAGACCTCCATTAAAGCACAAAGGACTTTTTAATGTGTATGATCCCTCCCATGACAGCACTGTAATGAACGCTGTTTATCTTGCTAATGAATCAAGTAACACCGGCTCTTCTAATGTTTCTGGATTGTTGAGCACCTCTAGTGACTTGAAGGCTGATTCACAAAAGAAGATAAATGTTGGAAAAAAGAAAATAAAAAAATCAAAACCTTTTTCTGCGTTTGCAGAAAGCTACAAGCCTTTAAACGGCTACTTGAGTGAGGATATCGCTTCCCAAGCTAGTAATTTTGCAGGCTCTTTACCATACTTTTCCGTTTACGAGCCTAAACTAGGCTCTGAAAAGGGTGTAAGCACCTCATCAAAAGAAGAGATTGTTGTAACTAGTTTAAAAGAACAGTTACAAGCAGCCATTTTAATAATATTGCGATACCAAAGCTCTGACGTTAAACTTGAAAGCAATTTTAAAAATGATATTGCTAATTTACAGAATTCGATGCTTATCGGCTTGATGAATGAAAGCCATATCCAGGCGTTGACTCCAACTTTGAACAGACATTTTTTCTTAAACAAGGAGGATTTACAAGGATCTGGTAAAATACAGTTTGGTGATATTGAAACAATCCAGACGTTTCCCAAGAATACTGTGAAAATAAAAAAAGAAGTTGATTCTTCGATTTTTGAGCCTGTTAAAGCTTTAGAAACTCCAGAAGTTGTAATTTCAAGGCTGTTTAGTGGCTATATGGACGAAAAGCCTGATGGTTTAGCTATCTCTAGTCAGGTTAATAATCTATGCTCAGAAAATGATGACACAGATTTCAATATCAGAAGCCATTCGGATTATATTATTGCTTCTGCTTTGAATGAGGTTGCTGCTTCTGTCATATCTAAAAAAGGGCCATATGTTAAATACAAGCATTTATTGGAATTTGTAGCTATAACTTTGAATCAGGATAAGAGCAATTCTTTGGAGGTGTTGGAAAATTTATCTTCAGAGATTGTTCCTGTTGAATTTGCCAATATGAGCAAAAAACAAAAACAAAAATTTTTATTTGGTATAAAACATTTATCGGTTTCATTGATGAAATATAAAGGCAATGGAAATGGGGTTTTCAAACAACAAATCTTAGCATCTGATGCGGAGACTGCCCCTTTTAGCAACTTTCACGATAGCAGTCTTGACTCTGTTAAAGACGCGGTAAATGCTGCAAATGTCTCATATTCTGAGAGTGTATTTTCCAAGGAAGATCCAGAAAAGCCCTTGCTCACATCACTTCAAAATATTTTATCTGAAAAAGCATTGAACAGTCCAAATGAAAATGCAAATGTGTTGAAAAAACTTGCGCTGAAAGACTTTAATGCAAAAACTAGTGAAGAATTAAGAATGGAGGCAAGGTTGGAGCAACTGAAAGAAGAAGCAACCAATTTAGGTGTAGAATTAACCCAAGAAAAAATAGCACTGTTAATGCAGCAAGTTGCAGAAGAGCAAGCAACCCAAAGCCAAGTTGATAATGATGATTCAAAGCTGAAAAAGGGACGTAAGATTAGAAAAAATTATGTCTTACCTCCTGAACCACACAAAAAGTCCCTTTATTATGAGCAAGAACATAAAAAATATCTGGCTGCTAAAGAGTACTTGTTAAACCCTGGGAAAACCTCGTTGAGAGAAGTATGTCAAAAGCACAAGATTAGTGTTCCTACATTGATTACTTATATGGATGCTGGTAGAGTGGCAAGAATGTTAGTTACAGGTAAGTATTCCGGCTCTACTGTCATTAGAGACTCAAGCTTCAACAATAGAGGAAACAGCTCTTTTCCTGAGCAAATTAAGTCATTATATTTGCAAAAAACTTACGAAAAAATCTTGGAAGCTAAAAAGAAGACAATGGAATCCTGTGGTTCTGGTGATGAAAATTTAGTAACCAAGCTGGCAATTGCAAAACAGCAACTGGCAAGGCAACAATGTTTAATGGCTACTGATGCAAGTTGTCAAACCTCAGACCTATCAGCTTTTTCACAAAGCAGCGGGTTGTCAGTTGCTCCTAGCAATAAAACTGCTAGCGTGTCTCTTTCAAACAACCCTTCTGAAGGAGCACTGTCCCCAAATGCAGATTCAAAGATAAACCTTTTGACAGCTAAAATACCAGGTTATTTAAAGCAATCACAGGAAGCATTAGCTGAAAAGCTGCTAAAAGCTAAAACTGCAGAAGAAGTAGCATCCATTTTGCTGCAGCACATTTCGAACATTGTAACTAACGGAGAGGAGGCAAGAAAAGAGTTGATAGAAAAGATAAAAATCGACCAAATAAGCAAGGAGTGCGTAGAAATAATGAGAAACTCGATTGAAGGAATTGTCGACTCTAATTTTGACTTTGACAACTTCATGGAAGGAGTATTCAAGAAGAGACGAGGCAAGGGATCAGTTAAGAAAGCTGGCAGCAAGCAGTCTTCTCTTGGGGCGCCGTCTGAGCCGGAAACAGTATCACGTGCTGATGCTAGTGACCTCGCCCTTGGTGCAGCTGAACATGTCACTCCCAACAGCTAGCGGCCTGAACCAGGCTCCAGAACCCATTGTTTTGGTTAACATTATATAGCATTCTAGCGAGTTTTTTCTAGTTCAAACGCTTGGTTTTTGCCAAGCACTTAATTCTACTTAAGTACCCAGTTTAGACATTTTTGGCCAGACACAGCTCTCCTTAGCCTAAGACAGGTTCCACACTCTGAGATGCCTCTATCTGTCATTCGTGTCTCGTGATTTGCTGCTCTTTTATACACACCCAAGCCACTTTGTGCTTTTTGCCGCTAACTCCGAAGAAAATGTCAGTCAGTGAAACAGTAAGCTGAAGAGAGGAATCCGCAAGACATTAATTTAAAAAAAGGTTTTTTTGGATTTTGTGAAATTGGCAAATTTACTTCAAGGTAATTTTGGCTCAAGTAAAGCTAGCTAGAATATCCTATGAAACCAAACATTTGATTCTATAAGCTTAAAGATTTTTGCAAAAAAAAATCTTACTATAACAGATATTTTTGGTTAGGTTTTTGGGGAAGAAGGCTTCTTTTTTGTCAAAACCATTGCCGAATGAATAATTCAACAGCAGAAAATAACACTAGTAGTGGGCATTCAAAGGGAGGAAGTGGAGGTCATGAACGCATAGAAATGGGAAGAAGAAACAGTAGCTTAACGAATTTTATTTCTGATGATGGAAACAACACAGACAGATCAGAAATAGTCATAGATAACAAAACTCCTGAGGGCATAGCAGCTTTTAAAAGAGTGGCGAACTCCGACACAATAGTTTGTCGAGATCTTAATGGAAACTATAAATCTCTACGATATAATAAAGAGAATGGAAGTATGACTACTGACGGGAATTTAAATAGTGCTGTAAATGGAACAGCGAGTACTTTAAGCAGATTCAAAAGTACAAATACGCCCCTAGAAAACCTTGATTTGTTAGGAAATGAATCTTACAGCGGCAGTAGCAAAGGCTTTGAAAACGATGAATGTTCAGAATCTTTTGACATGGTTGATCCTGTTTTTCATAACACAAAGAGAGCTCATAAAAGTTTATCCAAAGAAAAATCATCAGGCCTCCCTCCTCAAGAGACTACAGTGCTTATGTACAAAAATGCAAATGGAAAGCGCAAAAGTGACGAAATCGACAACATCAATTACGAAAATATGATGGATAATTGTCATAACAAACAAAGCAATAGTAACTCAGCAGCGGCTTTGCAGATGCCTTTAGTTGAAGACGAGAATACCAAGAATACAGCAGACGATGGGAAATCTCGAGTCAACTTTAAAAAACAAAAGATATCGCATTTGAAAAATGTCCATAAATCTAATATAACACATGCAACAGAGCAATTTTTAAGCATTAATCAAGATCAAAGGTCTTCCGTAGATCCAGATGCTTTATTCTACAATCTCGAAGATGTGCCCCAAGAATTGTTTTCTTCTTTTGAAAATATTACCGAATATAACCTATGTTACAACAAAGTTAAAGCTATAAATCTAAATAAGATTTTACCTCCAATTAATCTCAAAGTTTTGAAAGAAATTGAGTTGAAGGAAAACTTGAAGAATGTTCAATTGAGACACGATATAGTTTTTGATCCATTTCTTCAGTTTAAGCCTAATGTTGATGGGGAAAAGGGTTTAAAAAAACGAAAACTTGAACACAAATATTGGAATTATCTGTTGATTGAGCTCATTTTACTATTTCACTCACCAGAAGACTTCAAGCCTAGCAGTTCTCTTCTACATACTATGTTTTTAACTTTGAGGGATATAATGGCATCCTTATTGAAAGAGTCGGAATTTTCAACAAACAATACAGAAGCAGTGAATTCAGAAATACTTAATTTATGTGAGAATATCTCACCCGATAAAATCCTTACAGATTTGTACGAAAGACAGGTATTTGACATTGTTCATTTTGCTAAATATTTGAAATTCTTTTTGCAAAGGTTGTGTGCGCCTATGAGAGATCCATTGATTGATAAGCTCTATGAGAATTTTATTGCTAGTGCTCATGTTCTAGAAAATCATGGTGCTGTACAAGATATCAAGTTTTTTACAGGTATTTTGAATCAATTTCAATTTGTTTTCAAAATTCTAGAACTCATGAAGCTTGATGTGGCCAACCATCAAATTAGGTTAATAAGACCAGCACTCATTTCCAACTGTGTGAACTTTGAAAGACAATTTTTTTTGCAAGTAGTCTTTCCTGACTTGAGGTTTGACAAAAAATCACTGGTTAGTTGGATTTACTTTCCATTAGATAATAATCTTCAATTAGATCTTTCTATTATGAAGAAAAAATCTCCAATATATTGGACAAACATTTTCAGAACTGCGAATCATGAACAAGTTTCATTAAAAATGAATGTTCAGTTCTTCTATAACAACATCTATGTTTACAATGTTTTAAGGCTACTGTCATGTTGTATGTTGACAAAAAACATGCCTGCGCTGTTGAGATTCGATGTTTCAAGATTGTTTTTATTAAGATCAGATTTACGAGAATGTATATGCTTATTGATTGTCAAATTTTTGTATAAGCAACTTATCTATGATGATAAAACCATTGACAAAGAAGAAGATAAGCTTAAACTGTTGAAAATGTATGATACTAGTATGTTAAGGAGCGAAATCATTGGCATAATAACCGACGATAATGGCACATACAGATGGACGAAAAACGTTACGGAGCTTTCTTTATATTTATTGAATAAAATTAATAATCTCAAAGAATCCTTGAATGTTGGGTCGAGAAATGACAGAATACTTGAAGAAAAAATATCATTCACCCAAAACTGGCTCCAAAAGCAAATTCAGCCTAACAGCGACGTTTACCAATTGCTCGAGTTTAATGTTATCAAGTCTATCGCCAAATATGTGCAAGAAAAAAGTCAAATTAGCGCTGCTGGGGCTATAAACATGGGATTTTTCGAGTCTCTGATCAACAACCAGAATCCTTCTAGCACAACTTCAACATCTAGTGCATCTGTTCATCCTTCTGAATGTGCCAACAACTCCCAAGACAGTCTATTCAATATATCCGAGATTGATACTCTAAAAAACAACCTATATCAGCTAATCAGTTTGAATTGGTCTGTTATTAACGATAAGTATGCTGAGTTACTTTATGATAAGGCCACAATAACTAATAGCTCTTAAAAAAACTGAATCAGTTTAGTCCAGCAACATTGCTCCCTATATATATCTAATATACTTCACTTCTAACACGGAATTCGTTAATAAGCCTTTATTGTTCAAAGACATGGAGTAACCTAAACTCCGAATAATTGAAGATATTTTGGCTAAAACGCAAAGAACGCGCTAAAAAAAGAACTTGAACAATCATGGAATTGGCCCCAAGGAAAAAATTTTAAAGGTTTTCGTGTTTTATCAACCTTTGGTACAACAAAAATCCACAATCCACTTTGGATCATTTTTTTGAAGGACTCTAATTAAAGAATTTAGAGGCAATCCAAGAACTATTGTATTCATAACGATTATTTAAACAAGCTTGTAGTTGAATTTTTTTTATTTGGAGCTCAAAAACGTGTTTTTCTTTTGCTATTTGCTCTAGATGACAAATAAAACTTACAGCGATGATATCTCTTCAAAGAGACATAGTGTTTCATCGCTAAACTCATTGAACACATTTAGGTCAATTTCTACTTACCAAACATATATAACTCTTGCCACAGGAAATAACACTAGCAAATCGTTAAGTAGAAATGAGTCCAGGCGGTTGCTAGATAAACTTGAATTCACAGCTGAAGAAGAGATTCTTATAAAAACATTAAAAAAAAATTTAAGCTCAAAAAATCTGCTGGCAGACCAGAGGAGAGATGAAACGCTGGGGGACTTTGTTACTAAGAAAAGAACTGAATCAGAATATCCTAATTATAATGCTAACTTGGAAAAACTTCGATTTGGCAAGTCTGATCATGACGTAAGCAAGAGGACAACTTCAAGCGGCGTTGTGGAAAGTTCAGCTAAGCCATCAAAACAAAACGATTCTTTTAAGTTTATTGCATCAAATTATCTTCCCTTAGAAGGAGAAATGGCCACAAACATTATGTCAAAGAAACCTCCTTCCAAGGCAGGCAAGATATCTCATAGTAAAACTAAGTCGTGGTCAATTTCAAATTCCAAAGAGAAGAACGATAAAAACAACCTAAATTCTCTGGAGAAAGAAGAAATCACTGCAGGGCCTGCATTTGTTAAACAGCACAAAAAGAAAAACTCTTCGTTTTCTATTAAAAACTTGTTTAAAAAGCCACATCAGCCACACGTTTTGAGTAACAACAAGATAAACGGTAAATATGACAGTTTTCAATCCTTTGAGCATTTTCAGAATAATGGTAACGATGAAGAATTTATGAATAATAATTATGATTACCTAGTCAATGAAAATGATAATTTTGATCCATCTTCGGAGCTGCTTCAAGAAAACGATTTTGAAAATGCCAGAAAAGCTGGAGATGGAGAGTCGCTTTCATCTCAAAAACGAAGAAATTTGATCTCATCTGAGGTTCCTGCTTCCACCTCAATAAGGAGTACTTCTTTTAATGACAGCAATGATCTAAATAGAAGCATTGAAGAAGTCACTGTAAAAATAACAGACTACATGAATCGAGCTATTTTATTAAAGCAAAACGGATCTCTTGTGGAAAGCACTGATTGTTTGCTTTTGTCTATTCTAGAATATAAGAAAAGATACTTGTTATTAAAGAAACTGAATAGAACTGATCAACTTATAGAAAGAACTCCTTTTTTGTTGTATGGCATTGCTTTGAAAATGGGAATTGGATGCCAGTATGATTTAGAATCTAGCACTGAAAATCTTAAAATTGCATGTGGCCTCCTGGCCCCTGTAGATTTTGAGAATGACGATGTGGCTCTTGACAAAACTGCTGATGAAGACTTAATAAAAGTTCTAGATCCCAATAATTTGTTAATGCCAGATAAATTTATTTCGAAAACGAATTTTAATGACTTTGAAATTGTAGGACCTGCTTTTTATGAACTTGGATTAAACTATTTGCATCCTTTTTTGGAATTAAGCATCAGCAAAAATCGCAATTTACCATATTTGAACACAAACTATGGTTTGAATCAAATACAAGAGGGACTGAAGTTTCTTTCCAAGAGCATTGTTGAATATAATCATGTGGATAGCTTTCCAGTCCTGCTGGAGATATTTGCTAAAGGTATTAAAATGTCCAAAATATTTGTTATAAGGCCAAACAAAAACAGATATGAAACTTGGCTGAAAATCTGTGACCAGCAAAAAGTGGATGTTCCTTCAGAACTAAGAACTGTAACCTTTTCTTCGCTGACCTCCATAGCATCCCTTTCGGGCTTTAGTCTGAAAAGAAACGATACATTAGAAAGATTAAATAATCTTAAAAGTGATGGTTACCTATCAAGTGATGACGACGAGCATGAAATTATCAATACCGCTAATTCCAAGGACTTGAACTCTATTCCTAGTATTCTTGTTGCAGAAAAACACCAATTTGAAGAAAGCACATCCATTAACCATGTCGATAACAACGAAAGTGACGATGATTTAAGTGCTATTATGGACACTTACTTGTAACAAAGCTCAGTAGAGAATGCTAAAGCACTGACCAGTATAATTAAACCCAAACTGTGATGAGATATTTATATCCGATTGTTGTTGTACCACACGTGTTCTTGGTTGTGGTTTGCGCTAAGCAGCAAAAAGGCAACTTCCTTTAAAGAAAAAACATACATTCTTTCAAAACCTCCAATAATAAAAAAGCAAATCTCGATAAATGCAATCAAGGTAACAAAACCACCCTTAATGGCCAAAATTGAATAGATAAAGCGACTCTATTTGTTAAACAATACAAAACATTGTTGCAATCAACATTTTTTCTTCAAATTCACAAAATAGCTTCTTTTAATCATATAATACCATCTTTACTTTAATAATGAAATTTTTTGACGATATAAACATTGAAAAGCTAAATTCACTGTTGAAGTTTAAGACTAAGGACAACAACTTTAAAATTAAAGGGTCAATAGAACTATATACAATGAAAAACACAATTAAAGAGAAAAAAACTGTAGTTAAGAGAATTAATGACTTTTTAGATGAGAAATATAAAGAGTCGTTTATCAGCAACGAGCTTATGAAGCAGCAAGACGAAACAGGAGAGAGTGTTGAGAAGAGAACGGTCACTGGAGGGAATTATGAGAATAACGAGTTTAATAAGGATTTTTATGAGCAAAAGAGAAGATTGTCAGTGACTTCTGATTATTATGTGAGCAACAATGGCAACGCTGCCAATACCAGCAGTACCAATTCCGAAGATGCAAATGAAACAACAATTAGAAATGGCTCTGGAGCTGGAGCTAGAAGACCTAGCAGCACACGAAGTTTACCGCCTAACAAAAAACGAAGATCTTCTTCCTCTTCATATAGTGTAAAGCTAAATGATGAAAAGCTCAACAAAATTATTAATGACACTGAATACTTTATGAAGATGAGACAGCAAAATATGCAAAATGGTAGCAAAAGAAGAAGATCCTCGAGTATAACTAATTCTAACGAGGGTGTTGAGACTGCTGATAAGTTTGAGGAAGAACAAAACGATTTTAAAGATTTTGACTTTCAGATGGGTCCTTTCGGTAACATATCCGATCCACAAGCAAGAAAGCTGTTTTCTCAAATTATAATGATTTTGAATTCATCTTTTCAAGACCATGATTTTGTCAAGATCATATCGCCTTTGGATTTCAAAGAACTTCCTATGGAAACTTGGCAAGCTGAGTTCAACAACATAATTAATACTGAAGTAACGGGCGTCAAAGCCTCAAACAGAACTACGGCTTTGAATGATACTAGCGACCAAATAAGTAGTCCTAATTTTGAAAAATCAAATGAAAAAGGCAAGAGGTCTGTGGATGATGCCTTTGTTCCACCAACAACTGAAAAATTGTCAGGTTTGAATAGCAGCGATCTTTGGAAAATACTTAACAACAAAATTGACCTAGATAGCTGCTTCAAGATATTGGAATATAGTCCTACAACCCAAGATAACATCGAAGAGCAAGATGAATACAATGAACTAATAAGCAAAAACTTGAAAAAAAAGAAACTGTCTGATTGCGACGCAGGCAAAGCAGGTGCTGAGCCTGAAGAAGAGATTAAACACGAACATCCTCAGATTAACAAAAAAGATTTTCTGAAAGATGAGTTGGAAAAGGACGAAGGAACTTATGTTTGGTCGAAACTGTGGTTTCTGATTAACAAGAAAATGAAGCGTGTAGCTTTTATATACATCATATGCTCACGCTCAGCTGCCGATCAGTCACATTTAAGCGATGAAGATCACTATTATTATGATGCGGAGGATGCTGTTATTGTTACGTCTGACGAGGGCGAATCTGAATATGGAAAAAAAGGCACAGAGTTGGTTAATTCGGATTACAATGAGGATTACGATGAAGACGACGATCTGGAATATGCAGTAGAAAGTGATGATGAAAGTGAGTAGTATCCTTGTAATTGCATTAGACATGGCAGCAATTGTTGCACGTGACACAACCCGACGCGTAAAACCCGAATTGCAGTTGTTTCTCTCCCGATAAAAGAATATTCTTGTGGAAGTAGATTTCTTAGTTTCCACTAGGAAAATTATCTCAGAGGACACCTGGAAACATCAGTTATTCTTTGCTATTTTATCAAGCTCGTCTTTGTTTTTTATTTTGAGCATCTGCAATTGGTGAAAACCAAGATTCGTTATATACATGAATGACTGTTTGAATAATACAAATGTTTTTAAGAATAGGTTTATACCGTTTGATAAGGTAGATGTGTGGGTAAATGATGAAAAATATGCCAATCACCCATATGTCAAGGAACTAAAAGGCAATATTGAATGCAATAATTATACGAATCTCAATCCAGCAGGTTCTTATGAGGTTTTTGCCACAACTAGCGAAGAACTTAACCTTTTCTTCAGAGACCATAATAATACTGAGGCAGGTTTAAAGTACAGCTACCCATACATTTTGGAAATTTTTGGCAAGTCAAGTATGGGAAAAACTCAAATAATGATACAATTTTTAGTGTCAACACTTATATCTAGTAATTTAAAAGCTGGAGAATCTTTATACATATCTACGGAAGATAATATAAAAATCATTTATAGACGATTCAAGCAAATGTTTGATTCACATTTTGGCAGCTTAGCTGAACCAATAGAAAGTCAGTTTTTAGAACGAATTAAGTTTCTCTACTGTAGAAATTTCATCAATTTTATAGAATATCAGTTAGAAGGCATATTGCTCTCCAACAAAAATATTCGATACTTGTTTATTGATTCCATATCTAATGATCTAAGACATGTTAACGACAATATTTTAAAATACAAAATATTCAGCAAAATATCTGAACTGAGTTTTAAATTTAAGCTTTTGGTTTTCGTGACGAATCAGGTTTTTACCTTCATTGAAGAAGATGTTGAAGAAGTTGGAAACAAAACAGACACAAATCGCATAACAGATTTACAACAAGAGCAAATCAATCCATATATGACATATGACTACCAATTGAAGCATATTACTAATCCTCTATTTTTTAATAGATTTTCTTTTGGCAAAAACGTCAGTGATTACGAAAAAAATGACAGGTTTGAGGTTCCGACTATGGGTTATTTGTTTAACAACTTTGTAAACACCAGATTTGTTTTGTTCAACATGGGTGCTAAGGGAGTGAGGTTTTTAAGAGTGCTATATAGTGATTCTTGGAATAATAGTGACCTTATGAATGAACCAGAGAAAGCGCAGCTGAAATATGAACTTCTGAAGAATTCAATGATTGAATTCAAGAAAGAGCATCACTAAGAGTATGTGTGTTAGTATCTCCGTCTTTTTGCATATATTGTTGTGAAATAAGAAAACATGTGTTCCGATTTCGGGTTTCTGCATTAGGTATAGGGATTTATGTTTTATCATATGTAAAATGATGCAGCCGTACGGGGCGACAGGCAATAATACCCGAGAAAAGGAAAATAAGCGATAAATATTCCATAAATCCTTCAAAAAGGCTACTTAGAATTTTCCTCCAAGAATTATTAAACTGTTTAATGACTACAGCTGCCACTTTTATTTAACTTATATATAACTGAAAGAAGACAAGCAGATATTAAACACGGTCTTTTTTAGAATTTAGTAAATATCATAAATATTGTTAAAGCAACAACCATTCTTAAGATTCTATATAACCAAAAATGTCAAATTACAAATCTTTGAACAAAGTTTTATCTAATGTCGAATTATTGTCTGATTTAGGGTCATACATAAACGGTAAATGGGTTACTGAAAGCACTAAAGGAGTCTTTCAAGTAACTGATCCTGCAACTCACGGTGAAAAAGTGTTAGCATCTATTCCTAACTTGGATGTTACAGAAATTGATACTGCCATTGACGCAGGCTTTAAGGAGTTTTACAATTTTAAGGATACTACGATTCAATACAGATCGACCCAATTGATGAAACTATACGATTTGATCATTCAAAACAAAGAGGATTTAGCAAAACTAATTGTATTAGAAAATGGTAAATCTATGTTTGATGCTACCTCAGAAGTGAACTATGGAGCTTCTTATTTCAAGTATTACGCTGAGTACATAACTACACAAGGTGCCACTAATATAATGATTCAACCTACAAACCCCAACAATAAAATATTCACCAAAAAATGTCCTGTAGGTTTAATAAGCATTATCACTCCTTGGAACTTTCCATTTGCTATGATCACCAGAAAACTTTCTGCCGCTTTAGCTGTAGGTTGTACATCTATTATCAAACCAGATGCTCAAACACCCCTTTCTGCTATAGCATTGGTTAAAATGATTGATCAATTGGGCTATTCTCCAGGTGTTGTCAATTTAATCGTGGCCTCAAATGAATTCACTCCAGAATTTGGTTTGAAACTTTGCCAATCACCAAAAATCAAGAAATTAACCTTTACTGGTTCTACAAGAGTTGGAAAAATTTTAATGAAGCAATGTTCAGATACTGTTAAGAAACTATCTTTTGAATTAGGAGGAAATGCACCATTTATTGTTTGCAAGAATGTCAAAAATATAGAATACGTTGTCGATCAAGCTATTGCTGCAAAATTCAGAGGTTTGGGTCAAACATGTGTCTGTGCTAATATTTTCTATGTTGATGAAGAGGTTTTACCCAAGTTCCTTGAAATTTTGAAGCCAAAGGTTGAGTCTTTCGTTATTGGGCATGGGCTCGACAAAGATACAACTCACGGATCATTAATCAATACAAATGCCTTGAAGAAAACCACTGAGCATGTTGAAGATGCCGTTTCAAAAGGTGCCAAGGTAATCATCAAAGGAGGTGCATTACCACATTTAGGGGAAAACTTTTATGCTCCTACAGTTTTAAGCAACGTCTCTTTTGACAGTAAGGTTTGCTCTGAAGAAACATTTGGACCGTTAATGGCTATCGTACCATTTACTGATGTTCATTCAGTAATCGAAAAAGCTAACCAAAGCGATGTTGGTCTTGCTTCATATGTTTTCAACGATGATATTAACGAGCTGTTTTATCTGTCAGAACAATTGGAAACTGGAATGGTTTCATGTAACACAGGATTGTTTTCAGATGTTAACTTGCCATTTGGTGGTATCAAAGAAAGTGGATTTGGAAAAGAAGGTTCAATATTTGGATTAGATGATTTTGTTGTTATTAAAAGTATGATTTTAGGTTTACAGCCAATTTCCAAATAAACTTTCGGTTCAACGCATATATAATGAATTATATAATAGTTCGCTAACTTATAGAAATCAGTTTTGGAAATGCTGTTTCCTTTGAAAATTACACTCAGGCTGAAACGTAATTTTCTTTAAGCAACAGCTCACCTTAAAAAATAGCATCAACCCATAAGAATCGTAGCACAAGCTAGTTGAAATTGACCATTAATATCTGGCGCTTGTTTGGTAAGCCCCAGGCGATTGCACGAGATTTCACGTGTTCTATCGCGTGATAGAATCTCTTGAAATCTGTTTCTGTTCCAATATGCATATCCATCCATCTACACTGTACATTGAAACTGATCAAAATACCCAACTCGTTTCGAACTATGACATCAAGGCAATGGTGAAAACATCCGTCTGATTAAAGATCCCTAAAATGCTTGCTATTATAGAACATAAAGATGATTTCTAACGATGACACCACAATTTTAGACCCGCTCAAAATCAAAAATTTAATGCAGCTACAAGACACAATTTATACAAACAATAACCCATGGAATTTCATAAATAAAAAACTGATAGCAATGACCTATATGGCTTAAAACGCAGAATACATCACACTTCTCTCAGGGACAGACCAACAAATGGCAAGTCACGAGACAAAAAAAACAAGCCACACTGGCTTGAAGGGGCAAAAATTAAATCCTGTAAAACGGAAAGTCTTTAAAAAAAAACACCAAATTATATAAGAAACCAAGTCTCAAGTTGTGGTTTTTTAGACATTAATCAAAACATACGATTTCAAAATTTATTTGAATACCCAGCTAAACTCCTTGCAATGTATGTACAAAGAGATTCTACCGATTTTGACAATACAGGATATATGTATAATCCTTGGAGGTGGCAAAAATGGTCTTTGTTTGCTATTTTCATAGTGTTATTAGTGCTTATTGTAGTGGCTACTTTAAGAGCCAATTATAATAGAATAAGACATGGGAGACTTCCAATTAGAGGGACAGGTTGGTTTACGCCACCTTCTTATCAGCAATCTGAAAGAGAATATAACCATGATGATGGTATTCATGTAAACAGACATAACAACAGAAGACAGCGGGAAGAAAACATTCCGAAATATACAGAAGAAGTTGGAGAACATGATTTAGGATTTTATGATCCCGATGGAAAATTTCATCCTAATGTTCAGGGGCAAATGATTAATCCACCACCTTTGGAGACAGGAGTTGTAACAAATGAAAACCCAAATACTGAAGAGCATAATAACAACAATGCCAGTGAAGGTGAAAGTGTCTTTGGAATTGAAAGCCCAGATCACACCGCCTCGAGGCAAAGAATAAGACAATACTATAACACCAATTTTAATAATGTAGAAATGACCCAAGGTTCAAGCAGTAACGTTAATAATGCTCATGAACTGCAAAGCATGGAGGCCACCAACACAGGCACTAATACAACCACAAGCAATAACCTAAATAATACTACAAACAGCACTGTTAACAACCTAAATAACACCACAAACAGCACTGGCAACAACGCTCAAAACCATTAACTCAAACAACTTATTGCATTTGAATAATCGTTATCATGATTATATGTAACCTAATATATAAGATTCCCACCCAAATTACCTCTGGATTTGTTTTCCAAATGGCTCTAAGATCTTATTACCGCTGCTACCATACCTATTTTGGTCACGGGACCACAGCAGAAACGCAGCCTAATTAAAAATTGCAAAACCGCAGAAATTCAACTCATAAAAAAAGTTTTAATAAAAAATAGCAATATGATGATCTGTCATCAACTTGAACGACAAAAATACAGCAACTAAACAGCAAGGAGTAGAAAGAAACCCCCAAAAATATAGGTACTTGGTTGACTAATCTATTTTCTGGAATTTTTGGGCTACGGAACATTAAAATACATAGGGTTTCTTTTATTTGTAATCGGAAGGGACTATAAAATTACTCTGTTTTTTGTCTCTAATATCAAACTGATATTTTAAATTTTTAATACTATGTCTGAAGATTTTCAACAACATTCTAAGGCATCTTTACCTTCTCCTTTATCTTCTGCCAAACATAACAACAAAATTGGTAATAGACGAACTTTAGAAGAGGAATATTCGAACAATAATTTTTTAGTGTCTAAACTAGTAATCCAGCCTTTGAAATACCTATTTGCAGAATTAATAAAAAGCTCTGGAAAACAACCAAAACATGTTTCGTTTATAATGGATGGTAATAGGAGATTTGCAAGAAATGCAAACATTCAAGTGAAACAGTCTCATGATCTAGGATTTTTGACCATGTGTAAAATCCTTAATGTTCTATATGACTGTGATGTTAAAACTGTCAGTGTTTTTGCATTTTCCATAGAAAATTTCTTGAGAAGTGAAAAGGAAGTAGCTGATCTCATGAAGCTAGCCAAAAAAAGGTTATTGCAGTTGGTTACCAACAGTGACATGTGCTTAAAGTATGGAGTTAGGATTAAAATTGTGGGCAATAAAAGTTTGCTAGATAAAGAGCTTATGGAAATGTGTGATTTCATTGAAAAAGAGACAGAAAATAACTGCAAATGTCTTCTGAATATTTGTTTTCCTTATACTGGAAGGTGGGAAATATTTAACTCCATGAAACAGTCTATAGTCGATTTTAAAAACGGAAAAATTAACGATATAACTTGTGATACACTAAACGAATATGTTTACAACCATGGGAATCTGTCACAAGACATCAATTGGGAACAGGTAGGTCCGTTAGATTTACTATTAAGAACCAGTGGAGTGACAAGGTTAAGTGATTATCAGCTCTGGCAAATGAGTTCAGATTCAAGTAATGAGCAGGATGACATTTCGGTGAACAAAAGTGTTATAAAATACGAATTTTTGAGTTTGCTATGGCCAGATCTATCTATTTGGCGAATCATATGGATTCTTTTGAAGTTTTGTTTTGAAGACAATAGAAAGTGATAAACTAGATTGTATTATTGGTAGTTTTTTATTTACATGTGCTTAACAAAGATTTATATAATTATTTCTATAGAGTTTTCATTATAATTAGTATAGATTATAAAAAACGCAATTTCAACACAAACGCTGCTTTACTTTTTTCTAGTCATTATTGACATAGTTAAAATTTCAAGTGCATCTCTGGCTTTAGACTTTGGTACTGCATCATATAAATTCTTTAAAGCTTTATCTCTGTACTCCAAAGCTAAGTTTCTTGTCATCTCTACAGTATTATATCTATAAACATTTTCTAAAATTATATCAATATCTTCATTGCTAAATGAAGATTTTTCAATCAAAGAACCTAATTTTGGATTCATTTTCCAAGCAAATAAAACTGGTGCTGTAGCTAATCCCAGTTTCAAATCATTATTTGCTGGTTTTCCTAGTCCTTTTGAATCTTCTGTATAATCTAATAAATCATCTACTAATTGAAAACAGATTCCTACATTTTTTCCAAATTCATAGCAATTTTCAATAGATACATCATCACAGCCACTTAAAATAGCGGTTGATCTCAAAGATTTAGAAATCAAAGAAGCAGTTTTTAAGTATGTCTTGTGCAAGTAGTGATCAAAGGCAAGTTGAATTAAAACTTCATGTTGAAGCGTGCCTTCTTTGTCAGCATCTGTTACTGATCTTGGGACATGGAAATGGTGACCAACATCCAACTCTTTTCCAGTAGGTTTTGGAAGCAATTTCTCTTTATTTCCTGTCATTATTGTCAGCTGGTCTCTATCTATAACTGTGTTTTTTAATTGCATAAACTCACCTTCTACCAAATTAGCTATACAATTACTAATAAGCTCCATCACTTCTGAATTTCTTAACCTGGAAATAGCTACAACGGACCTTCCTAATAAAAAATCACCAGCTAACACAGCCATTTTATTACTAAACTGAAAGTTTCCACTTGGTCTCCCACGTCTCTTGTCAGAAAAATCAATAACATCGTCATGAAGTAAGGAAGCAGTATGTATCATTTCAACAATCTCAGCCAATCTTCTTTGTTTTGGTAAAATTCCATTTGACATGTCTAATTGCTTAACGTTATCAGTTAATGGTTCTGAACCTTTTGTCAAAGGACTAGTTAGTGCTTTGATTCCGTGTAGAATACTAAATGAAGAAAAATTAGATACTGGATTTTCAAATATGTTATTGGATTTAATGGTGCTAACCTTACTTTTTTCATTGTTATAAACAGGATCACTCGGTATGTCCTGTGTGTCTAGATAGATTCTTGTTCTTTCCTTCAGTGGGATTTCTGCTAAAGCTTTAGCTAAAAGTAGCACCAATAGAGGTCTTACCTTTTTACCTTCTTGTTCAAAGTAATATCCTGAAATTCTATTAAGAATAGGGTGGCCAGATCCTATCAGTTTGGTAATATTTTTTGTCAACGACTCCATTTCCTTGGAAACAACAGATAAAGGTGAAAATGGTGAGGTCATTGGATTTATCATTTTTGATGCAGAATTTACAACATCTTTAGTAGGAGAAACCATTTCAATACATTTTGACAAAACCTTTGAAAAAGAAGTAGAAGGCTTGTTTAGTTCAGATTTACTTCTAAAACTATTAATCAAAAGTTTGTTAGAAGAATTTCTTAACACTATTCTATATCTTCTAGATAACATTCAGCAACTTTAAATCTTTTGGTTCTTTTGGAGTAGCTTTGTAATGAATTTTCCCTTACTTTTTCAAATGTTAGTAATTCTTCAAAAAAATTTTAATGCAAAACTCATTTAAATAATTTTTCAGTCTTATTAGTCACGTGCCTTGGACTGTTAAACTGCAAACATGAGTTTCTTATGATGTGAGTGAGTTATCAAATATTGTATTTAGCCCCACAGACAGCCAAAGTACACTAGGCAGACATATTGTTTAGCAAACATGGTTTATAGTAATGGTCATTTAAGAGGTATTGCTATAGTTACTTTGGTTTTTATCGGATCAAAAGCTATACAATTTTTAATATTCTATTTAATATACATAGGAAACTCAAATCTCTTGACATACGATACTAGTAACATCCTATTATACAAGGAGCTAGAGCGGTCTACAGGTTTTGTATTGATTAATGGAAATTTATTAAATTCATATCTGGTGTCATTATCTTCATGGGATACACATTACTATCTTAAAAATATTGTCATCAATGTATCGAAAAGCAAAAGCTCAGTTTTAAGATCTGAAAACGATTTGGTTTTTTCACCTCTCATTTGGTGCAATTTATTAGCTACTCCACTAAAGTATTTTGAAACAGAGCATTGGCTTTCATTGATATTTTTGATTAATCAATTTGTTAATTTCTTGGGATCATTGTTTTTTTATGTTTTGATTTTATTGCAGACAAGAAACAACAACTTTGCAATCAGCTGTGCAATATTTCAAATTTTTAATTTAAGCGCCATATTCCAGACAACGATATATTCAGAAAATCTATCCTTGCTATTAGTTTTTTTTGGTTTGCTCATTAGACATATTAGTTTGAGAAAACGTCAAATCAGTATATGGTATCTATTGGCATGTCCGTTCTTCATTATCAGTGTTTTAAATAGACCTAACAATTTGATGATCGGTGTTTTTTATTTTTATGATTTTGCTACGATGATTATAAAGAAAGAAAATATAAGGTCCTTAATACCTTTGCTTTCGGGAACTCTTTTGGGGCTAGCGACAGTTTATTACCTGATAATCATGCCTGCTAACGTTTACTGCAACAACTCCCATTTTAGTTGGTGTGAAGAAAGCAAGTTTCACAAATTCAATATTTGGAACACATCTCTGAACTTCAGGTTACCTTTTTTTTACTCTTATCTTCAAAAAAAGTACTGGAATTTAGGGTTTCTCAATTACTATTCTTTGAATAACATTCCGAACTTTTTATTGGGCCTGCCTCAGTCAGCGGTTTTAGTCGGGTCGATCTTTTATAGATCTCACCGATTTTCAGATTCTACAAACACGCAAATTTCTTATAAAATAATCACTGTTTTGTTTTTATTAATGATCTATTCCGTTTCACATGTACAAATTATCAATAGATTAAGTGGATTAGTGTCACCATTGTGGATAAGCTATATTGTAGAGGTGCTTTTGAATGAGCAGAAAAAAACTTCAGGCATTAATGAAATTATTGTAAAGATATACTGTGTATTTGTTGCTCTTTATTTTTTTATTCAATGCTTCTTGTTTTTAACATTTTTGCCCCCTGCTTAATATTAGATCTTATTTTTAAAACCAAATACAATCAACCATTATAAAACCCACGTATTTACATTCTCTCATTAATGTTCAAATTTTCGGATATACCTCAACTACCTACATTTTTCTTTTTATTTCTTTTTTCTTTATCCAGAAAATCTGATTTTTCACACACAAACATGATGGGGCCGCAACTTATTTTAGAAAAAAAAAATTTTCTTGGTTTAAAATTTTTAAAAAAAACACACAACTTTGAAAATAAGGTTATCACTTTCTGTAGAACAACCAGAAATTAGTGCTGTTATTGAAAGACTCACATAATAAAACTACTTTGCCATATTTTGAAAATGACTGAAGAAAAAGATAGTGTTCCAAAAGTGCCTACTTCAAATGTATTTGCTTTATTTGGAGGTAAGAAAGAAGCTGTAGACACCAAAGCAGAAGAAACTAAAACTAATACCAAATCTCCAGAAACTGAGAAACCAGAGACCGCTGAAGAAGAAGAAGAAGCAGATGTTCATTTTGAGCCTATTGTTCAATTGTCTCAAGTTGACGTCAAAACTAACGAAGAGTATGAATTACCTCTATTGAAAATCAGAGCCAAATTGTTTAGATTAGATGCTGAAGCCAAGGAGTGGAAAGAAAAAGGTACCGGAGATTGTAAAATTTTATTGCATAAAGCAACTGGAAAGACTAGAATTTTGATGAGAAGAGATAAGACTTTGAAAATTTGTGCTAACCACTACATTAACCCAAGTTACGAATTAAAAGAAAATATTGGTTCGGACAGATCTTGGTTGTATAACGTCATCGGTGATGTTGCTGAAGGTGAAGCTGAAAATTTGACTTTGGCCATCAGATTTGGATCTAAAGAAAATGCCCAAAAATTCAAAGAAGCTTTTGAGAAGGGTAAAAAGTTGAATAATGGTGATTTAGATTTCAAAAAAATCTTGCAAGAAATTGAAGATGAATTAGAAAAGGAGCAAAAGGAGAAGAAGGATGAAAAGAACGATGAATAGTTTTATTTGTTTACACTTTATTTATATATAAAGGAAACGTTAATAAAAGCTATATCTATTATATAAATTTTTAGTGCTTTGGCTGAGTAATATTACGCTTTAGTAAAAATAATATCTAAATGCATTAAAGTTAACAACTATATTTTTAATCGTAATTTTAAAAAAACCTTTTTTATCTAATATATAATAAAGTGTGAGTCTCTATATTTTTGAAGTCTTCAAAGAACCAAAACCAAAATCTTTTCTATCTTTGTCTAAAAGTCGTTCAAAAAACAAAGTTGGAGCAATACAATTATTCAGAGCTCTAATGCAATATCTGTTTAAATATTTCAACCCTAGCAGATAACTTGTATTTGTCCAACCAAATCCTTCCTCAGCAACACCTTTAAAGTCATTACCTTGGTTACCATATTCCGCATCAACATTATGAGGATCTATTTCACTCGTAACATCATATTTTTCAACAACAGTACCATTGTAATCGACAAATACTTTTGTGATCACATAAACCCATCTATAAGCCAACCTTCTGGCATCCCCTGAAAATCCATATTTTTCTAAACCTTCCCATAAAAGAATCTGATGAGGAGACCATGCATATGGGAAATCCCACTGTCTTTGAGGATGTTCCTTGTTAACAACACCCCTAGACTCTTCAGTTGTAGAAACAATCCCACCAAATTCTTCAAAGATAGGAATTATATTATCCCTTAGCTTTTGAGCTTGTTGGGGACTAGCACATGATGCCCACATAGGCCAAAAAGTAGTGGCACTCTCAAAGGAAGTTTGTTCTTTTTTAAACCAGTTGTAATCAAAATACATTGATTTTTCTTCATTCCATAAGTACTTATCGATATTAAAACGTCTCACTTCTGAAAGCTTTTTCCAATGGCTAGAATCTGTCGTTACATTTTCGAAATCCATAAATTTATCATCTATGAAATGTTCTATTGCATAAGCAATATCAACCTCATATTTATAGATCAAAGAATTTAAATCAACGGTGACTAAATGGTTGCAAACGCCTTCAAACCTATTCGTTGTATCATGGCCACTTTCCCGAATGGCTTTGTCATGTGTGAAATATAAATCCAGATCATGTTCAAAAATCTGTTTACTATTATAAAGTTCTTTAAATTTACTGATAGAAACCTTATACTTTTTAGCGTAAGGTTCCAATACTGAATCAAAGTGATCGTCTTCACATTCAGGGGGAATGCCTACAGATTGTGGATAATAGCAAGATAACCCTGTTTCAAGATTTAATCTTGGTGGGCAACACCAAACATTTTTGTATTCTTTTATTGCGGCACCAATGCATCTTTTTAATAATTCAACAGCCTCAGAATTTTCTTTTCCTCCAATATGATTGAAAAATTTCAAAGATAAATCAGTTAAAAATGGAGGCTGTGATCTACTTAAGTAATAAGTACGGTTTGCATTAAGTATCTTTCCATAGTTTTCAATTTCAAAAATGTAATTTTCCAAAACACCTCTAATTATATCGTTATATTTGTCACCACTTTCTAATAAACCAAGTGAAACAAAATAGGAGTCCCATCCATAAAACTCGTTAAATCTTCCACCAGGAACAACATATGGCCAACCTACTAGTAAATCTTTTTTTCCTGTATTTGGATCAATACACTTTTTCATGGCCAAACTTAAAAAACCAGGTTTGTTTCTAATCGAATTTTCATAATCAGCAGTTATGTGTTGTGGTAAATAATTAACTTCCACATTATAATCTATAGCTTTTTTACCTGCTTTAATAAAAAAATCATATTGATCTTTATTCTTGTAAGGAACATATATTCTTAAAAAAGACTGATCACTAAATTTCACGTCCCTTGCTATTTTTACTATAGAATCGATATCTATTTGTCTTATTAGACTCTTCCAAAATTTATTTTTAATAAGTCTTGTTAGTTTTCCTACAGGGGGTTCATTTAATCTAGCTTCTTCCAAAAATATTTGCTTTTTATGATATTTCTTTGCTAATGTCAATTCTTGCAACAGATTTGATAACATGTATGTACCTCTGATATTATAGTATTTAAATCCCTCTGAACTTGCGGTTCCCACCTGCAAAACCTTTGATCCTTTATCTTCAATTGTTATTTTAAAGTTGGAATCAGTATCTTCTCTTTTTAAAAGTTCGGCTAACATCTTATCAACGTCTTGAATAAAAAAAATTCTATTTTCCTGAGCATCTGATGTTCCACCCAAAGAGGGTCTTCTTTTAATTTGATAATTTTCAATGAATGAAATTTTTTCTGGTGTTGACCTGTCACTAATACTCGATGCTCTGATTCTAGAAGTTGGGGAAGAAGATCTTTGATATTGTTTGCTGTAATATTCATTATCCATTAAAAAGGGATTTCTTTTTTTATTTGAAAAATCCTCTATATTTTTCAATAAGTGCTTCCATTTAATTTTGTTATCATCCAAATTTTGATCTGTCATTTTTATTAAAATTAATTAAGAAGTCTGGGTTTTATTGGTTTCCTTAGTGCTTAAATAATTTAGTCTTATTAAATTTCATCTTCCCCATATAAACTCGGCAATTCTCTTTTGTCTCCCTTTGAAAAATATATAAGTTTATATAAGAAACCAAAAAAAAAATGAATGCTGCAAATAATAATGTTCACGAAAAAAGTGGACCTTTCAACATGGTTATTTTTTTTAATGAAGGAAGAACTTTAAGTTAATTTGATTTTGGAGTCTGAACACTCTTAATGTTTTTTGATTCGATAAAAAGATTTTGCAACATCGTGTGAACGATTCGAAAGTAGTACGGCTTCAAAGCATATAACATTAAGTGCATTTAACAAAATTTTCATCTGAAGTTTTTATTGTAAAAGAATTATGAGTTTAAGTTTAACTATATTGGAAAGCAATTTTTGAAACGGAAATCAAAAATCAATGCTAGTTATGCTTTAAAGGGTTGGATTTGTAACAAATCAAACACTAATTTTTTATTAGTAACGCGATATATGTTTTACAAAAAAATTTTAACAAAGATTGAAAAAAAACAATTATATTATATATATTGAAACAAAGAAGCTATTTAGGTAGTTAATTCACTTCAATAGTGTTCTTTCTTTCAAAACAACAAGTGTACTATAAAACTAATTAATTGAACAAGATCTCGATTACAACTCAAGTTTAATTGAAATTTGATGTCAACCACATAAGCTTAAATACTTATATATATAACATACTTTGGAATAAAAAGCAAGTAAAATATATATATAGATATAGTCAACAGCAATAGATATAAATGAAAATAATGATGTTGTTTAACTTAAGTAGTTAATGAGCTTGAAAATAAAATAAATCACCATTAGCTAAAAAAGAAATGAAAACAAAATTAAACTCGAGATTTAATGGCATAATTGTTGCTCCAAATTTTATAGACTAATTTTTGTTTAAATTATAATAATGTTAATATCCGATATAAGCATTAAATAACATGGATTCGGAGCAATATAATTTTTTAAAAAAATTTAACATTTAAAATTATTTTATTTTTAATTATTTTTAATTTACTTTTTAAAACCCCGCAAAAATTATTTGCTGTTGTAATGTTTTTATTAAAATTAAAATATATTTAAATTTTACTTTTCCGATTTTTTAATTTTTAAATACATTGCCGGATATTATATTAGTTGCATTTGGTGAAGTTTTTTGTTAAATTTAGTTCTCGGTAATCAGAAAAGCTTTTAAACAATTAAGATTTGAAATTCAAGTCGAGCTTACGTCTATAACTAAAAGTCTATGGGTAATTCTATGGAATATCCGTATTTACAAATTTATTTCATTATGAAATTAAAATTTATTTAATCGTCATCAGTTAAAGCATTCCTGCAATAATCAAATTATTAAAAATTATTATAATTCAATACATAGGATAGGTAATTCTGGCCCTTTACAAATTAAATAAGGATTGCATAGAATTCAGTTACATGCACATTGTTATAATAATATAGGTATTGTGTTATTAAGAGCTATCTAGAATAAAAGGAGCTTTAAAACTCATGCTACTTGAATTATTCAGCATTTGATTTTTTTTTTTTTTTTGGAAAAAAACGATATAAAAATTCTGATTCCGATTTTCATTTTCATTTCGCGATTTTGTTTGAAACGCATAAACATTGTTTTACCCTTGTTTTTAAGCGTTAGATTTAAACCACAAAACTAGCTTTAAAAACAACACAATGGACCCCACTCAGCCAGACTATGTATAAATCAGTAAATATCAAGGGTAGCCATTTTGAATCGTACTTTAAATTTAAGTAAAAAATTATTCTTTTTGCTATTTTGCTGCTGAAAATATATAAATAATCATAAAATAAAAACATTTAAGTAAGTTTTCTCATTTTCTATAATTTTCATTAAAAAGAATATTATTATTTTTATCTTTTAAGTCTTGGCCGTACAATCACTTTTGAAAAATAATGTCTTTAATTATACTATGATTGAGAAACAAATGTTTATTTTCAGCATTGATAAAACAATCTCATTTAAAAAAAATTTCAAGTCATACAACCATTCAGTGTTTAAGATAACAGTGTTCCAATAGAAACATTAAATACATAAAAAGTTTGAATGAAAATTACACATTATTTGTTAGTGCAAATAAATCAGCCATACCAAAAGTAAAGAACCAATTTATTTGTTTCCTACCAAAAGAGTTAACAAAAAATTATTGAATGCTAAACATATATTTCATACTCCTCTATCTTCATATAAAAAAATTAATACTATTGTAATTATTGAACAAAATATATAACTTTACTAAAACATGTAAATTTATTTTATTAAAGAAACAAGGAGACTGTATTTTTTTAATTTAATAAAGTTTCAAAATTTTTACAAAGGAATTAAAAAGGAAAAACATTAAAAACAGAGAAAAATTGTTTACATCTTAAAAAAGTAAACTATATATTTGTTTAATTATATTTTTTGTTGATAATGTGATAAGAAAAGTAAACTAAAAAATGTTAAAGAAAAAAAAGAAAATGTAAACAATTGAAATTATGATTATCACGTGTTAAACATATTAGTTGAGTACATTTCCAAAACAACCAAAGAGAGAAACTACAGTTGAAATATATAGACTACAAGCAAAATTTTGAAAAGGAAAGCTTAGGGCTTTGCCAACAAAAAAAAAAAAAGTCAGTTAAATAGATTTATTTAGATTTAAATTCGTAAGGTATTGATGGTGTGAATTACATATAAAGTTTTTAAACATTTTTAGTGAAAAAAAAATAAAATTGTCTGGAGAACATATGTATTTAACAAAACCCACTAAGAAATAATTCACTAATTAGCAACCTTAATAAAACTAATATAATCAACACAAAAATAATGTACTAAACTTTTCCAAAAAACCAACAGTTATTTTAAATTTACCCTAGAAGAAAAAAGGAAGACTCACTTTAATAAAGTAATATATATGTTGTTTATAAAGTATTCCTAAATTTTATTACAAAAAAAAATCTCATATTATAAGTTTGTTGACTGTTTCAAATTTATTTTTCAGCAGCACTGTCCTTAATAGCAGCAGTGTACTTGGTAACAGATCTAGTACCATCTAAAATGGCATGCTTGGATAATTCACCTGGTAAAATTAATCTTACAGCAGTTTGGATTTCTCTAGCAGAGATAGTGGATTTCTTGTTGTAAGCAGCCAACTTGGAAGCTTCATTAGCAATTCTTTCAAAAATATCGTAAACAAAAGAGTTCATAATAGAGACAGACTTTTGAGACATACCAGTATCTGGATGAGCTTGCTTTAAGACTTTGTAGATATAGATACCGAAAGTTTCTTTTCTAGCTTTAGATCTCTTTTTTGGAGCTTCGGTTGAAGTGGTCTTTTTAGCTGGAGCTTTGGAAGCTGGTTTCTTTTCGGCGGCCATTGTATAGTATATGTGTTTGGTTATTTAATTTAAGGTACGGTTTTTACCTTTAATTATTTTTTTAATCTAATATATTCACTAAGATAAATGCTATATTATATTTACTTTCAATGTTCTCTTATATATAGAGATATTTTCTAAAAAAAAAATCATTTTTTTTCGTGTTTTGATTATTATTTTTTCCTAATTAGGAAAAACTTTTATAATAGTTGCAATTAAAGTATGATGTGTACACAAGCATGGTGTATACACAGCGTATGAAAACTGTAACAACTACATTAATTTTTCCTAATTAAGCAAAAACATTTAAATTATTAAGGAAAACAAATTATTTCAGGCATTAAAAAAAAAATAAGTCTGTTTATATAAATAGTATTGAAATGAGATAGAGCAGTTTAGTGTTGTAAAGCAGCTAATTAGGTTTTTATAATTAGCACATAAAATTAAAATATAGGAAACCAACCTGAAGGTTTAAATAACATAAATAATAACATATACAAATAATGTCCGGTGGTAAAGGTGGTAAAGCAGGTGCTTCTGTTAAAACTCAACAATCTAGATCTGCTAAGGCTAACTTAGTCTTCCCAGTCGGTAGAATTCACAGATTGTTGAAGAAAGGTAACTACGCTCAAAGAATTGGTTCTGGTGCTCCAGTTTACTTAACTTCTGTCTTAGAATATTTAACTGCTGAAATTTTAGAATTAGCTGGTAATGCCGCTAGAGACAACAAGAAAACTAGAATTACTCCAAGACATTTACAATTAGCCATCAGAAATGATGATGAATTAAACAAATTATTAGGTAACGTCACTATTGCTGAAGGTGGTGTTTTGCCAAACATTCACACTGACTTGTTACCAAAGAAATCTTCTAAGTCCAAAGCTTCTCAAGAATTATAAAGTAAATATAACATTTTTGGTAAATTTAAGATAATTTTTATAAGATATATATGAATGGACTTCAACTAACAATTTTGGAAAGTCCTTTAAAGTAATATTTTTTTCTAGGTATTAAAATTTTTTTTATTTTGAAATTATACATTCAAATTGTTTTTTAATATAAATTTCACAAGTATTTTAGGACATTGTAATATATACCTTTAAAAACAAACCAAAAATAATTTTTAATCATAAATTGCTTTCTTAATTTTACACCAAAAAATACTAAGCAAGGATAGATCTATTTTATGTCAGCCATAATATCCACAATAATATTGACTACAGATACGAGAACTTCTACACAAATCAAAACAACCACAATAAACTCTAAATATTCTTCATCTGATTGCCCCAATTGTTCTTTTAACATCTGAAGTAAGTCTGATATAACTTCAAGCCTTTGATTTAAAAGATTAACTCTCTGGTTAATTTCCAAATACCCTCTTGTTGCTTGGTATATAGGTTCCAACTGTGGTTCTGACCACATAATTTCCGGGGAATCTAAAATAGAGCCATGTAAATTTATATTTATTCTTAATATAAACAATTCACCTATTGATTTCATGATATCTTCTTTTGACATTGATATTTTACCCAAGGATGCGATCTGTTGAGGGATATCTTGTGTATCTTCTATAGAATTATCAACCAGTTCTTCAAAAAGACTAATTTTGACACTTTGTGCAAGAGCATGAGATATAGAAAGCTTAATAAAGTAATTGGAACCATCATTAAGTGTAATAAAATCATTATAAATTCTTGGCTGATAGGATTGTGTAATATAATAGTTCAGATTTTCTATTTGCACATTTTCAATAGCCAGTTTTTCCATTTCATAATTCTCCAGATCTGATAAAAAAGCTTTTTCTTCCCTTTCTGTAAAACCCCACATGACAATAACTCCATACTCAAATATGAACAAATCTGGTTGCTTATCACTAACATAAATTTCACCACCTTTGTTGCTTAATCTTATAAAATCATTGTTATGGTCAACTCTTTTATCTCCTCTCCAGTCTTTGTAAATAAATGGGGTGTACAAACAATCATCGAACAACTTAGGTTTTGTATGGTTAGTCTTTCGACAGCGTTTAATCCAATTCAACAAACTTTTCATATCATAAGATCCAGCTGTGCAGTAACTTGTAACTCTTGGTAAATACTTCCTTTGTTTTTTACCTAGTTTTTCAGCATCTTTTCGAGCTGCAAGATTATCAGTTATATGACTTACTTGGGAATAAATTTCTTTTCCCTTGCCTCTTTTTCTTGTCATAGACTGATCTTTTGAGTTGCCATTATTTTTTTTAGGTTTTGCAATATCAGCGAAAGAAGCTGAAGGCGAAGAAACAAATTTTAAACTACTTCCTTCATTCTGTTCTTGGTCATCTTCCTTGGATGCTATATCAGGTTTTAAGGTCGATTCATCTTTTTTGAAGACCTCAGGTAGAATTTTCAACTTTTGTGTTATTTTTGAATGCCTTTTATTTGTTGAGCTGTTCAACCTTTGAATTTTATTGTTATTTGTGCTTACATCGCGGTTTTTTTTAACAAATTCTTTTGAATCATTCGTGGCTTCTTGCCTGGGTATTAGTGGCTTACCTATGCCATGGTCTTCACATGCCTCCTCAGATACTTCATCATCGTCGTCGTCATCATCATCTTCTTCGTCATCATCATCTTCTTCGTCATCATCATCATCTTCCTCGTCATCATCATCGTCGTCGTCTTCGTCATCCTCACTATCGTAATCATCGGTATCGTCGTCATCATAATTATTATATCCTGCGTTGTTACTAGGAGCTACTTTTTTATTATTTAAATTTTCTCTATTAGCCAAAAGCAAACCAGCTTCTTTTTCGCTCATGTTTTTCAAAGATGAACCTTTAAATTTTAAACAATCAGGTAACAATACCCTTCCCAGGTCTATACTTGGTAACCTTTGAGTATTTGCTTTTCCAATATTACCCATATTTGAATTGTTCTACAACAAAAAAATTATAATTCAACCACAAACAATGAACAATCATTATCACGTGCTAGATTCTGCTTTCATAAAATTTTTATGTTTCCTTTTTTTATTACCTGCCAAAGTGGTGGTTATGTATCTCAAATTCCATACTTTGTGAAGTGTCTAAAGCTTTCAAAATAACAGCATAACAAAGCAGCCAAGTAAGATTTATTGAAACATGAGTGACAATGATTATGAAAAGAAGAAGCTTCTAGATGAAATCAAAAGTTTTGAATCTGAAAATGAACAGGTTCTTTCTAATATCACAAGACTGAAATTAGGAAACAAAAGGTTAAGATTAGAATTTGCAGTATTGTTGGAGCAGTTGGAGAGATTAAGCAAAACTCAGAATAGAGATAACATTGATGAGCTTCCAACCCTAAAAAATCTTACAAAGGATTTGAATATAGCAACTAACAGTGTTTTGCAGTATATAATAGATAATGTTGCAAAACCTCGGGAGCAGAAGAAACAAGAATTTTTAAATTCTTTTGTGAAACAGCAAAACGCAGCTTTAAGTAACTTAGCTGAAAAAGGAAGTGATATTAATATAAAATCTAAATTAAAACAAATAGTTCTTGAAGCAACACTGTTAAATAGCAGAGCACCATCTAATGGTGGCATTAAAACAAAGCCACAACCGTCCAGGGGTGGAAGAAAGAGAAAAAGTGTTCAAGAAGCCAATGAAAAAGAGTACTTTATTGTTGAAGATAGCAAAGGTGAGAATGATGTGAAAAAAAGAAAACATAGCTTAAACCACATTGAAAATTCAGTTGACGGAACAAGTGCTAGTAAGAGAAGTCTTGAAAATCATGATGCTTTACAACACGGGTTCGATCTATTCTGCCTTGAAAAAAAGGAAAGCAATTTTATCCAAACAGAATTAGAAGACCAATGGGATAATTTAGATGAAGATATAAAAAACAAGTATGTCGTTAAAGCTGCAAACTCGCAGAAAGCTCACAATGGTGATAGTGAAATTATATTGAAAACTGAAGATTCATCTAGAAAATCTAGTGACGTAGAACACAGCAATGACGATAAAAGTTTTCAAAATGGGTTTAATAAGCACTACGAAAATGAAGTAGGAGTTGAAGTTGAAGTTGAAGAGATGGATGATGATGATGATGACGAAGATGAGGACGAGGACGAAGAAGATGAAGAAGATGAAGAAGACGAAGAAGAAGACGACGAGGATGATGATGATAACGAAGAGGAAAAAGTAGAAGAAGATTATCATAATGATTTATTAACTGAATCAACGAATTCTAACGAGAGCAAAATTGAAAATGCATTTATAAAAACTAATTTAAATGATCACGATCATAACATAAATAGAGATATCCCTGAAACTAATTCTAATGATGATAATGCAATGACAGAGGAAAAAGATGTTTATGCTGATTCCGCAAAAAGCGAAGAAAGTGATTCCGAGAACAAGCATCTTGAACAAAGTTCAGCTGATGATATTGAAGAAGATATTTCGGTTGATCAAGATGACGACAATAATGATGTATTAAATACAGAGCCAGTAAACTCTTCTATCTACGATAATTCCAGTGTATCCTTACAAGATGAATGAATTATATATAATATACATGCAAAATTGAGTTTTTAGGTTTTGAGATTCATATCAGATTGATGCTATAATTTAGAATTAAAATATAACAAGAGATCATTACAAAATAGGATTACACGTTTAATAAGAACCGCTCTAATAATGAAAATGCAAAATAGGAATTTCGTAAGATCTCACAATGTGACTTACAATATATCGCTTCCAGAGATAAAAGAAAGAGGTATATCTGTCAGGAAAATATTGGATAATAGCTACAACTGAAGCACTTCCACAGTCAGTTTCAAGCTGAACAACCGGAGATGAAAACTAAACACGTGACTATTATGAAGTTTCTTTTTTTTTTTTTAAACAAATTTCCTATTTTGACTATATCATAAAAAAATATTTATAGCAGAAGTATCACTAAAACTCTATACTGAAAATTCAAAAACCATGGATAACAATTTGATAAACCAATCATAGACCAAAAACTAAGAAACGAACATATTTTTTGTTAAATAAAATGGCTAAACAAAAAGTTGATGTTAGCAAAAGTGAAAATAAGTTTCGGTTTCTGTCTTTTAGAGACAAAATAAGTGACTTAAAGATTGAGCCATTCAAAGATCTAAAGAAGAAACACTTTAACATTACTGATAAATCTCATTTCTATGAAACATTCGAGCATTGGAGCGATATTAATCTAAGTAGCAACTACGATTCATTTCAAAAAGAAGTAGATGAATACACTAAAAATCTGCCTACAATCATTTACAATAAGGAGTCAATTATAAAATCACTACTAAAATATATTGATTTACACGATGAGTTAAGCTTGCAACCTTTATGTGAACTTCTTTCACAATTGGTGCATGATTTGAATGAAGACTTTTTACCGTATTATATTCAATCATTGGACTCTTTAATTGCATTAATCAAAAACAGTATTATCAGACAAAAAGTAAACGCATTTGAATATGGGTTCAATTGCTTGATATACATTTTCAAATACTTGTCTAAACAAATTATTAAATTTGAAGATTCGAGGCTAATGCTCAAGACTTTTGAGGTTTTTAATAACTTGATAACCGATAATGCTAATTTTTACATCAAGAAATTTAGTGCTGAAAGTTTGAGTTTTCTGGTGAGAAAGTGTAACAAACAACTATTAAAAAGAATTATTGATTTGCTTTTTAATAATTTGAATACTATAAATTATGAATTGAATAATTACGAAGGTATCTATTTAATTCTAACAGAAGCATTAAAAGTATCCGAAGGTAATCTACACTCTAAGTTAGAAATTATAATTAGCATTTTATTGGATAAAACATTGATTATTGAAGATGTGGATGAAGAAAACAGAATTAATTTGAAACACAAAGAATATTTAGAAAGTCCGGAATATCAAGCACTTTTTGATACTGAAGATTTTTCTATAAACTCATCTAATCACTACATAAAGAAAACATCTCTAATTAATGATATTTTATTAGATGTTTTGAGGCATGTTTCCTCTGAAAATTCTGCTGAAGTTTATTCTTTTATTCTTTCTAAGATAAACAGCATTGTGAAGGATGAAACCCATAAGTTTGATTTAGAAGCTGTTTTGAAAGTGGTTATCACCATTTCTTTTGCCGAAAGTGGTTTTAAAGTTTTTGATTGGAATCAAATAATTAAGCTTGTTAAAAAGTTGATTATCATGATTAATGAAAAAGCAGCTAATTGCTTGACAGATAATGTTTGCGGAGATACTTGGAATTTCTTGTTTATTACATTAATGAGAAATTGTACCGATGAAAAGGTGTTCATGAAAGATTCCTTGCATACTTTAATGTTGGATTTTATTTATAATAATTATGAACACCAATTCTTGTCATTTATTGACTATTGGTTAAATTCCAACAGCCAAACTAAACATAAATTTTCAGCTAATGATTACAAGCCATTAGTTGAGCGCTATTTAATAAATAAAATAGAAACTTTTCCATTTAGCCAATCTATAACTACATTTATTATGAGGAACTCAGATATGCATATGGCAGGGCTTGATAGCGCTTTATCTCTATCTTTTAGTATTGAAACAGTAAACAACTACATTGAAAAGTCCTTTTTATCAAAAGAAGTTTTAGTAAGCAACAGTGATAACATGTTAAATTTTATTACTATTTCTGAATTTTTATTGAATAATTCAGAGAAAGATGTTTTTCAGCAAGCTGATTCTAATGTAAAGTTTGTATTAGTTGATATTTTCAAAACATTTATTGGCCAAAATGATAATTATGATGATCAGCAAACTGATTGCATAGGAAAGCTTTTATCTTTGATGAAATTTGACCAAAGCACAATGAATTCCATTAATAATGAGATTGTGAGATCAAAACTGCTTTCTATGACCTCTTTATACAAAAATATGTTTTTTATTAAAGGATTAAGATCATTTTATGTAAAAATGGCTGAAATTAACAATTCATGTATCAGAGAAGAAATAGTTGATCAATTCCTAAAGAATGACAGTTTTTTCTTATTAGAACTATGTGAAAATTTGTTGTTACCAAATAGACAAATAAGAGTGGAAACATTCTTTTTAATTCAAAGTTTGTCAAAGATATCTTCAAATAAGTTCAATATTCCAGAGTGCTTAAATACTTTATGCCTAGTTGAGGAAATTCCTCATGATCTAGCCAATGCAAGATCTATTCAAATGAGATTAAGAAACATGGCAACTGATTATCTTAAAACAGATACTACTTTGATAAGCAACAGAATATGTTTCAATTATCTATTTGGTTTAATTACTATTAGATTTTCACCTATTTTTGAAACTATTATTGATTGCTTGGACAAACTATATTTTAAAGATGAAAGTTTAGTTTTTGATTTATGCTTTAGATTTTTAACAATTGTAGAAGACAAAAATGAGGCTTTGAAGTTTGATTATACTTTTACTAGCTCCAGACAAAATTCAGTTGAGGATGCTTCTTCTGGAAAATGGTGGATAGTGAAGACCTCAAGATTGGAAGATGCCCTTAGAAGATATCACACTATTTCCAATGGCTATTTGCTTAATAATAACAATTTTAATATTGAATTAATTATAAAAAATAAGATTGGTAAAGCTTCTGCTGATACCTTTGCGTATCCTTTAATGTTGAAACAGCAAATTTTGAAAGCTTTGATATCCCTCTCTAAACTAGCTGAAAGATTTTATAAAAAACTTGTTCCTTTCTTCTTAAGAGAAGATGTTTTCAATGACTCGGAACTGGAGTCAGAGGATTTAGATTTGAAGACCGAAATCGAAAAAGCAAGCAAATACACGAAGAACTGGTCTGATTCTGATAAAAATCTGCTTTTAAGCTTATTTGGTAAATTTACTAATGTTGTTAGTTTTCAAAATAGCAATTTGATTTATCAAAGATTATTAACTCTATTAACAAACAAATCTACTGAAGTTCAAAAATTGGCGCTAACAGGAATTTTTGCTTATAAGAACAAAGTTTTGAACAAATATAGAGATAATTTCAACAACTTATTAAATGATGTTTTGTTTAAAGATGAAATTACAAAAATTCTTTCTGACGATCCTGATTTTAAAATTTTAGAAGACGCTGATGAAAATATTGTTATTCCCCTAGTTTTGAGAATAATGTTTGGTAGAGTTCAAACACCCAACACTAATGGTCTTAAAAAATCAAGAAAGACAGCAGTTATCACTTTTCTGCCTAATTTCAAAGAAGAAAACGTTATTAAGTTTTTAGAAATTGGTTCTCAAAGATTAAATTATCAATACTTTTTTAATAATGGTCACATTTTAGACACAGAAAAGGTAACGGCCAACTTGTTAAGAAGAATGTCTGGGTTTTTAAATGTTGTTAATTCTTTGTTTGATGTTTTAGGTTCTAAATTTGCTAGAGCTTTCGAATCTATTTTAGAACCTCTGATATATTGTTGCTCAGTGAGCTATTATGTCAATGATATGAAAATTACAGATGATAATATAGATAAATCTGCTATAACTGTAAGACAACAATCTCTAAAAGCTTTCTACAGCATTTTTGAGCAATACGGCTCTCTTTTGAATTGGCCTGCATACTTGGATGTTTTCCAAAAAACTGTAATTGAGCCAAGACTTGAGAAGTTCGACGAGGAAAATTTGCAACAACCTTCTTCACTTTTAAAAATAATATGCTACTGGGCAAGTGATATTGACCTTTATGAGTTTTTATATTACAATGATTTTGCGACAACTAAAGCGTTGATGAAAACAATGGTTAATGTTAATGTTAAAGAATCAGTTATAGGTGTTCTCTTAACATTTGTCAACAATTTGATAACTAAACCAGTAATATCTGATTTTTATGTTAATCTTATTTCGTTGGCGGTTTCGAGTTCTTTAGATAAGCTTCCAACTCTTTTTGCAGTTGATTTATCTCCAGAAACATCTAACATTGCAGTATCACTTTTATTGAATATCGAAAATACAGGATTTATTCAAGATGTTGAAACCAAAAATTTACTTATTGATTCTTTAACTAATGCCTTAAATTTCCAAAATAAAAAAATTTCTCAGAACAATGTTACCAAGGTTTTATCTCTTTTGACCTCAATTATTAAGAATTATGAAGGTATAGTTTTTGAAGTTATAAAGGGGCTATACAGTCAACTTTCTTTGCTTTTGAGATATTCTGTTGAAAAAGATATTAGAATAGCTTTAACTAATTGTTTTCAATGTATAGGTGAAAAGATTGATTACTTGGGTGATATTTGTAGTATTTTATGTGATGTTAATAGCTTCTCATACTCCAGGCAATCACAATATGATTTTGATAGAAGATTGGATGGTTTCAGAAGGATTATTGCTGATAATCATTTTTTGTCATTTTCAGAAGTAGAATGGTTACCACTTTTGCAAACATGTTTGTACTTTATTAACGATCCTGAAGAGTATGTTATGAGAACTAACGGAACAAAGATAATCAATTGTTTTACGGATTATTTAAATAAAAATGATGAAAATCTTGATGCTTTAGACATGATGAATGACATAATACTTCCAAATTTACAGAAAGGATTAAGAAAAAACAACGATGATTTGAAAAACGAGTATGTCGCTGTTCTATCTTACATTGTATCTAAGTCAACTAACTTTAAGGGATTGGAAGACATGAAAGTATTAGTCAATGAAGTTGATCCTGAAGCAGATTTTTTCAATAATATAAACCACATTCAACTTCACAGAAGATCAAGAGCTATTAGAAGATTTGATGATGAACTATGCCATAAGTTAAACGATAACTCCATTGCTCATTATTTGCTTCCTATGATTGAACATTATGTGTTTATAAAAGAGGAAAAGTATAGAAATTTATGCAATGATTCTCTTGAAGCTATTGGTATAATGTCAAACTACTTAGCTTGGTCTCAATACAAGGCTTTATTCAGAAGATATAAGTCTATGTTGAAGAACGATTTCGAGAATTTAAAAGAACTTGTTGTATTATTGGTCAGGATATCGAATTCTTTGAAGCTATCAATGCAAAGTTTTAGAAAAAAAGATACTAGTATACCTATTTTTTCTAAGTTTCCAAATACTCTTACCGAGCCTGAAAATTTCATTAAAAACGAATTGTACCCTGAGTTGACTAAAATATTGAACAATAGGGATGATCAAACTATTGTAGCAAGAATTCCACTTTGTGAAGTATTAGTTAATTCGCTTCTTGGGTTGAATTCTGATGACTTATCAAGCTATTTACCTGGATCTCTGACCAGCGTTTGCCAAGTATTAAGAAGTAGATCCGAAGAGTTGAGAGATGCAGTTAGAAAAAACTTGAGTAAGATTTGTGTCATTTTAGGAACTGATTACTTACAATTTATCATCAAAGAGTTGAAAGGTGCCCTAACTAGGGGTTCTCAAATTCATGTGCTAAGTTTTACTGTACATCATGTTTTAACTGTTTTAGACAGCAGTTTACAAATTGGTGATTTAGATACAAGTATCAAATTTATAATGGATATTGTTATGGAAGACATATTTGGTTCGGCAGGACAAGAAAAAGATTCTGATGGTTACCAATCTAAAACTAAAGAGGTCAAGCATAACAAAAGTTTCGATACCTCAGAAATTCTTTCCAGTTACATATCTATAAAAGAATTTGGCATAGTTTTGAAACCAATTAAAGCTATGCTTTTAGAAAGACTTCCAAACAAAGTTCAAAATAAATTGAAAGAGCTTATTAGAAGAATATCACTGGGTATTACAAAAAACCCTCAAAGCGCTACATCAAACTTTTTGAAATTATGCCATGAAATCTATAATGAATCAAATAATGAATCTGTGTTTTTGCAAAGAAAAAGAAAGATTTTAACAGAGCAAGAACAACATTTCATTGTTAATTTAAATGCCAAATCCAGTCATGTTGAAACTGAAAACTCCTTATATGTCAATTTTTTGCAAAAAATTGCTATTGATCTATTAAGATCATCTATTATTAAAAACAATAACTTGATGAAGGCTGAATATCTTGAATCATTTATTCCAATTTTAAAAAAATTGTTGTTTGCTGAGAATGAGATGGTTGTTATAAGTACATTGAGAGTTTTGATTATTTTTACTAAACTCAATTTTTCTAAAGATAGTGAACCAATTTTCAAGAACTGCTGTAAAAAAGCTTTTAACATAATCAAGGATTCTCCATCTACATCTTCTGAGATTTGCCAATTTAGTTTGAAATTTTTGTCTGCTATATTGAGAAATAAACCAGATGTTGAAATTAAAAATTCTGCTTTAAGTTTCATTTTAACCAAACTTTTACCTGATTTTAATGAACCTGCAAGACAGGGTCTGGCTTTTGATTTTTTGAAGAGTTTAATTGTAAAACATTGCATTATTCCTGAGCTTTATGATATTATTGATAGTGTAAGCGAAACCATGGTAACAAATCATTCTAAAGAAATTAGAGATGTATCCAGATCTGTGTACTATCAATTCTTAGTTGAATATGATCACAGTGCTAAACTTTTAGAGAAAAAATTCAAGTTTTTGATAACTAGTTTACAATATCCTTCATCTGATGCAAGACTTTCGATTCTAGAGTTGGTCCAACTTATTATCAAAAAATCTTCACCTGATTTAATTTTAAAGTTGTCTTCTTCCTTATTTGTTGCACTTGCCAATGTTGCTTGCAATGATGATGACGGTAATTGTAAAGAGGTAGCGGTCGATTTACTAGGAAAACTTCTAAAGAGATTAACCAAAGATAATACCAGAACAATTGAAAACTATATCACGTCTTGGCTCAAACAATCTAACAATGAATTATTTGTCAATTTGGGATTAAGAATGTACAAAGTATTTTTCTTAAACATTGGATATAGTGTAAACTATGATCTAGATCTTTTAGCCACGACAACATTAGAAAAAATAATTCGTAACTCTAAGAAAAATTATGATGCTAGTGAAGAATTAGCTGAAATCGAAGAGATCTCATGGCAATTATTGTATACCTCGTTGAATTTGTTGTACTCTCTGGTAACTGAAGATTCTTCTGCTTCTGAGAAGTTCAAAACCAAAGCTTATTCATCCATATGGTGCGAAAGCTTACCATCATTGATACTGTATCCACATCCATGGGTTAGGTTATACGCAAGTAAATTGAACTTAATAGCAGTTGAAAATTTAGATTTAATAAAACTTACTGAGTATCAAATTCAAACTATAGTGTTCAAGTTATTCAGACAGCTTAGTGCTCCGAATATATCTGAAGAACTAGCTACCGCTTCTATTAAGTTAATAGTTAAAATTATTATCCAATGGAATGAAGTTGATCAAAAATACATTCAGCCAAGTGCTGTTGAAGAAATTGATTCTTTATTGGAACACAATGGTGACGACTTATCAACCAATACAACCAACTTTACTACCTGGTTTGACTTTGTCATTTCAAAAGCAACTTATATGTTGAGAAATGAGAATTTGACTCCAAGAGAAAGTCATATTGGGAAAAAGTCAATGATTAAATTATTAGCTTTTATTGCACAAATTTTTTCTGTTGAAAAGTTAAAATTGAACAAAAATGTTGTTATTAAAATGTTGATGCCATTATTCATTATCATGGAAAAAGATGGTTACCACTTGACCAATGAAGTCGATATCGAGAATTTTGAAGAACTGCAGAGTGTTGCTAATGATTGTATGCAACTGTTAGAAGAGAAACTTGGTATCAACGACTACTCAGTCTACTATGCTGAAGTCAATAAAACAATTTCTGACAGAAGACAAGAGAGAAAAGCGAAGAAAAGAAGATTGGAAGTTACTAATCCTGAAGTTGCAAGCAACAACAAATTAAAGAAACATAAGAAGTCAAAGGAGGCTAGAAAGTATTCCAAAGACCAAAATGGATATTATAAAAGGAAAAGAGATTGAAGCAGATTTGCATTATAAGCCAGCGGTGTATCAGCATTACTTATATATATATCTTGGAATATCAGTTTTATGTTTTACTGTTTTCATGATTTAAAAGCATTAGATCATCTTCTCCATTGTTCTATTTTCGGAATTATCCTGAAGTCATCTGTATGACGTATTTGTTTCAAAATAGTGATAACAATACAAGGTTTTTTTTAGGGGAACTCATTCTATTCGCATTGCTCAATGTCGAACTTTTTCAAAAAAGAAACATTTGCTCATTCAGGAATTATATAAAAAAGATCTGTGTTTAATACAGAGGAAACATAATCCATTGAACAAGAACCATTAAAAAGTTACTATCACGCAGGTAGGCAAAATAATAAAATGGCGTCTACAGCGGATACAGGATCTTCCACCTCGGCATTTGTCACATCTTTGATTTTTAATTTGATTGTTTTCACTGTTTTCATAGTGTTATTCATTCAGCTGAGACCTGGTAATAAGAGAGTTTATCAACCAAGAACTCTTGAAGACATCGAGACTATGAAATCATATGAAAAGTTATCTGACGGTGAGTTTGAAACCGACAGAAAGTCTTTATCGTCTTATTTTTCATGGGTTCCAAATTTGCTAGCTAAACCAAATTCCTTTATAATTCAACACTGTTCAATTGATGGTTATTTTTTTCTGAGATATGTTTCCTTAGTTTTTTTTATATCTTTAATTGGATGTTTTGTTTTGCTTCCAATATTGTTGCCGGTTAATGCGACCAATGGTTTAGGATTACCAGGGTTCAGTTTACTATCTATGTCAAACGTCACGAATTTTAAAAGATTCTATGCCCACATTTTTTTGTCATGGATATATTTTGGATTCATTTTATGGGTTATTTACAGAGAGATGTATTACTATACCACTATGAGACATGCAATTCAAGTTTCTCCTTTGGTTCAATCATTGGCTTCTTCCAAGACTGTTTTTTTAACTGATTGTGATATGGCAGCTCTCGACGGAGACTTAATCAAAAAACTATTCAAGAATGTTGATACAGTTAAATTTGCTCAAGACTTCACTAAGTTGGAGAAAAATTGTCAAGAAAGGGACAAAATCTCATTGAAATTGGAGAATTTGCTAAATAAACAAATTAACAAAGCAGTGAAGAAAGTTGCAAAATGGTCAAAAAAAGGAGAACCAATTGATGAAGGATTAGCAGGAAAACCTAAAGAAGATTTTCAATCTTACACCAATAAAAGACCTCACCATCGTTTGAAAGAAAAATGGTATAATAAAATTCCTTTAGTTGGGGGAGGGAAAAAAGTTGATTCTATTGAGTATTACTTAGCAAGAATTGATGAATTGAACAAGGAAATTTCCCATCAACAAGAAAATCACGAGACAGAGTTTGAATATATTGGTGCAATGTTTATACAATTTCATACTCAATACGATGCTCAAAAGTGCTATCAAACAGTAAATTTCGTTCTAGAAAAAGGATCATTTGGCCAAAAATATATTGGTTATGCCCCAGAAGATATAATTTGGGCAAACGTTTCTTTAAACAAAACAGTTAGGTCAGGTAAGCAAAAAGTTGCTGCTACAATTTTAGTTCTGCTTTTGATTTTTTGGGCAGTTCCTGTTGCGGTTGTTGGGTGCATTTCTAATATAAATTTTTTGACTGATAAGGTTCCTTTTTTGAAATTTATTGACAACTGCCCTGACGTACTTTTAGGTTTGATTACTGGTTTATTGCCAGTTATTATGTTGGCTGTTTTAATGATGTTGGTTCCAATTTTCATTAAATTCCTGGGGAATAAAAGTGGATTATTGACATACCAAGAAATTGAGTTATATTGTCAAAAGTGGTATTTTGCTTTCCAAGTCATTGAAGTATTTATTGTCACTACTTTGGCTTCTTCTGCTACTTCTTCTGTTACAAAAATTATTCGAAAACCCTCCGATGCGATGACGTTATTATCCGAAAACTTGCCAAAGGCATCTAATTTCTATATTGCATACTTTATGCTATTGGGACTAACATTCCCATCAGGTCAATTGCTTCAAATTGTTAGTTTAATTCTATCCAAAGTTATAGGTAGAATTCTAGATTCAACGCCAAGACAAAAGTGGAATAGATATAATAATTTATCGAAACCTTCATGGGGTGTTATTTCTCCGGTAATTGAATTGCTTTCAGTTCTCTTCATTTGCTATTGTATCATCCAGCCATTGATTTTATTGTTTTCTACTTTTGCACTAGGATTGTTTTATATTGCCTATCTGTACACATACAACTACGTTTCTGGCTTTTCTGAACACAATCTAAAAGGAAGATTTTATTTGAGAGCATTGTTCCAGTTATTTACTGCTTTGTACTTGGCAGAAATTTGTTTGATTGGTTTGTTTGTAATGGGTAAAAACTGGGGCGCAGTTGTTTTAGAATCAGTTACCTTAGTCGCATCAGTTGGTTGCCACATATTCTATAAAAAGAGATTTTTGGCTTTGGCTGATATTGTTCCATTAAGCGTCTTCAACGTAAACAACCATGGTGAAATCGATGTTAATGATTATGGAGAAGCTATTGTTAATTTGGAAGATTATCCTATCGACCAAGGTTATAAGGATTTGATGGGCATGAATAAGCAATTGAGTAGTAAAACTGAAGAAAAAGAAAATCATGAATACATAAAGCCAGCTGATGATGTAGATCTCGCAAAGGCAAACATCCTTTTCAAGCCAGAGACTACTGAAAGCTATGGGAAACAAAACCCTCAAGTTAGTTCATCCCATTTACCAGAAAGCACTTTTGTTGAAGATGATGTCAAAGAACAAGATTTAGATCTTAAGAATCCATTCAAAAAAAGAACGTATTTGGATGTTGAGAATGTAAATGTAGAGGCACCAAATATTTCTTTAAATCCTAAACTAGACAAATTGATGGAGCATAACGAGCAATTGGATCTTGAAACCTATCCATCCAATGGGAAAAAATTAAATAAAGCTGGTTTGATTGAAATTTGTAAAACATTTTTCAAGCCTACAGAAACTTTTACTTTACTGGAGCTTTACAAAAAGTTGCCTCCATTTTATGAATTCATTTCTTATAATGGTGAAATTCCAGATCAAAGCAACAAAGATTTGAATCATCTTGATGGCAAAGGCGATGAACACAAAAATTCTAATTCAGATGCTGTTACCAATGGTGTTATTAGTGATGATTTCAAAGCTGGTCGTTCTTCTAATGAATCAGAAAACATCAAGCCAACTGGATCATTAGAAAATATTTTTGCCGGGGAGGAAGGTGATGCTTATGTCTACCCAAGATTGAATGATAAAGAGCCAATCATCTGGATATGTAAAGACGAGCTGAATATTTCTACAAACCAAATAATCTATGCTAGAACTTTAGGTGTTAAGATTGAAGATGCAAACACAGGATTTGATGAAAAAGGTAAATCTCAGTATTTGGGTAATCCTCCAGATTTCAAATTATAAAGAGGGTTCTACAGGGTTACAGTAGAAACTTGAAAAGAATTAACTGTAAAATAAAAATTATTAACGTAATATTTAAGCCATTGATTTTATTTATTCAAATTCGATATATATCTGTGTTTGGTTAAACAAATGAAGTTTCTTATTAATAAATTGTTGTCCTCAGAGGTACGTATGTAATTATCTTACAGCCTAAGCGCCTTCGGAGTTAGTCATACGCTAAAGCTGTTTTCATCGCAGCCACAAGCACGCCCCCACTTGTTATCTTTTGCTGTTTGTTGTAAGCAAAAAAATACAAGTCGGAGTTAAAGTGTATTAAAACTTCCTTTTTTTCCTTGAGAATATCAGCTTTATCAGTAGAAAAAAGAGCCGAGTTAAAACGCCAGAAATCTTGGTAGCCTGAGGATTTATGTAATATAGCTTCAAGAGAAAATGAACTGCAATTTAAAAACAACCAAATACCTCTATTCGGATTAAGAAAAAAGAAATCCACAGCGTTAAATATCTATTTTTGAATGCCAACGTATGTTTTAAGTGGTTCTAAGGAATCATGCTCCTCTACTTCATCTAAATCTTCTAACTTGATTGAAAATATAGGTAAAGTTGGAAAAGGGGATGATAATTCTGCTTGCATCCAGCTTAAACAATTGCAAGAAATGATCAAAACCATTGATTTATTCGGTGAAAATTTAGCTAAAGCTAAACATAATAGTTTAAAGGCTTCAAATAGATACACAGATTCTATTCATAAAAACTTTTGTGACGGGTGCAAAACCAACAAACATATCCTGGGAGTAAGATATCAGTGCTTGACCTGTGAAGATTTTGATTTATGTGAGGCTTGTCAACTATCTTTAACTGAGAACGAAGATAAAGATGCTTTCATAACTCATAGTTTAAACAAAGCATTAAAACACTACGATCATCATGTGGTTGCTAGAATTCCCATAGGAAACGCCAATGTTAAAGAAATGCTTGATGCAAAACCCCCAGGTGATAGCAATGTCATCAATGGCAGCACCAAAAATGATGGGAGAATATTGGAATTTGACATAAACGATACTAATCAAGATCTATTCAAATTCTTCCAAAACTTTACCGGTATAGGTGACTACAATTTGCTCGACTTGAAAAATAAGTGGGAAAAATATGATGATTTGTTTGCTAAATACGACGAATTGTCCGTTAAATACGGCAATTTGTTGACTCAATCTAACTTAAACAAAAAATTCAATGAACTGTCGTTAGGAAATTTTGCTATGAGTGATAATGAAAATGACTCAGATGGAATATCTATTTCCTTCCATATTGAGGGAAAAAACTGTATAGTTTTCAAGGTAATCAATCACTCTAAAGAATATGTAATTCCTAAGGGTGCTAGTTTACACTTCAAGTTTGGCAGAAATGAAAACGATTTAACAAAATGTTATTTGAAGTTAAGTGACAAAGAATCTATTCAACCTGGATCTCTTCAAATTGTTAGATTTAATCACATGTTTAACGATTACGATATATTAAAAAAATCTAATTATTTTGAGATTAAAATTATCAATAAAGACAAATCCGTATTGTTTGAAACTGTCACAAACAAGAAAATTGAAAATAGCGACACAGAAGAGGAAAATAAAAAACTTTCATTAGATAATGAAGAAAAAATATTACCAAGCTACAAATCTTTAAAGTTGGCTGATTCATTTATTGATGATGAAGGATACGACATCTTGTCTGAATTTGATGACGATGATTAGCCTTGTTGAAATGTTATTTCATGATTTTTCAATATCAGCTGGACACAGTGCATTAAGGGAAGGTGTATTTGGGTGTATACATTTATGTAGAATATTAAAGCAAAAATGACAAATTTTAATTAATAAATATTCATATGTTTAATAATTACGTGATTATAATAATATGAAAATCATGATGGCCAATTGAACAACTATTGGTCATGTGACCAAAATATATTTCTTTTTCTTGGTGTAAAAAGTTTTTGTCCTAAAGGGGAAAGGTGAAAATTTTTCCAAGGGTGATTTTTAAAGAACAAAAATCAATGCTAGTTGGTTAAAAATCAAGTAGAGAAATGGAGAGTGGAATGATTAATTTCACACGATCTACAAAACAAGCGTTTGATTGAAGCTCATAAAACTAGCACTAACCAATAAACCCTCTAATTAAAATGGATCAAACTGAAGCCGATAAAAATATTGAAATTTGGAAAATCAAGAAGTTGATCAAATACTTGGAAAGTGCTAAAGGTAACGGTACCTCTATGATATCTGTGGTTATGCCTCCAAAATCACAAATATCTATCATGCAGAAGAAATTAACTGATGAATATGGTACTGCTTCTAACATTAAATCCAGAGTAAACAGATTGTCTGTATTATCTGCCATTACTTCTACACAACAAAAGTTGAAACTATATAACACCTGTCCAGAAAATGGTTTAGTTTTGTACTGTGGAGAAATGATGACAGAAGATGGAAAAGTTAAAAAAGTTACATATGATATTGAGCCATATAAGCCAATTAACACTACTTTATATTTATGTGATAACAAGTTTCACACAGAAGTTTTGAGTGAATTGTTGGAAGCAGACGATAAGTTTGGTTTCATTGTGATGGATGGTCAAGGTTGTTTATTCGGTTTGTTATCTGGTAATACCAGAACCGTCTTGCATAAATTTAGTGTGGACTTGCCAAAAAAACATGGAAGAGGTGGTCAATCTGCTGTTAGATTTGCAAGATTAAGAGAAGAAAAAAGACATAATTATGTTAGAAAAGTAGCGGAAGCTGCTGTTCAAAACTTTATCAGTAATGACAGAGTCAACGTTAAAGGTTTAGTTTTGGCTGGTTCTGCTGATTTTAAAACTGATTTAGCCAAATCTGATTTGTTTGATCCAAGATTCCAAGATAAAATTGTAAAGATTGTTGATATTTCTTATGGTGGTGAAAACGGTTTCAATCAAGCGATTGAATTATCTGCTGAAGCCTTAGCCAACGTCAAATTTATTCAAGAAAAGAAATTAATTAACGGATACTTTGATGAAATTTCTCAAGATACTGGTAAGTTCTGTTACGGTGTTGAAGATACTATGAAAGCATTAGATTTGGGTGCTATTGAAACTTTGATTTTATATGAAAACCTAAACACAGTAAGATATGTATACAGAGACTCTGAAGAAAAAGAAGTAGTAGTGGAAATAAATCCTGATTTACCTGATAAAACATATGCCTTAGATAAAGTCACTGGGCAAGAAATGGATTTAGTTTCTGAACAACTCTTAATTGAATGGTTAGCTGAAAATTATAAGAACTACGGTGCTAACTTAGAATTCATAACTGATAAATCTACAGAAGGTGCTCAATTTGTTGCTGGTTTCGGTGGTATAGGTGCTATGTTGAGATATAAAGTTAACTTTGAACAATTGCTTGATGACAGTGACGATGAATTTGTAGATGAAGGTGATATTGAATATGATTTTATTTAAAGTGTCTTTTTAAATGTCAGTTATACCTATATTTTTATATATGAATGTAATTAAATTATTCAAATTGATAACCCAAAAAACAAGATTTTCAGTTGCCATCATTAATATTAAAATTTCTCACCAAATTTCCTATGCTTCTTCTTTCGGAGTTTGTTGAGTAATTTTCGTTTAATCAATAAGTACATTTTTGTGCATTTTTTCAAGATAAAGATATGTTGAGAATACTATTATTAAAAAAAAACAAAAATATAAATTTATATGAAATATATTTAAATGTTCTTTTTTGAACTATAGCATGAATATTTAAAAAATCCATGTTTCAAAAGTCAAATTATATGGAACATTTAATCATCATTATTACCTTTGGTTTATCACCTTTATTTCTGTTGTTTTTATTTGTTGCTTACGTTGAGCCACATAACAAATTTTCCAATAAAATACCAACTGTTCCTTTTTGGGTAACTTTGCTTCCATTATTTAATGCAAATATTGATCAGATAGATCTTTGGTTTAAATATATTCTGCCAAAAATTGAAAAATCTGGCATTGTGAAAATATTTTTTGCTGGAAGATGGAACTTATTGGTGGCTGATCCTGAATATATGAATCAATTGTTTAAATATGAGGCTAAGGTTTTCAAAAAGTCTGGAAATAATGAGAAAATATCCAACTCTCTTTTAGCTTATTACACAGGAACAAACATCATTTCAGCACATGGCAGTCAATGGAAGAAATTTAGAAACATTATGCTACCCGGGTTTTTAAACTTTAACGAATACAGCATTGTTTTCAAAAACAGCAAATTATTTTGTAAATTAATTCTAACAACTCTTGAAATTGACAAAAAACATTTTGGTGGAAGTAATTTGAAAAATAAAAACTCTGAATCATTTTTCTTGAATTCTTCTAATAAAACAGTGGGTATCGAAAAAGGTTCTGGTGATCATAACAAAATATATATTAATAAAAAAGATTCCTGTGAAATCAGTCCAAAAATTGAGCAAAACGGTAGTGTATTAATAAGCAGCGTTGTTCAAAAACTATGCTTAGCTAACATCAGTGAAATTGCTTTAGGATTCAATATAGGAACTTTAAGTGACGAACAATCACTTTTATTTGAGAGCTTAGTTGATGTTAAAAAGGAAATTTTTAAGCCTTTGTTCATGACATTTCCGGTTTTAGACAATTGGCTAAGTTCTCGTAAGACGACAAAATACAAGATTAATCACTTTAAAAATGCCTTGTTTTTGCAAATTCAAGAAAGTTTGATCAACAATTATAGATATGAACAAGAAACATATTTTAATCCAGCTGCTAATTTAATAAAAAATAATGTCAGTGGTGTAATAAACAACAAAGAACTATTAGATAACTTGACAATAATATTGGTAGCTGGCCACGAAAATCCCCAATTATTACTCACTTCTTTGATATATATATTGGCAAAACACCAATGGGCACAAGATGATATTAGAAGAGAATTGTTATCTTTAGAAAATAATTCAGACGATTATGATAAAAAATTGTCTTTTTTAAGTAAATCAATTATTTTAAATAGTGTCATTTATGAAACTATCAGATTGTATCCACCAATTGGCCAACTTATAAATAGAAAAACTGCTAAAGACTGTGTTATGACATCTTCTAAACATCAAACAATATTAATAAAAAAGGGTACTTATATTGGATATAACAACTTTGGTTTACAAAGACAAGCAAATGTATGGGGCAAAGATTCAAACAAGTTTATTCCATCTAGATGGGGAATTACTATTGAAGAGATAAATGAGCAGTGGAAAATAAAAAAAAGTAGAGCAGAAATCGGTGCATTTCATGGAGGTAGTAGAAATTGTATTGGGGAAGAAATTGCTTTAAATATTATGAGAATCACTATATTTGAAATGATACGACAGTTTAAGTGGAAGTTGGCTGACAATTGGAAGGAAAAGTTTACAGCATCTGGGCCGATCTGTCCAGATGGTTTGAAAATTGCTTTAACTTCATTAATCTAAACATAAAAAAGCGTTTGAAAATCAACCTATATAACAAAAAAATCATAACTTTCTTTTGGGAACTTTATTTTTTCTATTTCCCTTCTTAGTTGCTTCAGTTAAACTCATCTTATTCAAACCTAACACAGTCTTATGACCCTTGTTTTTAACTATTTGATCAGCATAGTTGATTAGACCACTGGTCAAATATTTAGTTCTCATGTTATATCTTAAAGGTTGCTGCAAGGACTGCTTTAATTGATACTTCAACTTACCAAGTTCTTGGCTATCTTTAATTTTGTTTAACTTTTTTGATTGATTTTTAGCCAAGAAGTGGTCCTTCTTTCCACTGACATACTCTAACAAGTTTTTAGTATTAATTGCATCATCACTATCATTTTCATCAAGACCCAAATCCTCAGCAGCTTTTGCAAACCAAGAGTCATCTTTTTTAACAGATTTATTTGATATGTCATTCTCGGTTAATTCTATAGCTAAGTGAACTCTTTCTTTTAGTTGCGAAACTAAATCATCTTGAATAATCATATTTTCAATGGTATTTTGCCACTTTACTTTTTTAGCAGGTTCATCATCTTTTGCTGCTTCACCGCTTAATGTCTTTCTTAATTTTCTTAAAGGACCCATAGATTCTTGTGGTGAAAGAATCATTATGCTGAATCCTTGCTCCTGTGTATTTCCTCTTAGTGTTCTTCCAGATCTATGAATATATGTATCAGCAGTTTTTGGTAAATGATAATGTATTACATGTTTAATATTTGGAATATCCAGACCTCTGGCAGCCACATCTGATGCAATTAAAACAGTTGGATTGCCCCCCTTTTTGTTAACCTTAGCAGTAAAATTTTCCAGGTTTTGCAATCTTTTCTTTTGTAACATCTTGGAATGTAAAAGGTAATTATCAATATTCAAATAATTTAAAAAGACATTCAGTTTCTTACAAGATTCAATAGAATTGGTAAAAATAATGGAGTTTTCTGGAAACATTGTTAAGATGTAATATAGATACAAATTTCTTTCCATAGGCAAACACTCAATCTTTAACTCTTTTAGGGAAGGTAGCAGATGATTTGTAGGATTACAATCGATGAAAACTGGCTTTGAGTTAAAGTGAATTTTTGACATTAAATTCTGTATAATTTGTTCTTTCTCAGTCATTTCACTTGATTTGTTACTTTTACCGTAATTAGTGTCTAGCTTCTTGAATAAATCAAGTTGAAATGTAGCAGAGAAAATTAAAGTTTGCCAAAACTTCAAGTTTTTATTCTTCTTTAAAAGTTCTTTGTTTTTGTTGTATAATAATTCATAAATTTTTATAAATTCTTCAAAGTGGCCGTCTTGTAATAGTCTGTCGGCTTCATCTAAGACCAAATACTCAATTTTACTAAACTTCTCCACAAGCTGTTTATTTTTACCCAATAAATCTAAAAATCTTCCTGGTGTAGTAATAACTATTTTACCATTCCCTGAATTAGGATAGTTGAGCAATAATCTTTCTTGTTTTTGAATAGCTAAACCACCTGTAATTGGTAAAATCATATATTCATTGCCTCCTTTAGGAATAAATTTCCTCAAAACATTGGTTACTTGTGTTGCAAGTTCTCTAGTTGGTGTAAAAATAAGACCTATGGGATTTTCATTTTTATTGAACTCACCACCAACCATTTGATCAAATAATTTGTTTAAAATTGGAATAGAGTAAGCCAATGTTTTACCGGAACCAGTATTTGCTTTTCCTATAATGTTGGCTCCATCGTTGAGAATAAGAGGAAGTACCCTTTTTTGAATTTCAGAAGGTTTTTTAAAATTTTCCTTGTTAATTTTATTTAAAACATGTTTGTTTATTGAGCACTTCATGTCCATCCATTCTGGTAAAGCAATAGAAAAATCAATATCGTCATCTAAGCATTCTTCAAGAAGTCTTCCATGGTCAGTAACATTGTTAAATATGTTAGCTGTCAACTCGTTTTCATCTTCGTTTTTTTCAATATTAATCTCCTTTTCTTCTTTTTCTTCTTTTTCTTCAAAATCGTCACTTTCTAATGCACTCAATTGACCTTCTTCAAAATCATCCATGTTTTTGAAATCTCCAAAACTGAGAGTTGAGTTTTGTTCTAGATGTGTCTGATCATTTTTTGAAAGATCTTCTTCCTGGATTAAAAAATCAACTTTACCTGTTTTATCATCTTTAACAAGTTTAACATTGTCAAGTTCTTCTAAGCCGTAAAAACCTTGCAAATCGCTCATATTCAAAGCAGCAGTATCATCTTTGGTGATTTCAACAGTTTTCCAATGTAAATCTTTCAAATTAGTTTTCTTAAATTTTTTCTCCATTCCATTATCAGTTTTTTCATTGGATTTGTATTTTCTTTTTGCACCCATTTTTTTATTTTTAGAGTTGTTGCTAGCCATATTGCGTAAACTTGGTCAAAGCTAGTTGGTTTAACAATTATTATTCTTTTTTGTTGTGCTTTTAGTTGATTAAACTTGATAAGATGAACTGTGAATTTTTCTAGTGAAGTAGTTTTCCGGAAGCATCAATAGCCAATTTGGGAAATGATTCACAAAAGAAAAAAAAGAAACTCTTTGTTAGTCACGTGTGCAAATTTTCAATATACCTTTTATTTCGGATGATATATGAGAACAGTAATCCTAGAACACCTCTTTACATATATGTATATAGGATCCAATTATTAATTAGAATTGGGGGTGTGAAATTAAAAAAATGTTGCCATCTAGATATATGTACTTAATATGGTGAATTTATTAGCAAACTAAAAATTCCCATCAAAGAGAAACATTCAGCAATGCAATAAGCGCTTTATTATAAAAGAATCTCATAAAACGTAATGCCATCTTCTTTTGTTTTACCTCTGCTGTTTTTGCATCAATAAGCTGTAATTCTTGATTTGAAAAGTTTGTATATCATGTCTTTTCCTTCAGGTTGTAGGTACCAACTGTTCAGCTAGCTGAAATGATAATTACAAAACCAGATAAACACCCCCACTAATTAGTACTTTTGCAAATCAAAGTAGCTAAAAAAAATTGATTACAGCAAATTTTTTTGGTTTTTTAAGTTGAGTTTTTGTCTTAAGATTGGTTGTTTAATATAATATATTAAAAAGCTTTTAGAAGTAAACAAAAATTTGTAAACAATTCAATAAGTCACGTGACCAACCTACTTTTCAAAATCCCTTAACTTTGCTGAAATGAATGCCATTATTAGGTCTGTTTTTCTCACAAAATCAGGCACATCAAAGCTCACGTGATTTTTGTTTTTTTCTAGCGGCCAAGCTCAAACTCTTTAACGTATCTATATTTTTTTCCGCAGCAACTTGAATCTGTTTATTGGGGTGGCGGGTGAAAGAATTCCTTATAAGACAACATACATTTTAACTTTGTTATTGAACGTTTCTTTATTGTGATAAAAACCTATTCAACACACCAAATTCGAGCTTATATCATCGGTATTCAAATTGTTTTTTAAATTTAGTTTGTAAACATTAATGGCAAATGGTCTCCTCAAATACCACAAAGCAAGAATGTTCTGCCACTATTAAACAACAAAAAGTTATTATTGTAAGATTGTTGAATGAAATATCCCTTATGAATAATAATGGATCTAATCTCATAGAATCATTTAAACACTATAACATAATACTTTTTGAATTGAAAAACAATAGTCTTTCTCCTAAAGAATATTATGAAATTTATATTGAAGTTTACGATTGCTTAACAATTCTATTGAATTACTTAAAGTCTAATCACCTAAAGTTGTTTCATTTAACTGATATATACGAGTTGATTCAATATTCAAACAATTTAGTTCCTAGACTTTATTTGATGATTACATGTGGTGTTGCTATGATTCAAATAGATGAATTTCCACAAACTGAAATCTTAAAAGATATGATAGAAATGTTAAATGGAGTTCAACATCCTATAAAAGGAATGTTTTTGAGATACTATCTTTTACAGAGATGCAAGTTTATTTTTGAAAATGATAAGAGTAAGTTAAACAAAGAAAAGAAAAACACCGTTACTACTGAATTTAAAGTTGATTTTTTAATTGCAAATTTTATTGAAATGAATAAACTCTGGATCAGATTGCAGTATCAAGGTCAATTTAAAGAAAAGTTATCCAAGTTAAAAGAAAGAAAAGAAGTTGAACTTCTTATAGGATATAATTTAGTGCAAATCACAGAGGTTTTGGATGTGGAAGAAGAGCAAGAAGCAATAAATTTGTATAAGGAAAACACTTTGCCTAGAATTTTGAAACAAATAATATCATGTAGAGATATAATTTCTCAAGAGTACCTATTAGACATTATTCTTCAAATTTTTCCGGAATCCTATCATGCTAATTTGAAATCAATAGATTTATACTTGGATTGTTTTCTAAAACTTACGCCAAAAACAAATTTAAGTAAAAATGCTGTTAGCTTGATTTCTAGAATCTTATGTCACGGTGAAAACATCAAAGAAAATGATTCCAAAGTAACAGAACTCAACGGTAATATTATATTTGCAAAGTTTTTGAAGTTTTTGAAATACCTTAATGAAGAGAGACCCGATCTTCCTTTTAAAGAGTTTTTAGTTATATTGTTGGAGCTTATTAAATTAGTTGTTAAATTAACTTTTAACACAGAAACAGAAGTTGAAAATATTGGTTTAATCTTCAAGTTTGTAAACTTTAAGATGAAAGATTATAATATTACAGAAGAGTTAAACTTTTTGTTCAAAAAAATGGTGTTCTCTATAAAAGAAATGGGAAGAGACGATTTATATTTCAAAATGATAACTACTTGCAATGATTTCAACGAATTTGTGATTAGTTTAAATAGTGATTACATTAAATATGAAATTTTGGAATTGATAATCACAACTAAGTTACCTGACGAGGAAGGTATTTCTATCAAGAGTCTGGCAAGAATATTAAAGTTATTTGAAAACAACAAATTTATTATTTTGCAAAAATCAGAATTAATTTTAAGGTGCTTTTGTTTCATCATTAATTTTAAAATTTCTACAAAACGGAATAATGAAGAATTGATTAATACTCAATTTGAAGCTCTTCAATTCTGTAAAAACTGGTTGATGACTACAAGAAATAAGTTTTCCAAACCTGATCAATGGAATAAGATTGATATCCTGCTAAATGGTTTGATAAGCCAGTATTGGAAATTAATTAAAAAGATTTGTTTGTTGAAAAAACTAAGACCATTAATGATTGACAAATTTGATAAAACTTTGTTGCAACAGATTTTTAAAAACGTAGGCAACTTAATCTTTGAGATGAAGAACAAAAGAAATTTGCTAAGTGACTTGATTTTATCTGCTGATCTGGCAAATCAATTATCGTTATATGACATTGCAAACGATTACCTGGAATCTGTCATACAACAACTCAATACAAATGTTTCAACAAGTGACAAGTATAGATCTTTGTTGTTAGTAATTGAATATCTTCAAAAGGAAAGAAAATTATATTACAAACACGGTTTGAAAGAAAAGTATGAACAGTTTTCAATAAAATTAACAGTTTTAAGCTTTGATTTACCTGATGTATTTTTGAAAAGCAGCTGCTTACTGGCCTGCTCGCATCTTTGGTGGACTTCAATTTCACAAGAAAGTGAAGGTGTCATTTCAACAGAAAATAATGCTAAAAGAATTCATGAGATAATGAACAAACTCATAAAATACGTTACATCAAATAATCTAATAACCAATTATCAGATGTGCTTTATACTACTCGAAGTGCTGAACAAAGTCGTTTATTTCTTTATCCATGGGGAGTTGGAATTTTTTACAATAAACTACATTAACAACATATTTAAACTGCTGAAAAACAATTTGAGGTTCCTGGAAAAAGAAAACAGACTATTTTTGGAACAAAAACAGGAGAACCCTAGTGCAGAAGTGGACTTTTATGAATTTAGTGCTGATAATATGTTTTTGGATATAGATGGATCTATTAAACAAATCAAAGACGTCTCAAGTAGTCAAGGTACAGCTAACAATACAGCATCCCTTGGAGATGACAGTTTAATTAGCTTCAAAAAGAATTTGCTAATTTTTCAAAATTTCGAAAATTTGAAGGAGTATGTTATTGATCAAGCTGAAATAGATGAAAAATTTAATTTGCTGAATATTTAGGAGATTTAATTATATATCAATTAATACTGAAAGACATGCTATGCAAAAACCACTGACATAAGGAAGCTACCCAGCATTGTTTCTGTTAGCACAGAGCTAAAAAGTCACGTGACAAACAAAGTTAGCTGAAGTGCATTGTGAACAGCCAAGCCAGATATCACTTGCTGTTTGGAGTTTACCACAGAACATTACTGTAACCCCACCCCACCCTTCTTAACAAAACAGCTGATTTCCGCCTATACCTACTTTTCATTCTGCTATTGAATTATGAGATCCGCCCAGTGCTATTCGAATTCGTGATGTACAAATAAACGGAGTTAATGCTTCCTTGCTTTAATACCAACTCCAGGCCAACAAAAAAGCAGAAAATTTTTTCTAAAGGGCTTTAACAAAGTTCCTAAGCGTAGTGTTCCACTTATAAAAGTAGAGACAAACCAAGATCTTCGATATTAAACCTTCCAATACAGTTAGACTTATTGAACACATATATATAATTCAACCAGAAGTCGTACAATGTCGGAAAACAACTATTCAAACAAGAAAAATCTGAATATATGTGTTATTCTCGTAGGGTTGCCCTGCCGAGGCAAAACCTTCATTTCCAACAAGATAAAGACATATTTAACATGGGTTATGATAAAGTGTAAAATTTTTAACATAGGAGACTACAGGAGAAAACAATTGGGGAATAAGCTTGATGAATTTATAAATGTAGATGCAGATTTTTACAACATGAAGAATTTGGAGGGATTGAAAATTAGATTGAACTCGTATGAACAGGCACTGCAGGATATGGAAAATTGGTTCCAGCATAACGATGGGGTGGCTATATTAGATGGAACATCTTCCACAAGAGAACATAGAAGGTGGCTCTTAGAAAGACTAAGAAAACTCAACATAGAACCTGTATTTGTTGAGTCTTACTGCGAAGACAAAGACCTGATAAATTCGAATATACAAGAGCTCATACTATCATCCCCAGACAAGAAAGATTTTAATTTTTATCAAGATAAAATCAAAAATTATTTGAAATTTTATGAATCAATGAACGAATTTGATGATGAGAAAGATTACACGTTTGTGAAGCTAATGAAACTCTCAGGTGGCTTAGAACAGGCTGTCATCAATAAAGTTCAGTCGTATTTGGAGTCCAAGATTTTATTTTACGTCATGAACCTGAATTATTTGAATCCCAGCAAAGTTCTTTGGCTTTCAAGACATGGTGAAAGTATTTATAATGTTGAAAAAAAGATTGGTGGAGACTCAAAACTGTCTGAAAGAGGACTGCTTTATGCAAAAAAACTACCCAAGCTTTTAAAGGAAAATGGGTATGACCAAGATAATCAAATAACCGCCTGGACTTCAACATTGGTAAGAACAAATGAAACAGCTCAATTTTTGCCTTTTGAACAAATTTTACCTTGGAGAGCTTTAAACGAACTAGATGCTGGACTCTGTGATGGAATGACTTACGAAGAAATCGAAGAAAAATATCCTGAAGACTTTAAGGAACGAGACGACAATAAGTTTGAATATAGGTATAAAGGTGGTGAATCTTACAAAGATGTTGTTTTGAGATTGGAGCCAGTGATGATGGAACTAGAAAGACAATCTAATGTGTTAATAATCACTCACCAAGCAGTATTAAGATGCATTTATGCATATTTTATGAATATTCCTCAAGATCAATCTCCATGGGTAGCAATTCCTTTGCATACCTTGATTAAATTGGAGATAAAACCTTATGGTTCCTGTCAAGTTACTTTAATTAAAGCAAATATACCTGCAGTATCGACTTACAAAGAAAAGGGAACCTCTACAGTCGGAGAGAACGCTAATAATAAGAACACTTCTTCAAGAAACCTTTTGACTGATAGTTTATAAAACAAAACAACGGAACTTTTATATTAAATTGATGAGAAGACATGGAAATCACCAAAGATTTAAAAGAAAAAGAGGTCAATCTCAATGTATTTCATTATATATGAATATATATTGTGTCATTTTATTGAAGAAAGTTACACTGGTTAGACCGAAAATGCATCACGTTTATGAATACTTGCTTGAAAGCTAGGAGATTCGTGGGAACCAGGCAAATAAAACACAGTAAGTCACGCGATCAGCGGCTCTTTTTTTTACTGTTGGCCGTTGTTTCCCTAGGGCTGTTTAACGAGGGAATGGACAAAAAGACTCCTTTCAATATTTCATAAACTGACCATATATATAACCAAGTGTCTTTACACCTATACAACGTATTCTAATTAATATGGCTGGTAACGGAAATTTGGAAACTAAGGCACCTGCAGAGGACTCAACGGCAAATGAAGCTACTAGGGCAAATGAAGCGTCGTTTTTGAAAATAAACTCTGGCTCATCAATGACTACAAAGAAATCATCGAACAAAACTTTGTTGGGGACTGAAATCCAAAGCGTTTTTACAAGCAGCCAGAAAAATAGTAACGCTTCTAATTTGTCAGATTCTACGACTTTTTTTACTGATAAAAGCAAAGTAACTAATCTCAATAGCGAAAAGAATATTGAAAGACAGACATTAAATACTGTTCAGGAGGCCAGTGACGAAATTGAAGAAGAAACAGAGGAAGAGTATAACAGAGATAATTTTGGTAAACCTTTAAGAGTAACTTCGGCATTATACAGCGATGATTATGTGTCAAACAATGTGGGTTCCCATTCTAGTTCTAAGAAAACGGCGAATAGTGGTGACAGCTCAAATAGTGAGGGTAATCCTGATGGTTCTTTTTTTGAAAAAGAAAGTAATTCCAAAACTATAAGAAGAACGGTTTTTGAGCTGCAGAAGCTGTCTGTTTTATGTGATAATTTGTCTATAGTTATTGATGATATTCATCAAAACGTAAAATCCATTTCCAAGGCTTCAATGGTTTTTATTGATATTTTAAAAGGTTTTATTGAAAGCAGCAGCGTGAATAATCTAGACATGCTAAGTTTAAATAACAACATTCATTTGACAAGAATATTTAAAATGGTATTGCACTTATGTGACAATTTTTTAGCAAAAGAAGTCTATCAAACAACTAAGGCAATACTACTTACAAAATTTTTACAGTTTTGCCAAATTTTCAAACTGAAAGTTCATTCTGAATCTGACATTATGAGTAATGAAGACGTCAGAGTAACCTTGCCATTTTTGCAATTGTTTCCAGTGGGGAAAAAATCTGAACAAATAGATAAGATTTTGGATGGAATCATAAAAACCTCTGGCTATTCTTTAATGGCGGAGAGCGAAGGTTCATTCATTGCTCCTGTACTTAGAGGCTTAACCAGAGAGTGTTCAATATTATCAGTTATGTTTGGGATTCCAGAAGAAACGGGGGCAAGCCAACTAGATGTGGTCACTGGTCTCTATTCTCTTTTTCCCGATATTCATTTTTATTGTGTAAAAGACCATATAACTAATTGCAACATAAAGAGCTATCTTCCTCCACAACCCTCTCTAGGCGCTATATCAAATACTCATAATACTGAACTTTCTAACAATGTAAATTTTCCCTACAGAGTGCCTCAAGATTTCTCTAATCCTCCTATTTCTTTATCAGTATCAACTCTTAATAGAAAAACTAAAATGTCTGGTACATTAGGTGGATTTCTTCAACCAGTTATAACTAAAGATTCTCCAAAATCACTAAAACATTATGGAAATAATAGTTATGCAATTACTTGTGCTCATGTCATCTTATCTGAATCTCAAGATTATCCTCAAATAGCTGTTCCTTCGATCATATTACAGGAAAGATATAAAAGGAATTTAAAGTCTGCACAGGAACAGTATCCAAAAGAAAGCGAACAATATGATTTATTCAATACAGAAATCAATAAAGTTGATTTTTTCTTGGATCGTCAGTTTTCAATGCCTATTGGCCAGGTTATATGGGGTGAAAGATGTATTCTTTCGAATAACAGATTGAGTGATTTTGCCGTTGTTAAGATGAATGATTTTGTTACTCTAGAAAACGGAAATTATTTAGGTGAGGATGTTATAGCCAGCATCGGCGATCCTTCTTTAAGATTTGATAATGGATATGTTAAAGATTATTTGCAAATCGATGATTTAAAGCCGGGAATTGAAGTTTTTAAATATGGATCGAGCACTAAATTTACAAAAGGGTTTTTAAATGGTCACAAAATGGTGTATTGGTCCGATGGTAAATTACATTCTTCGGAGTTTGTCGTAAATTCATTAGATAATAATCCATTATTTGCCACTGGTGGAGATTCTGGATCTTTTGTCTTGGCCAAAGATAAATCAAAACTAGGATTGTTTGTTGTTGGTATGTTACATTCATATGATGGTGAATTGAAGCAATTAGGATTATTTACTCCGATGCATAACATACTGGAAAGACTGAAATGTGTCACCAAAGTAGAATGGGAAATTAAAAAGCCAAATTTATCAAAAACAGGTGAATAAAACACTAGTTCTTCTCAAATATATAGTAGGAATATATTGCACAAAATAAAGCTTGTTAATAACACTGGGATCTTATTAATCACGTGACAACATAATTCCATGATGCTCCATTTGGGAAATATTAGTGAACCTCAAAAAATGGTTTTATCAATTCAGCATTTTGTTTAATAATATGTATCCTAAACCAGACAGAAACGCTGATAATAGCAAAGCCGGCAATGGCTGAGTTTTGAAGTAATTTAAAAAAAAATCTAAAAGATTTGAATCTTTTACTAGATTTTCTTATTGAACGTAAATAACATTTTGTAGATTTATATAATTCATTTGCAATTTCTCATTTTTAAACAAATCTGTTAAAACCACCTGGAAATTAGAGAATATTAATATATCACAAGAAAGCATTTTAAAGCACAGCAAAAAGGAGCTTAACACACAAGATTGTACTTATCATTGAATTTTAACAAATCGGAAAAACATTATAATTACTCTGTTAAACCTCAAACTAACAATGAACATGGTAGATTACTTTGCAACCAAGGAAACGAGTAACTTTGATGATTTTGAAACCTCTGTTACCAATGAATTTACAATATTTAAGAAAAAAAATCCAGAAAACTTTACAAAAAACTGTTCTGATGATTCTATCAAAATAAACAGTCAAACAAGGGCATTTTACAAATATTCCCCAAACAAAAATCTTCCCACCACACCTCTAACATCAATTGGAAAAAAGTTTATAACTTCATTAAAAAATAACAATCATTCTAAAGCAGACTTTTTTCAAAATGGATTTAGAAACCTTGGAAATCAAAAAGATAAATTATTTAACAAAAAATACAGCAGTCAAATTCCGACTCCTTTGAATCTGTCAAGTACAGATGTTCCTCTTAATAATAATCATATTCATGATCATATAAATGAAGACTCCTTGATTTCTAATAGAATAAATTTAGAGCCTCAATTATTAAAATTAGCACTTGAAGATAGTTGTGTAACTGATATCCACCACCAACCATTAAACAAATCTTACAAAAAAAAAAACTCTACATCACCTCAAAGTAGAAAAAACTTTAAAAATGAAACCTGTGCAATTTGTAAAGAACTATTGCGAATATCATTAGCTGAAAAAAAACCCATATTCTTAAAAGCTGGAGGATTAGCACACTTTGAATGTTTTTCTGTGAGTACCAATATAGTAGATAATAATACAAATTACACAAATCAAACAACTGAAACTATTGTGAGCACTGAACTATCGACCGATTATTTATCAGAAAATTCTAGCTTTCAAAATACCCCAAGTTGCTACTCATCTATTGATATAAAAAAGACAGATTTTATAAAAGGCAACGTGGAAACTCCTGTGAATCAAATTTTGCCAAAAGAAAACTTTAACAAAAATGGATTTAACAACAAGAATATTAAACAAACACATCAGGAATTTAAGAGCAGGCACTTTTCTGACGATAATTTTAATTTTGATGTTTCAATATGTCCACAATTTTATAAAATTGATCTATTAGAAACAAGCAACATCTTGTCACTACCTTATGTCATAAATTTAACAAACAAAATTTTTTTTGCAGAAAGCGAAAACAACATAATTGATGCAATGTTACAAGAAAATTCCAACTTAAATAGTGAGCTTCTTATCAAAAAAGAAATTACAAAAGAATTCGGTTTTTACTTTTCTAATTTCTTTAGAATCCTGGAAAACTTTACTTTCAAACCTGAGGATATTGTTATTGATATGATTGATATAATTGATATTTCAACTGATGGCAAAGTATTTAAAACATACATTGCCATCATTATATCAAAAATAGGCTATTTGGTCCTTATTTCAGTTGAAACAAACCATGGTTTTTCGATAGACTTGAAATTTCTTTATAAAGTAATGAGATTTGATGATTTTGTTTTAATATATTTAAAATCCTTGTCTTACCCAGAAATATATTTCAAAATACCTTTATTGAAGACATATGGCAGTATCAAAGATGGCAAGAATGTATTAGATAAGTGGTTAAAAGTTTTGAACTGGAAAATTCAAAAACTGTCAATATCATATAATCTTCAATTGTTGAGCAGTAACTTATTTGCTATTAGTTCAAGTGATTTTTCGAATAAGCCACTTACTGAATTTTTGGTTTTCTTTCTTAATAAAATACCAGGTGGTATAGCAGAAAAAGAAACTGATATTATAATCAAGAAAGAATTTGATTTTGATTACTTAATGCCAACAAAGCCTACTGATATTGGATTTTCTGGTTTCAATGATAATATTCCAATGACTTTTTGTAAAAATGATGATGACCTCAGGATAGTTTGTTTAGTGATAAATACGTATCACGACATCCATGAAACTATTAAAATTCTGTTGCAAAAACTAGAAACTAATTGCCAAATAGGCTTTATTGTTGCAAATGGTGATACGTCATTTAAATATATGGGGTTTGTGGATTCAAAGTGGGATGGGCTAGGTGAGTTTTTAGAAACACTGTTTATAGAAAAAAATATGATCTCTTTAAAGAGCTGCAATTTAGACAATATGTTCATAAAAATAGATCAATTATTGAAATTGAAAGAAGTTGCGCTAAGTGACTATATTGATATCAAAATTTTCAACGATCAAGAGATTGGTACAGAGGTTAAATATTTCAAAAAGATAGTAAAAAAGTATTCAAATTTAACCATATACAATTATGATATCAACTTAAAATCTGCAAAATTTGAGACTTTTATGGAAGAAAACTTTCAGTTTTCAAATAATTATTCTAGATTACCATTTAAAAAATTAGATAACATTAGCAATAAAGTGATTCTAAACCAATGCCAAAATAACCAAAATGTGTGTTTGAATATATTAATTAATCCTGATTTCCAAGATTGTGTTTCTATAAAAACTTTTGAAAACACATTTGGCCATAAAGTGATTGTTGAAAACTACAAGAATACTAAACACCTGCAAATAAAATTAAAAAATGAGATAGAATTCAAGCTGATTATCATTGATTTGGAAATAATTGATGTGCAAAAATTTATTCAAAAAATTCAAGGCATTGAGAATTTAAGTTCAAATAAAAAAAACTCTCTGATGTTTTATAAGATCAATAATGCAGCCAATATTTATCAGAGTGAAGCAATTTGTTTCAACATTATTCAACACAACAGTGCCTTAGAAGATACAGCTATTAAGAATTTGAAACTAAGTTCAGAAATAGAAAGTGATGACTTCCAATCTTCTTATGATAGTGACGTTAGTAGTGCAACAACTGAGCTACTTATATCTACCCCAATATCATCTAACAAAGAGCCTTTTTATTTATTGAGAGATATTGAATTGCAACTTATAACTATTTTAGAAGAGGTGCTATTAGATGACAGCAAGAAAAATATGATTGGAGAAAAGGCTAATATAATTAATTATTATTACACTGTTTTTTTTAGCTATACCAAATACATTGATATTAAAGACCATGGTACTAATAATTTTGCTTATGAAAACATTAATGATTTCATTGATTGCTTATTTGAAATTCTTTTAAGTAACGATCAAACCAAGATAGCACTAGTTTATAATATGTTGAAATACCAAAATAGAAATGATATCAAACTGCTAATGGGATAAACTTAAGAATGTTTGAGATGCCGTTATTGATAAATTCCAACTTAAAGGAAGGTATAGAGCCGTCTCAAAAGAGTCTTCCTTTTAAAGTTCAACAACCATTTTTCTTATAATGAAAGCAAATAAATAGGATTTTTTAAAATGCCTTTTGGAGTTGAAACCATCCTGTTGTTTCTGTACACTCTATGAACGAAATTTGGTCTGTTTTTTTAATGCAACTTTTCAGCTATTACTGTGGTATCCACATTATGCTAAAGATTAAGCTCCTTTTTCCATGTTTCATAGGACTGCATTGTTAAAGCAAAAAAAAGATCACGCGCTTCAGTAAATATACCTACAAAGGAGAGTACTCCTTCTAAAACTTCCGCTAGAAATTTTATTTACTTTGGTGCTTGGGAAAGTGGGTTGGTTTTAATTTGTTCCAAACGTTAATCCTTTTGAATTTCTGCTGTTAGATATTACCTAGTAGCTACAACAAGAGACAGATGCAAACCATGTTCAGAAGGACTGATTTTCAATAAAGAGTTCTAATGCACAAGCATATGCAAAAACGGTAAATTGCTGTAGCGAATTTTTACTATCCATTTAACGCATACTATGCCTTTAAACAATATTTGGCGAGCTTGTTGATTTTTTCAGAGAGACATTAATATCGGATTTATTTGTTCTTTTTTTTTCAATATTTTTATTCATTTTGTTCAATGTCGATGTGATGTTATGCTTGAACATTGATGTAGTGAGGCATCTTTATATATAGATAACCAACGGTAGCAGTGATTTGACACCAGTAATAAGGCAATACAGTTATGAGTGAATTGATCTTTGAAAATGGAAAAGAAGAGAAGATAAATGTGGGAGATGATAGCCAAAATGATGATGGTGTTGAAAAAGGTATGGACATCTTAAACAACCCAGTACATGGAATGTACATTCCTACCATACTGTTGATATGTGGATCTATAATCATGTATTTGACTACTTCATATAAAAGATGTTTGATTTTTATTCCAATCACAGTGTTCATTTTAGCTTACAGATTTTTCTTGGCCATAAGAAACAAAAAGTTGGACTTGAATTTAGATCAATGGATCAAGTTTGAATTAGATGATAAATTTATCATTAGTAAGGATTCTTGTATTTATACTTTTAAATTGAATTTAGACAATGAAACTTTAAATTGTCCTCCAGGTTTTTCTGTTGTTATTCAAGCATTCGAAAACGAAGAAACAGGTGAAATTTTATTTGACTTACCAAAGGAAGATGCTGGCACAAACGCTGCAGAGGAAGATTCTGAAGAAAACGAAGAACAAAAAGAACCTGTTGATATTAGTAAATTTAAAGAAATTTATAGATTTTATAATCCTATCAGCTCTTCCACTACAAAGGGTACCTTTGATTTATTAATCAAATCCAACCTGAACGGGCAGTTTTCAAAAAAGATTGCTTCGAATTCTTATAAAGGTTTGCAATTGAATTTTAAAGGTTTCATTGGCTCTTATGACCACTCAAAAAGTCTGTCAAACTATTCAAAACTGGTATTGCTTGCAGGTGGTAGTGGTTTGACTCCTATGCTTCAAGTGATTTCAAAAGTTTTAGAAGAAGAAGAAAATATTGATATTGATTTCATTTACTGTAACAAAACTAAAAAAGATATTTTATTAAAAAATGAGTTAGACGAAATTGATGAGAAACATCAAAACATCAATATTACTTATATAACAGAAGAAACAGAAGGGTTATTGAGCTTTGAAGATATAAAAAATAAAGTTGATAAGGTTAGCGAAACCAGATTTTTATTATGTGGGAATAAAGGCTTTAGAAAACATGCCTTAAGCTTAATAAACAACAACTATAACATTGCAGTAAAAGATAATGAACAAGTTTTTGTTTTTTAATAATTTTGCTAGAAAACAGAACATATTTATATATCATAATAACAATTTTACATTATTAATAAAGAGACAGAGAATCACATTTCTTTCATCGACAAAGACAACGCGAAAGCTAGTTGCTCTTCCTCAGTCATGTCTTCATTACTCAGTTGCAATTTGGATTGAAGTGTATTAGCAAACATATCTTGCTCTTTAAATTGCCCATTTTCGACTGTAACGTCTTCAGAGTTATCGTTTTTCTCTGTTGAAAGGGATTCACTGAGAGCAATTTTTAACTGAATTAATTCGTCATCTTCATAGTCATCTAATTCTTCAAGATTCAAACCATCAACCTTATTCAAATCAATATCAAAATTCTCAAACTTCTTCTTGTTTAACAGATCTTGTTGTTTATTTTCGTAATATTCATATATGGTTTCAGAATCAATATGACCTTCATTGTTCGCCTTAACATAACCTCCTTTTTTCTTTGAAGAACCTGATGATCTTAAATCTTCAAACTGCTCGTTCTTGGATTTTTCTTTGTTTGTTGATTTCTTATGACTATTTTCTACAGCTTTTTGCACATTTTCCACATTATAGTTTATAAAGTGTAAGTCGCTATTATATACACCATAAAGAACAATTTTATCTTTGCTTGTCTTTATCATGTTGAAATCATTTGCAGGGTTTTTTTTGCATTGTGGTGATGTAGATATTTTAATTGTCTTTAGTTTTTCACCACTCAATGCGTTGTACAAACTCAATCTCCCAGACATATAAACCATCAATAAAATTTTGTTGATACAAGTTGCATAGCATTTTTCATCAAAATTAATTACAGTTTGTGGATTCATGTTTTCTTCGTTTCTTATATTAAAAACGTAAGCGTTTGAAGAATGATCACTATTTCTAAATTCAGTTACAATATTTATTAAGCAGCCATCTTTCCCTAGCAAATCATAACATTGCTGTTCCTTAGATGTTTCTTCGTCTATGGTTATATTTTGAATTCGTTCCAACTCACTGAATTTGTATTGTAAAAAGTAATTGTTAACCAAATTATTTCTTATCAAGCTTTTATAAAGAGTTCTGAATCGCACAACCAGCAATTCTTCGTGAGTTGCAAGTATTAAATTGTTTCCTCCATAGTCATATTTAACAAAATGTATTTTGTTTTTCGTGCTCATTGAATTGCTTATATTGGAAAAAGGAAGTTTTACTTTAAATTTATTTATAAGTTCTAAGGCAGAAGTGTCATCGTTCTTCTCCTTTAACTGTAAAACATGCATCGTATCAGTTTCATCTAGAAGAATAATTTTATAGATTGATTCTGTTAAAAACACATGTGCCGTTTTACACATTGTTACTGTAGGTAAATCAAACACCTTTTCATAAGATTTATTAGTTTGTTTATTTTCAATAAACCAGATCTTCAAATTACCTAAAAAATCAACAGAGACAATATATTGACAAGTGTTTAAATTGTGGCTTGAGTTGCTGTAAGCCTTTTGGGAAAACATAGGCACATTATTTGAAACCTCAATACATGATATTCCACATGAATGAGCAGCTGTTTTGATTCCATTAACTATATCAAAGATCTCCGTTACTGGATTCAAATAAGATCTTTTCTCAAAATGTTTCAAATATAAGTTACCATCGTTGTTTCCAAAAACAATCTCTTTTTTAAATAATTTATAAAATGAGCAATTTGAAGGAGAAATGCAAGGAATGTAGGTGAAACGAGCAGATTTTTTTAAATTTGATGAGGATCTTGAGGAGACTCCATCATGAGTACCAGTAGAATCAACATTCAACAATGTTATATTACCTTCATTATATGACACAACTTTTGGGTAATTGAAAATTAAATTATCAGATAAAGAATATGAACCTGAATTTCCACTTTCTTGCTCATCAAACCCTCTAAATGTGTTCATGTTTTGTCTAAAATTATTGTAAAACATATTATATTTATGAATAATACCTTTACTGTGTTTCCAGCTATTAGAAATTTTGATTCTGGTATTCAGCTCAAGCTTAAAATCATTAGGTGTTTTACTAATATTAGGAAATTCCAGACATTTATAAGCGTTTTTGAAAATTAACTTCCAAAGTTCATTATACTTTACATTATCATTTTTATTCTCAGTGTCCAAAAGAGTTTTAAATTTAAATATAGGAATAGAGTTAAAAAAATTTGTTAAATCCATCTCATTTAGGTCTTTAGATAGAATCAATAACCATATTTCAATTGGTAAATCAAACAATACAGAATATGTAATCTCTCTTCCAGCTGTATCAAGCCCTAATACGGTAGATTTAATTAAGGAATCATTTTCAACAGGAGCCATTGTTTTAAAAATAATCAATCTTTCTTTAACAATAAGGTTGTTTTACAATAATTATTTACACAAAGCAAACATTAAACACCTCTTATTTCTATAAATAAAAATTGATACTTTAAATCTTATAGCTGATGTATTGTCTGTAAGTAAATAAAAATTAAGTTTTGTATGCTTAATAGCTTTTCGCCAAAACCTTGGATGTGTAAATACTGGTTCTTTAAGGAGCTGACATATGGCAAAGTTTAAGATAATAGAAGAAAAGAACTTGTATGAAGATTATATGAATTCTTTTAACACATGTTAGGTTCAAAGGGAGGCCACAAAACACGTGACCAACATTTACGCCAATACCATGGAATAGATCTTTGTTATGTCCGTTGCAGTGTAAGGAAGGTATATTGTGTAAGAGCTGATCTAGCGGAACTGCACATTAATGTCTACATAGGCAGGAGAGACAAATGTTCTCAAAACTGATTGAATATTATATTTTACTACAGCTCCTCGAAGCTACACTGAAAATTAATAATTGTACAGTGGGAGGTTTGATTTTTTTCAAATACCACAATTCCCAAGCACAATTTTATGTGTACCAATATACAAAAGTATATATATACGGTTTAAAACCAACCAACATGTTGCCAGGCATGTTGAATTCTAAAATCTACTGCTTTTGCAGCCTCCATCAAAATAGGTTCATTGGCAGCTAAGTAAAATATCACGTGACCAAAGAGAACTTCTAAAATTATTACATGCTTAATCATTTGTAACAAATAATTATTTACAAATAATTCTTAAAGCGCTTCGTTTATACTCTACTACAAAAATTAAATAATTTTTTTAAGAATGTCGACACAAAAAACATGATATTACCTGAAGACCAACGATCATGAAGCTTTCACAACGACCTATAGAATCACAACAGCCGGTACTTTGCGTCCATGAGAACAACACCCACTCATTGCACACTTGATGCAAAAAAGCAAAAGATCACGTGATAACTTAACTGATGAAAATTCAAAGCAAGGGGTCTAGAATGCCGCTCTCTCGCACTAACTTTGTTCAATAAACGACTATTAACTCCGTCAAACAAACGCACAAAATCCTTATTAGTTTTAAAATTTTTTATTGTCATCCTGTGGTCTCTATGCTCTTGTCGATAAAACCAGATAAAAATGCTATATTAAGTCAATAGGCAATTATTAGGTTCATATATAGCAGTAATTAACCCTACGAAAAGTAACAATTTACCTTGATAAATAGTTCCAACCGTACGAACTGATGATGAGCAAATTACCCAGTGATATTTATAATGATGATTATGTTTTGTTGAATATTATTAATCAATTGGATCAAAAAACAAAAGTCACAGTATCACATTGCAACAGAAGACTGAATCATTTAGCAAATAAGTCTTTGTACAGAAAGATCTACATTAATGACACACCTATTGTTAAATCTAATATTATAAATATCGAAGCATCTTGGTCTTTTTTGGGGAACAATAATGGATACGGGCAAGGAGAAATTGTATCAAATATAAACAAATTCATTTTATCTATAACCAAGAAAGATTTTGAAGAAAAAGACATACATTTGCACACCAGATACCTTAATATAATTAACTCAATTGAATGGATAAGATTTAATTGGGATGCCAATCAAATACTTCAGCTAGAAATATTAAACTTAGCATTGAAAGGAAATAATTTGAAAAGAATCGAAAATATGGTCTCCCCATTACAATACCAAATTTTGTATGCTAACAGAAATAACTTTTTAAACAAATCTTTAGAGCAAGCACCTCCCTTATCAGCAATAAGTTATACTGAATATATGAATTTCAACCATGAATCTTTTGATGAATACCGAGGTAGTGAAATACAAGCTTTGGGGTTTGATCCAAGATTTGGAACTGAATTGTACTCTTCTTTACTTAATGAAACATTGCTGAGTTTCAAAATGTACTTGAATTACATTTATAGAAACGACGATTTGCCGCTGCTCATAGACACAATATCCACTTTTATAGATCCTGCATTGGTTTTTTCAAAGCCTATTAGAAACAACAAAATAAATGTACAAGGGCAACATGTCCAAGGCTTAATATATTCCAATTGTATAAAGAATGTTTTTGCAAACGACGATGATCCTGAAGTTGACCTTCAAAGGGACCTTCCAAAGTTGAAGATAAAAGATTTGAAACTTCATTGGAGAGACGATCAATTCCCAATAAATCAACCACAGTATGTTAAATTGAGTGAAGAAGGGAAACTACCTAAATTAAAAGATATTTTCTACAATGATGCTCTTGAGACGGTAACGATAATTTCATGGGATCCTCAATTAGGCAAAAGAAATGAAACTGTGCTTTTTGAATTGCTGGATTTTACAGACATAAAAGATCTTTCTTTGATTTCATTAGAATATAAACCCGGTCTGATTGCAAAGTTTTTTGATAAAACGAAGAACAAATTTTTGTTAAGCTTGAACAAGTTAAAACTTGATTTTCAATCTGAAAGTGGCCTGAAAAATATACCCTTTGAAGATTTAAATACAATTCTTCAAAACTGCCCTAACTTGACCTTTTTGGATATTAGATCTGAATATGATTATGAAGATAAAAAGATTCTCATTAAACCTTTTACAGATAACAAAGATTATAATTTTAGTGGTTTTAAATCTATCTCTAAATGTGAATGTAAAAGATGTACCCATTTTTTGCAAAATGATTTGATTAAAAAGAATATGTTGAACATAAATAACAAACCAGAATGCTTGTATAAATTGAATATTTTTGATTACCTGAGTGCAATGACAATGCTGCCATATTCTAAAAGTGTAGCTGTTTATCCATCTGTTTTGACAAATCAATCTAGTAGTTTAGATTTATGCGTTAAAAATGCACTTCTTAAAATGGATTCATCTTACGCTTTTGATATTGCAAGACACATTGACAACATAAAGTTTATTACTAATGAATGGATATCCCTTTTACCTCAGGATCAAAAGAATGAACAAGAAGATGATGTGATTATAACCCTTTATTTGAAGTTACAACTTATGAAAAGACTTTACTTGGAATTTTTTGAAGATTTTTCTCAGGGATATGGTTACGATATAAAAGATGAACTAATTAACATATCATTTTTAGATTGCTCTAACAATACCGGAATGGATTTGCCACATATTAAAAATTCATTTATAACACCTGAATTTATATTTAAAGCAATTCACTATTATTATCATTATCAAAGAGAATTTATTCATAGAGTAATTTTAAAAGCTTTACCAAACTTAAAATACTTGGTTTTTAATGAGTGCTCTTTCTATGTTAGCTACAGTGGTGAAACCAATAAGGTATTGAAGCCCCTATTTTATGAAGAAGGCTATTATGAAACTGAAGATTTAGAGAAATACAACAAGGAAATTAAAGAATCTGAGCTGATAAAAAATCAATCTTTTAATATTGACGAGTTGGCTGTGTTTTTTAGATTTCAAATGTTTCAAACGCTTTTATTTGATGGTTCAATGAAAAATTCAATGAAGAACACTGCGCTGGAGGCTATTTTAGCAGTAGAGAAAGTATTTGAGGAGCAATTTTCTGGTTTAGAAGAAAAATACAAAAACAGTGAAATACCATTAGGTTCCATTCAAGTTTTAGATGCTGACAATAATGTTGGTTCGTTCTTGAAAGATCAGGCAATGTATAAGGATAACTTAAAATCTTTTATTTCCTCCACTAATGAGGACATGTTGGGAAATATGCCTGTAGTAAGAATAGGCACAGTTGTGAAACAAAACATAACAGGTATTAGAGAAAGCGAATCTGAGCTAGAAGAAATTAAAGGACAATTTAAGAAAAGAGCCTATATCTACAATTTACCTTTCAATTTCTATGATCACATCAACCATAAAGATTTGGAAATCATCAAAAGTAGAGTAAACAGATTGATACACACGTTCACTTATTACCCTTACTGTATATTATATAAGAATGGATCTGAGTTACTACATTCAAGTGACGGAAGAAAGCTAGATTCTTGGGGTAGAGATAATGAACAACCCCAGAAATACGATCACTTTTTTAAGTGGGAGGATGAATACTATGGTTAGTATGAAAATGAAGATATAATATATATATATTTACTTTATTAAAGTATACACAAGATTATTTTTTTAATTTATTAATGTCAATATTATCACAGAGATCATTGTCTCTTACAAAAGACCATTTCTTTGACACCAATCTTTATTTGCTAAAAATATACCATTAGGATCTTGTTGAGTTCTTATGGTTTTCCAATCAGTTAGCTTTGTGCCAAACCATTCCTTGAACAACGAAGCCATTCCAAACATATCGTATTCCTTGTAATTGTTTTTTGCTTTAACAGATTCAGGTAACATCGAAATATCACCTATAAAGTTCTTTGCCCAATGAGGCTTACCTTGACCAGCAATCAAAATTTTTTCAAACATTGAGAACCAAGACCTTATCGGAGTATTGTAATTGAATGGCCTATATATGGTGGCGTTAATGTACAATGTCAATTGCTTATTGGTAACTTTATCTGAATATTCCAAAGTTGTAGTTGTAGGGTCCAAATAGGGTCTGATCAAATTACCATAAACAGGTCCAGCAGAAGTAGCAGTTCTTTTCGAGTAATCAGCATGAGATTTTGGAATAGTAGTGTTTGAACATCTAATTTCAATTGGAACATGAACATAGAAATCACCGGATTTGGCAGCTTTGGAAATAGCATATTCCAACGTCTTCAAAACACCTGGACCATTAACCAAAGGACAGTTCCATTCATCAACAAATTGTGAGAATAAACAATCCATATTTAAACCATCGATAGAGGCTTGGACACAGGAAGGAATAGTCAAATCTTCAACCGGGGCGATTTTATCGTTTTCTATGCCACTATTAACTTCATTTCCAAATTGGTTATTGAAAATAAATCTTTCAATATATGGGGTTAAACGAGGAAAGAACTTTACAGAAATGTAGAGCATTAATTCGTAAGTGAATCTTCCAAAACTTGTACCCCACCAAGATTTTCTTGGTATTTTGCTTATTGGCTCATCTGTCTTAACACCTCTCCAAAGAACACATTTTTTGTTGTAAGGATACCACCAGCATCTTATGAATTCACTTGAGCACCAAACGGTGTCCCAGTTTTCCAACAAAGTTTCAAAACTGATCACCTCTTGAAAAGACTTAATGTTATATTGTGGAATGGTTCTGATAGTGGCTTTAACAATAATACCAATTTTTCCTAAAGAAAGTAAAGCAGCTTTGAAAATATCAGAGTTTGTATTTTCATCACAGAAAACAATATCTCCTTTACCGTTAACCAAAGTTAAATTTACGTATTGAGAAGAAACTAAAGAGTGTAAAGAGGAAGAGCCATGCGTACCTGTAGAAATGATTCCAGCCACACTCTGTTCAGAAATAGAGCCCAAATTTTGAATGCTGTAACCAAGTTCCTGTAAATAGGCATTCAACTTAAAAATCCTTGCTCCTCCTTCAACTTCAATATCAGCGTATCCTTGATATTCCTTGAATGACAGGACTTTATCCATTTTGTCAAGGTTCAAAAGATAGTCCTTACTTAAACACATATCACTTGGAGAGTGACCACTTCCTACCACAGTCATTGTTTTATTGTTTTTAGTACATAGCTTAACAATTTCAATGATCTCTTCAACATTACTCGGCTGAAAGTACAATTCCGGTGTGATTTTGTATATTTTGGCCCAATTATTGAAAGTGTGATTCTTTACTCCTGTATTAAGGATACCTGTGAAGGCGTTCATTCTTTTGGTTATAAAGTGTAAAGATGAATGTTAAAAATATTGCTGGAAATTCTCGTCTTAAAAATTTTGGTTAATGTCGAATGCCTCTCTTTCAACGACTATTAAAGGGATTTTTGTATTTTGTAGGTGACCGTTTTTAAGGTAAAAAATACACATCATTGAAGTTGGCAATGTTCCAGCTTTTAGGAGTTATGGTGGATCAATGAAAAAGTCCATGTTTATATGGCTTATCGGATATAAGAGTCATTTAATCAATTGTTCAGCTTAAATCTCTATTTCGTTCAAAATAGCGATTTCTCGCAGAGTATTGTCTAGATGATAGGATAAAGCAATGAAGCAACTGAATTTATCTATGAATTTGAGTGATAAATAATACTTGTTTTTGAGTGTCTTGAAATAGCCGTCAAATGTGGGTGAAGCATGATAAAAAAGCACAGTCAGCCATTTTTAGCTGCCAAAAGAAAGACCAAAAATTATACATTACAGCTGATGGCAAAGGTGCAAACTAATCCTAACAATTTCAAACCTTTTAGCCAGCTGTCTGCTAGCCAGCCACACAAAGTTTCCCATGCGTTTTTTTGCAAAAAAAAAAACAAGACTGTTTATAATGAAGCTAGCACTGAAATGCAATACAACATAGAACATGGTAATTCTTATCAACATTGATCTACAAACAATAGAAGCTCTCCACCAGACTATTTAAAGAGGTTTCTAAAGTCATCATTACTCATGACTTCATTTGAATCAGGAATATTTTTTGGCATTTCAGTTATTATAGCTTCTTTGGTATTCGTTTCAATATTTATTTTTCGATCTTTCTTTGGTAAAGATGACTTGGCAACAGAATAAGGAGTTGGCTTTGAAATTTGTTTTTTTGGTGCATCATCAGATTGAATCAGATCTGTTATTGTTTGACATTTAATATGATCTTTTGCATACGTCACATTATCATATTTCAAAAGTTTGGTGTTGTTAAGTTTAAGCTTTAATTTAGAGGCTGAAATTTCACTGTCCAGCTTTATCAGAACACCTTTATAATCACTGACTAATAAAACATCAACAACTTTGATTCCGGGAATTTCATTTTCTAAATATTTTCGCAGCTGATATTTGTTTAAATAGTATATCTTATCTTCTAGTAGAGGAAACAAAGATACCCAATGGTCAAATTCGTTGTATTTCTGACCTAGCTGTACCATTTTTTTAAATTTAACTCTTTCTAGATAGCCTTTACTTTCCACCTTTTGAAAAAAAACTTTATTATTCTCCAAGTTTATAAAACAATCCTTTTTATTTTTGTTAGAGGCATTCATTATGTTTGAAACACATTTTTTATCTTTGAAAACACTAAATCCAGTCTGCTTATGTCGATCCAATCTTTTTATTGAGCCTTCAAAATGCTCCTCGTTTGGAACAGCTAAACATCCACACTTCATCTTTAAGGCAGTAAAAATTTCTTCGTCATTGTTCTGCTCTTTTAAATTAGTCAAATAAAGCTCTTTTTCGTTAATGCTTTCACCACTGGACTTTTCCGCATTATCCTTAGTTGACTCGGATGCTATGTGACTTTTATTTAATCTAACCACTATCTTATAATTCTCAACATCTGTTTCATTCAACAGTTTTATGGCACTAATACAATGTTCGTAAGATATAATGTCAATGTAGGCAAACCGTTTATTGCTATTGAATTTCAAGCTTGGTAACCTTACTTCAAATATAGTGTCTTTGCCAATAGCATTTTCAAATAATTTTTTCAAATCAATATAGTTATACTCAGGAGGATAATTTGTAACCCATAAAGAACTATTTTCATATGGTTTTACATTTATAATGTTAGACTGAACATTGTTATTGAAATGTTTAAAATTCATCGTCAATGCTGAAAGTAGCTCTTCTCTGTTGCTGAGTTGTACTTTAGCAAGTTGGCAACTTTTAATGAATTTGGTGTCTTTAATCTCACCACAAATTTGAAAAAAGTTGTTTATAGATTTCACATTGGTATTTTTTGGCAAATTTGTGACAAGTGCTGTAGTGAACTCCCTCTCAGTTCTTTTAAGAATGCCATCGTCTGTGGTAGTGGAAGAAGCGCGCTTGGGCTTTTTATCACTATGAAGTACATCAGGGATGATTCCATCTTTGTCATCTGTTTTTCTTTTGAGATTACCAACCATTCTATAACACTCTCCCAGCCCAATTGTTGATTGGTTATATTCTACATACATAATAGTCGTAGACGTCCTACCATAAAATGAGGGAGATAAAACAAGGGCAGAGTTTTTAGTTGACCAGGATTCCATTATACGGAAAGCCAATCGATCACGTGCTGAGAACATTTCTTTTTCATTTTTCACTGACTATTTGGTTATTAAAGCTTGGCTCTAGGCCCACTTCAAAAGTTACAGAGGCCTCATCTCAAACAAACCATAGCAAAAATCTGGAACCTTCAAGACCAAAAACGGATAAATGCAAAGTGAAAAGTATTTAAGTGACTACGGATGGAAGGGCCACGGTAATCCTTTGTCTGAAAACGGATTAGTACATCCAATTCTTATAAAACATAAAAAAGATAGAAAAGGTATTGGACTAGTAAACAATCTGGATCAAAAAGACAAATGGTGGGAAACAATGTTCGACAACAATCTAAAAAACTTGAACACAGAACTTGATAATGCAACAGGAGAAATAGTGATGAAGAAGCTCCAGAAAGATGAAGAAGTCTTCCAAGATACAAAAAAATCCACGTCTGCTTTGTATACATCCATGTTTGTTAAAGGGAAAGGATTGAAAGGTACTATTGGAGAGAAGATTGTTGAGGATCACAAAACGCCTAAAATTGTTAGCAGACTAGCTGCAGAAAAAGAAAAAGGCAAAAAGGGTGATAGAAAAGATAAAAAGAAGTTAAAATTGAAGATAAAGATTGAAAAGAAGGAGATGAAGAAGAACAAGGCGATGATGAAGAAAAAAAGACTGCTAGAGAAGAAAGAGGCCAAAGAAAAGAAAAAGCAAGAAAAGAAACTAAAAAAGCAGCTAAAAAAAGAAAAAAAGGAAAAGAGATCTAAAACAGAATAGAGAAAGTAGCATGAAAAAGGCTGTATTTAATCAACCTCTCTTATTTAAAAGTTCTTATATTTTGTATACTAATATTTATGTAATGTGTTGAGTGTTATTCGAAAATACTGCACTGCCAAAGGTTATTATATGCTCATTGCACTTACTATTCGGGATAACAATTTTTCAGCATGCTAAGGCTCTGTTTCTTCTTCATCATCGTCTGATACTATTATGTCCCCATGTATCTTGAAATTATTGTTTACATACTTTTCCTTGATGATCTTTTCAGAAAATAAAGCATCACATTTTCGTTCTAGTAGTTCGTACTTTGGCTCGTCTTTATCCTCTTCGTATATGGAACCGCAATGCTTCAAAACATTTGTGTAGTCAATTGACTTTCCTCTGCTACTAACAAATTCATAATTCATACTGCGTAAAACATCATCAAATTTATTCAAAATAGAAGCTGTAAGCTGCTTTTTCTTTGGTAGTATTTTCATTTCAAAGAAATCCAAAAACTCATCCTCATTTAAATTTTGATTTTTGGCTTTTAGTTTTTTATAAAAGAGTGCTTGAACGCCAGCCATTAGTTCTGAATTAACCAATGCTTCTACATTGCTCGTGCGGTCTTCTTCCACTACCTCTTGCTCAGCAGTAACCAAGTTAATATCACGATCTTCATCGTAGTAGTCGTAAACTAGTTTCTCCTTTATAATATCAGCAGTCACTTTTCTTGGCCAATAACTTATTCTCCTTGGAAGTTGAACATTTCTATCCTTCTGGTGATGTAAAACTTTTCGAAGAATGTATGTTGAGTACAAATGCTGCCTTGTGTTCTCTCTATACTGATCCTGTAGATCTGCCAATAACTCTAAAATATTTTTATTTAAACTATCTTGCTTTGTCTTGGTGCCCTGGTTATTAGCTGAAACCTGTTCCCCGCTTAGCATTTGACTTGTGACAGCTATTTTATCAATCCGATGGGTTTATTCCTCCATATTTCTTATTATACCTTTAATCAACTTTTCTGAACTACTAGCATTTTTTTCTTTTTTTGTTCAGTCGCCTTTTTCACAGTATAATATATCTGAAATTCTTTGTCAGAGGAAAAAGCAAATGGTTCAAAAGAAGACCAATTTCCTGTGCTTATTGATTAGTTTACTTGGGTGTGAACCACACTGAACTGGCGTAGTGGCTGTCTTGTTTTCATAGAGCATTTCCCAAGATTGAACTTTAATATGAAATGTAATATGAGAAATGAATCCTTAGGACTAAAAAATAGTGTTGAAAGAAATAGTTATTGAGTACCTAATCAATATTATTATCGTATAGCTAATTTTGAAAAATATATAAAAAATAGTCTTTATTCTTCATATTATAATATTTTATAACAAAAGTGTAATTGGATCTATTATAAAAAATGCAATTATTAATTAAAATATGTGTTTCGTTTTTATTTCAAATAAAAACCAGTAGCTTTATTTAAGCCAATTTGTTAACATCATCTTCAGTTTCAGAGGAAACTTCTTGTTGTTCAGCACTTTGACCGATGAATTGGTTTGGATCAATATCACCGTGGAATTTGTAGGCAACTTCTTCTAAAGTGACACCCTTGGTTTCGTTGATCAAGAAAGTGGACAATAAACCCAAGAACATTAAACCAGAGTAAATACCCATACATTTCTTTAAACCATCTTCACCTCTGTTAACGTAGTAACCAATAACAGTTTGGGAGAAAATAGCACCGACCTTACCAATACCAGCGGAAATACCGTGAGCAGTACCTCTAAATCTGGATGGGAATTGTTCTGAACACAAGAAAGTAGTAGTGTTTGGACCGAAGTTAGAGAAGAATTCAGCAAAAATGTACAAAGCAAAAGTAAACTTGGAAATACCACCGTGAGTTGGATCCTTGGTGTCTTGTAAACCGGCAATGATAGCAAAAATAATAGTTAAAGCAACGAAACCCATGATTTGAATGGATTTTCTTCCCATCCAAGTATCAATTAAGGCAACAGAGAACCAATAACCTGGAACGGAACCGGCACAAATCAAAATCAAGTTACCTTTACAAGTAGACAATAATGTTTCGTACAAAGTCTTACCGGTGGTAATACCAATGGCCTTCAAAACGTTACTGGTGTTTAAATTCAAACCGTAGAAAGCAACATCCAAAATAAACCAAGAGAAAGCAGTTCCGAATAAAATTTTACCGTATCTCCATTGAGAGAAATGGCTGAAGAATTCATTCCAAGAAGCTTTCTTTTGAGCAGTGTCAATGTTGTCAACTTGAACACCAGTTTTCTTTAAAACATCTAATTCTTCTTGTTCAGCTTCACCTAATTCACCAGCCAAGAATCTAGAAACTTCAGCAGTACCTAAGTTAATGTCATTTTGAACATCTAAGGAGTATCTTGGGGATTCTGGAATAGTCAATCTGTAGTACAAAGCTAAAGCACCTGGAACAGCACCGAAACCAATAACAACTCTCCACATTTGATCCAAAGCTTGTAAACAGTTTTTGTCACAAGCCTTGGCAGAAACGTTGATATCACTCTTACCAGCTCTGACACAAATAACGGCAACAACAGCACCTAAAACTTGACCCCAACCTTGAGAGGCAAAGACAGCAGACATAATAGCACCTCTCCATTTAGTAGTAGCAAATTCAGCAGTAATAACAGCAGCGGCTGGGTAATCACCACCGATACCAATACCTTGGAATAATCTCATGAAAGCCAATAAATGACCGAAGTTCAAACCTGGAGCTTCACCCAAACAAGCTTGGAAGATAGTAGTGATAATAATAATCAATAATTCTAAACCGTAGACTTTCTTTCTACCTAAAACATCGGACATGATACCGAAACCAACTTGACCAATAACGGCACCTACAGATGTGGCAGTCTTGATCCAAGTACTCATACCGTATTCTAACTTACTACCACCAGAGAAGTAAATTGGGGTCATCATAGTCAAAGCAATGGAGATGGTGAAAATATCATAAGAATCATTCAAGAAACCAACACCAGCAACCAAAATCAAGTAGATGGATCTCCAAGAGAATCCAGCGTTATCAATCTTTTCCAAAGCTAATCTTCTTCTTTCTAATGGATCCTTAATATGGGAGAAATCGTTAATATAATTGTGGAAAGCAGCGTTACCACCGTTTTCTCTAATATAAACTTCCGTTTGATCTTCTTTTTCCATACTCATTTTAATGTATAGTTGTAAGTTGATATGTTGATTTGAAAAGTTGCTTTTCTATGGTTCTCCCTATTCTGTTACTTTCTATCTGTTCCTAACCTGTCCTTACTTCACTCTCAATTCTCTTTATATATAAATCTCAAAGGAAGGTCATCAAACACATCGTTTATCACATTAAGAACATGGGGGGGGGTGGAGGTGGTGTATGTTTAATTAGGCCAATTAATTATTCCATGTGGGACTTTTTACTCAATCAATGAAACAGTTGAAACTTTTGGCCCAGTATGATGAAGAATAATGAGGGTGAAACAACTCCAACCGGGTTTTAATTGTTATTTCTTTCAAGTTTCCTTAAAGGGAAGACACTTTTTAGAGTTGTGACGGAAGTTCTAAGTGATTTCTTTTTTCAGGATGACTAAAATCTATGGTCTCCGTTGCTTTGCAATGGCTGAAAACAGGAAAAAAACTCAGCCACTCCCACGTGGGACATGCTCTTGGATAGTTTTTGGCTAGATTAATATAAAAATTCCACGTGCCTTTGTCCGTGAGCTTTCAGCCGTACATGGTTTTTTAAAATTCTAAAGTAGACAAAATAGGAAAAGACATACTGCCACGATTGCCTTTCTAAATTATCTTTTATTAGAACCTTGTGCTAGAAGACGTTTATTGTTTTCCTTATAAAACATACTTCAATGCAATCCTTTTCTCAAACGGGCCACATGGGTGGTTCAGGCTACAAAAACTTTATTTCTTTTTTGTCACATTGATTTAAACGAAAAGCAAGTTCCTCGGTTGGGACAAATGTTTAACTTCGGGTTAGTAAGAATCTAATCAATGATCATTTTAAAACAGCTGCATGGAACAATTGCAATGTTTGTTTGTGATTAGATTAGCTTAAACGAGATGAGAGAAGAGGAGAGACGACGCAGCGCATGTGGGACAATTGCCAAAAGTCACGTGATATACATTACAGACCAACGGCAGACGGCGTAATTGTTTGGAATACGACCCTACATGCACGTGACGCAAGTCAAACAAACTCACAGCAGTACGTTATACATAAAAGAGGCT